>OU612080.1:17945000-18545000 GCA_914767735.1 Anoplius nigerrimus
TCAAGAATGACAAATAACTATCAATCAAAATCAAATATTATCTTAGACGTCGATTGCACCGTGCACCGGATAACGAATAATCAGCTGACGCTTGGGTAATTTGCTAAAAACGTAGAAAATATAGGTTCACCAAGCATGTATCATGAGATGCGGCCTGTTTCCCAATTTATTTGTGCGGAATTTGCCATCATACTTTATTGCTTATTGCTAGATATTGAATTTATGAAAAAAAGAGGAAAGTAGGACTCGTAAGAATGTTATGCGAGTGCCGAGCGTGAGCGCGTGGTCAGGAAAAGAGAAGAGAAGCGTTTTCTCGATGGCTCAGCCGAAAGTGAGGGACGAGGAACAGTAGTCTAAGACAGCGGTTTCCAACCTCGGGGCGGTAATCCCAGGGGAGACACGGACTATTTCCAGGGGAGGCGCAAAAATGTTTAATACAAAATTAACGTTCGTATCGTGATATTTACAAAGAAATAAACGTAATTATAATAAAAAGATAGTGAGGTGAGGATAAATTATTTTAGGAAGGGTTAGTAGGATAAAGATTGGAACTCGCTGGTCTAAGAGAAAGAGTCGATGAGTCATTGTTAATCTACAAGTAAAGAGTAATTTACCCTACACTCCCATTACCTGCTCTGCGAGACCTTAGACCCTAGAAATAAGCTTCTACTGTGCATGGCAGAAAATATCCTGGCGGGTCGGAAGCTGGCAAGTTTGTGATTCGTCGTTTGTTGTTTAGTTATTTAATTGTCAGAGTAAACTTTGTGAACACACAGGTTTTAAAAAGGCGAAATCGCTTTTTTCAACACTGTGCGTTTACTCCCTCTGATATTTGCTAGTTCAACATCTTGTTAATCTCTCCCCTTGCCGTGTCGCTTGCGGTTATTTAACTATTTCAGTCCCATGGAACGAAATCGTGCTGTTTAGATATTGTGTCGAAAAGACCCAGTACATTTGGAAACCCTGGCCACCGTGTAGACTGTAGACAGTACCGGTGGTGTTTAGTCGGTGAAACCCGACACTACCCGGGATTTGCTCTTTGAAACCCCTAGTGTCTTGTTCAAGATTCTACTATCGCATGGAAAAAAAAGTACATTTCACAGTGAGTCGAAGTAACGCGTTCAACTTTTTTGACGTGCGTAGCAAATTACAATTGCAAAATATTATTAATCTTGTGAACATACAATTTAAATACGTACAACATTTATAATGGGAAAATATTGTGCGCTGTTTAAAACCAATTTAAATGTGGCGACAAATATGGAACTTTGGAGAAGTGTACAATAGTAATTACGTAAATAAAAGTTCAATGCGAACAGTTTACGAATGACAGGTGGCGGTAAATATTTATGACCGAATAGTAAATGATCTGTTCGCAATTAGTGGTGTCAAAACACACATAACGAAGCAATGTTTGAATATCTGTGAATGAATAAAGGGAATAACTCGGGTTGTATGTAGTGGCAAGCGGGAGTGAAACACATAAGACAGAACACTGGAACAGGAGGACATTACGAGATCAGATTGTATACAGCAAACATAGAGAACACTGGGTTGTAAATTCTGAGCAGGTATAGAATCAAGAAAAGAATCCACAATTTTTACCAGAGTATTATATTTTGTATTGAACCCTTTATTGATGAAAATAATTAGAATAAATATAACCATTCATTGCGCGTGTAATTTACAAATTACGTATGTAGTTACAATGCTTGTCAATCGGTAAAACTCAAAATTCTCTAATTGGTCAGATAAATGCTTCGCTTGCTGGTATGTCTGGCTTCTGCTCTGTTCCTTTTTGCACCCCACCCCCCCCCCCCCTCCATCGCTCAGAAAACTTGAAAGCAATGGAAATATCTGTCATTCGATATTTCTGCTACAAATGTCTAAAATCAATACAACACTGTTTAAAGAGGATTAAATAAAAATTAAAAACCTGTTTTCAAGATTTGCTCTTGAAACGAAGATCGACATTTTCAACTCATGTAAAGAGGTGAAATAACTAGACAGACAACTAAGATATTATTAAATCAGGTTAATAACTTCTCAAACAAAAACTACACATGCCGTTAGACGATGTACTTTGTACCTAATGTCTTCCTGTCCCCCCCCCCCCCGCCTCCCTTAAAACCATGGTCTTCTTAACAGTTGATTAAGACGTAGTTGTAAGACGATACATCGCTATCCGTGCCTTTCCGTACTAATGAGTAAGTACAGGGTAGATACTGAGTATCACAAAAATAATCAAGTGACACAACAGTATTATATCTGCTTCCGTTAGAGGGGGCAGTAATTATTACATTGATAAAATTACATGGTATTAATTATAACAATTAACTAATGATTTCCTAACGATTAGCAATGATGGTGACAGATCCAGAAACTATATTAAACACGAGTTGAATTACCTGGAGGTCGAAACACTGGGTATATTACTCCAACGAATGTCAGTACTAAACTGATTAGTTACGCTTATGCAATAGCTACGTGAAACCTTAAAGAATTTCCGCACAAATGTAGAAAGCACGACACATATTCGTGGACTGTGGTTAACGATGCCTTAACAGTGATTTAGTTAAGAATTCATCAAACTTGTACATGTAGGGTGTCCCTATATACATCCTCCCGACAAACTTGCGACCCCATAGTTGTTGTTCTTGTAAAAATAAACATTATTAAATCACTGATTGATACGCATCAACTACTGAATTTTGATAACTTTTCCATTCTCGTGGCTACGCGCCGTTCATAATATTATGGGGTATTGGATTTGTCTGGAGATCACTGCATATTCTTAGGCTGTAATGATAATACAGTAATAAAAAGTATGTCTTTATTTAGCAGAAAAGTGCAATAAACTGCAAGATAATTTTGAAAAATTCTATATGAAAAAATGTTTTGCTCTTTAAGATCATTAGCTCTCTCGAACAACACTTATTTTTAACGGAGATATTGAAACATTAGAGTGCCAACCAATACGACCGTGGGTCTTCTGTTTCATGTCCAAAAACGTTAGCGCTTCAGACTACAAAAGCGACAGTAACACCACGCTCGGTTTATGTCGATTCGTGTCTTTACGGTTGCCGTTCATTCTTTGGGAAATAAAGACACAGTTGGAGCAATAAGTATTACACTTCGTAAGCCTACACGTTTTTATTGTTCTGAACATCTATTACTGTAATAATTGTAAACAGAAGGTAGCGTAACCGCTCTCTTGGACACTTTTAGGCGCGGAATGAGACAAACGGTTTAGCGCTGTATGGCATATTTTCAGTTGGAAAACAAGAAAGACCAATGACATTCCAACGGTTAAGTAAATTATTTTACACGGAACAACTTGTATGTTTGTAAAATAAGATATTAATTAAGAAAGTGAAGTTGGGTTGACAGAAATATCATTGTGTGATATTGTATCTTGTCCCAGCAAAATGAAACCTTGCATCATTGATGTATGGATCAATGTCAGTAGTGGCAAAAAAAATAAACGCTAGACGCTGTTAACTGTAAAAATGTATGAATCTATATTTAAAGTCCAATACAATGCTCATAGTTAATGATGTTTTGTGAACAAATTCCGTCTATTATCACAAAATTGCATCATAAATAAAATTGTTCATTCAGTGTGCACGTTCAAGTCGTGAAGAAGGTCTATGCCGAAGTAGATATGAGATTGCTTTTGCAACTATCTGTTATCTTCCTCGGATATAGAAAACAGGTACTGGATGTTTGAAGATTAAGCGAAAGAAACTCCTCTTTCACAGAAATGTAAGGACATTGCTTTGAAAAGTTTGTCTTTTATTATTCCACAGTTAATATACTTTTATAAGTATATCAGTACTAAAATTTGGACAATTTAACTTTTTCACAGATGACACGTTGTACTCTCGCTTTCGCCAATATTGTAGTAACTATAGTACATATGATCGTCTTAACGTTGAACGTACAGTAAATAACATTTTTACATTTCTTTATCGAGTATCATTGTCATTATAGTTTTGATGGCGTTATTTTGTTTTTCTTTTCTTTTTTTTCGTTTCATCTTCACATTGAAGCCTCATTCAAGATTCTAGAGGGTATACCGTAACATGTGGGATCATATTCGCGCGTCCAAAGAAGACGCACAAATTATGAATCCAGAACAAAAGTTTGCGACCATATACCGGAGTGACATTTTGGCGTGGCGCTAGCGACGCTTTTGACAAGATCTATAATATCCTAGAACATAAGTCCACATTGTGACATCAATTTCCCCCATTTATTTATTTTTTTTGCATTCTTGCGATTATTCAATGTACTCAGTATCGTTAAACATACCGTATAATAGTTATGTGACAAAAAGTGAACGAAAATTTTCCGTATACATACGTGGTTCCAACAGGTAAAAACTGAGAAAAGGAAGGGATTCTGATTGTTGTAAATTAACCTATAATCTCAGAAAAGAGGGGCAATTGTCTACCGCAGTTCGTTCAGTATCAAATTCATATTTTTCTGATTGTTTTTTTACTTTTTGCTTTTCTACTAGTTGCATTTTCTATGTGGAAAGATGAAGACAACATCTCGAATGTGTACGTCATTACTAGATGTAGCTTTAATTTCTTTCAAATTTTGTTGTCTACTCGATTCCAAGAAAATGGTGGGAAAATTTAACGGTATATTTTACCCTTTTCCACCCCCATAATCGGAATACAATGTTGAAAATTCACACAAATGCTTATTTTTTTACAAGTTACCGAATGACACATTTAAAATTTTAATCAGTTTAGAGGCACTTTAATTCGTTTTATTCAGCTATGCCCTTTATATTCACCATCCGGCCAGTCAGCATTCTGTACCTTCAACATTAATGGCCTTTTGTAGCTTCAATAAGTTCTCCTATTTCAACCCAGTTGTTCCTAATCGTTGTTGGACGGTACTTACCGACATGGTTGTATCACGGCCATTATACTCGTATAAAACTGCTTTTTCTCTGGCTCACAATCAGTCCATTTTCGGATTAACGTTAGTTTTGCTAAAAAAATTCCCATTCAAGCGCAACCAGTCTCATCATTACTCCTGTTTGCAGATTTTTATACTATGCAATGTGATAACTTTAACTGTAAGTTTTTTCATGAAATTAGTTTTCTTTATTAAATGGCAAACTCGGTCGACAACTGGTATTGATGGCATTGTTTGTACCTGTGAATTATGCTTATAACATTCAATATATCCATATATATACAATACAACAATAGTTTGAGATATATTTACATCTGTAGGAGATGCGCAAACAAAGGAGTAAGTTATAAACCATACTTGTCAGTGAATCTAAACGGGAGAATTGAATAGATAGGTACAGAATAGAAACTTTAGTAAGATCACAGAAGTAATAATGAGACTGATTCAAATGACCTTTTAGCTTATTTTCCTTCACAGACTGTGAATAATAGATGGAGCATAAGATTTGTCCGAGGTTACGTGTGTAAACGAAAAGTATCGATTTCAATAATCAGCTTTGTACGTAGGTACTCTCCCACGTTCGAGGGGTTATCACCCACTTGAATATTACAAAAGTCTTCCAATTTTATAACTATGCACCCTGCACTCTTAATATTTTATTTTCTTATACAGTATCTAATGTACAGAAAGACGTAATTATAGCTTTCGCCTCTTCCATAAGCTCCAATTATTAGACAAACTTACACGGTTGAAATGTGCTAATTATAAGCTTTAGATACCGAAATAGTAGCTCAGAATAGGAATAACCGTCATCACGTCTGTGCTAAAGTTTTGGCAAGTACAAAGAGGAATGTAATCGGTGCAGGAACATTCTTATTGCTCATTACCGTTGCTATGGATATTTTCAATCTTTCATGAATAATTTGAACATCACTCTGATTAATATGACTGCCTTTGGTATTACATACATTCAGTTCTCCCAATTATGCAGTTGCATCCTGAACCGTTTTTGTCCGAATATCTTTCCATTATTGATTTAATTTAATTTATATGTATATTCTCCTTATATTTTATTATTGGTTGCTGCAATTTGTGTTGGCGGAGTTGTGATTATTGTTTCTGTCACATTGAGATCTATTGCAGTTATCTTTGGTTATCATTATATTTCATCCGATTCATACGTTTGAATTTCCTGCTTTGACCCGATGCATTGATGCTAAACATAGACAGCAAAGGCACGAATGGTATCATGTTATGCACATTTTGACAGAGGCCGCACAAAATCTGACCGCAGAGTGAGTAAAAGGAATATAGTTCTCTCGCAAGTGGAATGTGAAACACGACATGCCGTGTGTAACCAAACTTTTGGCTTAGTCACTTAAAAGCAACGTATAAAAATGTGCATTTCTGGGTAAAAGCATATATTTAGATTTTGTCAAACTACCTACTGCCATCTTGTGTTTGCACCTGTTAAATTGAATATTTCCCCATAATACCCCATCTATTCTGAAACAAGTTCCTTATGTCTTATGCTCTTTCCTCTCTCTATCGCGAATATAACAGTGTGTCAATTGATTTTAAATTTGTCTATTCTAATTAAATACATATCCTGACAGCGATGTGGGAGATAGCATTAACAGATGCGGGCAATATATTTTTATCAATGACTTTTTTCTTACCGGATTATCTACTATAGGTATGCCTTGCGTGTACAGGTTCTTATTACGATTGTTATAATTATCTTTGCCTGAGTTGATTATTAATATGTTTTTACGTCACTTTTTTGTCCAATTTAAAAATATTAATTGAGATACAGCGCAGAGAAATGCGTTTGAACATTCTTTTATTTTTTCTCCACTCTTCACTTTGTGGTGGTCGGCAGCTGTGGCGTGGTCTGCATTTCAGAAGGATTACTCTTTCAGTTACAACACTTCGTAACAGATACGATCAGTTTTAAGGAAATGGTAAAATGCCAGTCCTTTTTTTTCTAGACATAGGTGAATCAAAGTCCAGAGTAACGCATTTTTATGAAATTATATCATTATTCAGCGTGCTGTGTTAACATTTTTTATTTTTCATTTATAGAGATATGTATTTGATCCAAAAATACCCATATCGTTTACTCGTTCAAGTTGTCATACAGACAAATGTTCACTCGTAGTAGTATAAACTTAAGTTAACCCGCCATACCTGTTACTAACTGATATACTTCCAGTTTTACACAACTAATAAAACGGTTTCAAATGAATACTATTTTTTTACGTACCCTATTTGTTTCCGTTTTCATATGTCGGCAGCTTGCAAAAATGTTATTGAAGGTACAAGCATTGGATAAGTATTCGTTTCAATTGGTACCTTGTGCAGAATATTTGAAAAGATCGACATTTTCCGGATATAATAGTTCGTCTTTAGCACAGTATGTATAGTACCCTGCTCAGCGTCACAGATAGCATACAAATCATCCATTCCTTTACATTGCGAATTGTGCCAAAGATTGCATAATACATTAGAAATAAAATAATACATTAAATTGTAGAATAAAATATAAACGTCATGCGAACAATGTGTTATGTGCGCAATATATGTTATTAACATTGTTTCGGTCTAACAGAAAATCCTTATTGCCAATGCAAAAGTCTACATAAGTTGTGCATTACCGTTCTCCTGAGACAATTATTTTGTAAAGCCTAAATTTTAATATTCATCAGAATTTCCATTTCGATACTTCCTAAGTAAAATTGAAAATAAATTTGTACGCTCTGTACTAGGAAAATTGAATGGATTTCTCGCATTGAAATTGGTATTCGTTTGCCCCGTCAGTACCGAAATTAATATTTATACTGTTACGCTCCATCGGAAACAGGAAGACCCTTTTCCTTTTTGCTGCTGTGTGGATTGACTACATATTAGGAAAGGCAGTGTCATTATTAAAGAAATACATTTAAATTGTAATTATTTATAAATACCTGTAGTTGTTTTTATCACAAACTAGAATTCCTTAAAGAAATCAAGTACAAAAGCAGCACAACATTTTGTGTAATTAGGCGAGCGGCACATGTGTATCTATATAGACTGACCTGTTTGTTTGTCCGCAAAGATGTTTGAAAAATTGTTAGAATTGGAAGATATCTTTGACTAGAATAAATGACTGAAGAACAGAGATTTTGATAATCGATTCGTTTGCAATTGGAATTTTTAATGGAATACGGTATTATTTGTTGATTGTTTCAGTGACAGGATTAGAGCCAGACTTCCTTTATCCACTGCAGAATGTAACGATCCCGCAGGGTCGAGACGCTACCTTCACCTGCGTGGTGAACAACCTTGGTGGATACCGGGTGAGTCCTTCCTCCTCCGCGAGCGGAGATCACTCTGGCGGCGCCAAGGCCCGGGTAATTATTTTACCACTAACCTGTGTCCGCCTGCAATGGACCTACTACTACTACTACTACTACTGCCATCACTACTACTGCTACTATTACAACTACTATCATTCTTACTACCACTGCTACTACCAGCACTGCTACCAATACTGTAACCGTATCTGCTCTCCCACTACTATACCTACTACTACTGTTACTGTAACCGTCTTACTATTACTACTGTCACTTGCATTGCAATCACTCCTTGCCTTTTTCTAACGACTTTAAAGACAAGAAACTGCTACTAGTACTGCTACCGTTACTATTACTGTTACTACCACTACGACTGTTACAGTTACTGGTACTGCTACTGGTACTGCTACTGGTACTGCTACTACTGCTACTGCTACTGCTACCGTTACTAATACGACTGCCATTACTACTACTACTGTTACTAACACTACTGAAATTACTACTGCCACTGGTACTGCTACTGCTATTACTACTACCACTGGTACTACTACAGCTACTACTACTATAACTATGACTACTACCACTGATACTGCTACTGCTACTATTACTACTACTACTACTACTACTACTACTACTACTACTACCGCTACTACTGCTACTACTATTACTATTACTACTACCACAATTGCACTACTGTTGCCCGCGTGCCTGCATTTCACAGCACTGCATTTAACTGCACTACTGCCAGCTATGAGAAATGATATATTCCACTGCATCAGCAGCTAATCATCACAATTCATTTTCGTATATATTATATGCTTCTTTCCACCTAACACCTATTGAATTTGTTTCTACCATGTAACCATGTTTTCTTGTAGCAAAATTTTGTTAGGCAGTATTGTTTACGCCTCTGACATCCGGGTTTACATTACTAATTTTTATCAGTACAATTCACTTTTACTTCTTATATTTATATTACCCATGACTTATTATTCAGTTACAATATCAGTCATTTTTTGCAGCAGCTCCATATTTATTTGTCGTTACGAAACAAAGGAAATTAACAGAACTGAGTAAAGATCATATGTCATCAAGAGAACTCTTTTACAACACCGGGCTTTTACTTAGGGTTTCTTCGCTACATCAGTTTACAATTTAGAAACAATTGTTTAAAGCTTACGCATTTGAATAATCGTTTCATTGCAATTTTTGTTTTTCTACTGCCAAACAAATGTTCATAATTGGGCTCTTCTTAACTTGAATTCCAAAAAAAAATGGAATATAATATTTTCTAATTTTATTAAATTACGTTGGTATTTCTAGGAATCTCATTGTTACGACGATTATAACGATAATTACAATTCTTCTACCAGAATCATTCACCACAATAATTTGCAACGTTAACTCGAATGTTAATTAAATCATATGATAAATGCGCGATTTTATTGCATTTGTGATTGATTTACATTGTATTATGTGAGATATTATAAAGATCTGTTTTCATCGGACATTCGATTTAGAATGAACCATATGTTAAATAACGTATTGAATGTTTAAAGTGATCAATAGGTACAGTCTTATCTTAAATTCCCATACAATGTAACATACTGTATATAATGACTATAGTTGTAATTTAAGTAGCACTACTAACAAACGGAATATTTGAACTTGTTAGGTCGAAGCTTGTATACCGAGCTTAATTATTTCAATAATTTAATTTGCTTGCGCAGAATACAGAAGCTTGATGCGACGAAACGCAGGAAAGGGAAATAAATATAATTATACAGTCGCACAAATCCGGCAACATTGAAACAACTCGTCCCCATTTACGACAAAAAAAAACCCAAAGAGTACCGTCGTTAAAACGCATAATTGAATGCACTAACGATCACGTCATCCATCGCGAAAGCCTGTGACAGTTTTTGCTTAAAAACGTCTAACTCAATGCTATTACTTTTATCTCAAAAGATCTAATTAACGATGTTATACGAGAAACTGTTGGAGAATTATAACCTGTCTGTTTTCATTAAATAGGCGACATTTGTATTAATAATTCCCGTAAAATAATCAGTTAAATTAAATATTTAATGAAGCAGTATCTGCCGAAAAATGAGATATTTGGACCTTTTCTACTCATTTCATTAATGAAATACCTTCACTTGGTTTTAATTCATTGTCATACGTTTCCGTATTTTATTCCTTACCTATGATGAAGTTACAATTAAATTAGTACTTCTACGACTAACTGTACATTAAATTTTAATTTAACGATTTTCAGTATTTATAAAGATAATTAATCATGAATTGGCAACGTTTATTTATCAAGTTTTATACCGTCGGACAACGAAGCTGTTATCTTTCTCCAATTGTGCGAATAAATGTTCAAGTCTGTTGCAAACGATCTGACTCGAGTCGGTAAAAGTTATCTACGGTTCTCTTTCCTCGTTCAAGAAAAATCAATGCAAACGACGGAAACGTCGTCTTAGAAGGCCTCTCTTAAATATTCCTGTCTCGTGGCGCGGCGTGCGCACGAGTATAGAATTCGGCAATGGAGCAAATGGGAACTCTAAGTGAGCCTCGCTGGAAAAGTCTGATCCTGGCAGTTCACGCGTCGGTGAATACCCAGCAAATAAATGCATTCTGCGACTCAGTCTTTTCCCACAGCGAATCGCTTCGTCACCGAAGCCAATTTTCGTCACAGTGACTTCAACCTACTTGCCAGCTCGTTTCCATACCGAATTTTCACCATTCCCGTCATAGAATATTCCGAAATAGTAAATGTATAAAAGCTCACTGTTGGCTTCGATGGGTCGAGTGTTTAAGAATCGCGTAAAAAACCTAATTGATGGTACCGATCGACAGATTATGCCATTTGTTAACAAATAAATTCTTTGATACAACAGTTCCAAATATTTCTCCGTTGAAGTGTGCGCAAAAGTGTATTCCTTTAACAATTTGTCCATTTCAGAAGGATTAAATAATATCGATTCATGGATTTAAATGGCATCTACACGTTGTCATGTCATTCACATGCTTTGTACAATATTCCTCATTATACGGATTAGTGTTATTATTTTTTCCCAATGCAGAGTAAATAATATAAACAAAAGCAATGAAAACCTCGTTATCACTGTGTGACAAAACTTTCCAGGTAAAAATTAGCCTTTCGGAATAGGGGTATGTAACGGTAAAAACATTTCTTGATCAGGGTTGTTTGTGCAAAGCAACGTAGCACTGTGCTGCACAACAAGTGCAAATTGTCTGAGACATCCTAACTCAAGCGAAATAGAAATAGGTGAGAAAAATATATACCCTGGTTTCTCTTTTCATAGCAATAAATACTCTTACAAATTGTAAAACGGCAAATGATGCATACTGTTACATTTCTTAAGGGAAGATTTTCTTAATTCAGCTTTTAAATTGAATGAAGTAATGGGATTTTAGGGTATAACTTGTTATATATTTAATTTATACAATCCAAGAAGATAAGGCTGAACAAGATTAGAAATCGACGTAACTAGCATGCTGGAATTTATTCAAACACGGGAGGTTATGGATAATTGTAACGTTAAACCAGAACAAGACACTTTATATTTAATTACATGGCATGTTAAAGAATCATTGATATGAACACTGTTACAAAAGTATATTGAAACTCCAATTTTTCACGATGGTGAGACACTCAGACGCTACTAAAATTTTCTTCAAATAAATAAGTTGATCGGAAACGAGGCAAAACATCTTCTTTAATAAATATCAAATCTCTCTTCGGTCTATTATTTCAGATGGAAACATATAAACTTTTTTCTCGTAACATGAGTTGATACAATAGATAAGCCATAAAATTAAATGATGCAATCCGGCTTACGTCGCGTCGCTTTAATATTTCCGAGAGACAAAGTTAGTAATGTAAGGCAAGGTGCGCAAAGTAAATTATTATCCGTTGTTCACCTCCATCGTTTATTCTCCAAACAAAAAAAAATACGCAGCTTATCCACCTTTTCCACAGATTTATTTTTCTCTACTATGAACATTATAATAATAATGATGTATACCAATTTAAAGTCTATTTATGATATAATAAGGTACAAGAAAGTCTTTGGAAAAGGCAGTAGCAAATCAAGTAAGCAAGTATACTGACGCGTCCCAATTTTTGTTAAGAGTATTTTAGTGCTAAGAGTTTGTTATTCATTTGTTCTAAACGTAATCGTGCTGAAGTTAACTGTCTATTCATCGAAGAAACTTTGACCTAGCCATATCACATAATTGGTTTATATTTGAACAATAAATATACACATTTTCGCATAAAAGTAACAATAAACAAGTATCAAAGTAGTGTTTTAAACGGGATTATTGAAGTTGACCTGACGCGAAAGTAAAAATTACATGGTCGATACATGTTAATGCAAGAAACTGCACCAGTGGAAATTTTCTCAAGAATTTATATGGATTCAGAATATGTGTAACTCATGGATTGTTTTTCACGTAGGGTACTTACGGCACATTTGACTTTATAATTTCTTTTGCTGTCAGGACACTTTTTACAGGAGAACTGCTGAGATAGACAAGATAAACGATCACAATTTTTTCAGTTTTGTTTGTAACCACGTATATTTTCATACTTTTAACTAAACAATAATTATCGAGTGACAGTTAGTATGAAAAGTACTATCTGCAACATTTACTTTTCAAGTATTTCGAATATGAAAAGTAGTAGGGTACGCAAATTTCGGTATCGGATCCTGATTGATACGATCCATAGTCATTCTCACGATGCACTATCATATACATGTTATTCAGTTTCAACGATTAAATCGCAGAACCATTCTATGTAATGTAAAGACAGCCTACATACGTTTAGCTTTTTCATAGTAATTGTTCTGCTGGTAGGTATTATACTGTAGTATTATGGTGGAAAGACGCACGTAGGTATGTCTAATAATGGGTAAATTTTATTTTCTATTCCCATATAATTTCTGTTGTAAAATAAGTGTTTTCTTGTCACTAAGTAAAAACTCTGATGATTATATTGTTATTAACGTACGGTAAACATTAATACGTTCAAATTGTGAACTTTTAGGAATAGGTTAAAAACCTTTAAAAACTTTAGGAATAGATTAATAGTGAGTATCGCGTTTGAGGTTTGAATGGTATTTTAAGGCTGTTATTTTTACAGTGCTGAATTCGTCGAACCAGTAAACGGTGAATTCAAATAGAACGCATCGTGTGAAAACTTGAAAGAAAAACCTGTAAGAGTTAGCTGTCAATAACTATTTCTCTATTCTGGAATGTTACCTATATAGAACTCGGTAATGACGTCGGAGTATTTCTTCCAGGACAGGCTTAGGATTAAAAAAATGGAGGAAACGGATAAGTTTCCCAGTAATTATACTTCGTTGTTTCACAGAATTTTTTTCTAATATCATTTCCTTAGGATTTGTACACATAATATAGAACATTGGTTTGAGCCAGTGGTGATATAATGAAGTTTTTTTTGGTCCCGACGTTCAGAATGGATCATGGTTGCAAATAACCTAGTTTTTCTTACTATGTACCAAACAGTGTTTTCATCAACTGTGTCAAACCAATTGTGGCATTTCGTTATCGATGTCAAATCATCGATAGTATAATGATGACAAAATAAGTGGATATCCGATTACACCAACAAACAATCCTGACATATATAGGATCCGTTATTATTGCACAAACTTCTACCTTTTGCAATTTCAATTCTACAATAATCATCTAGAAATGATTAATTATAATATGATGGCGCAAAGCATCAAACAACAGTAATATTTAGATGTAAATCGTATTACGCAAAACGTACATGTTGTATGTACACGTGTGACATACACCGGTTGTACATACTACAAAGCTGATGGAACACGAAATACAGATTTTAGCTGTTTAGGCAAACTTCGACGTTTATTAAAAACACCTTGCTATAACTTTTCGAATGCGTAGAGACTGCAGATGATAATGAAATACCCTAATAATTAACATTTAGTTGAAGTGGATTACATTATTTTGTAAATCTGATACTTGCGAAGAAAGGAGTGGGGCAAGATATATTACACAGCAAATAATGAAAGGGAAAACATTACGTTAATCATTATATATCCTGGTTTGCCTGTAAAGAATATACCTACTAGTTACCATTTCGAATGACTAAACAACAACAAAACATTTTCCTTCCGAGAATATTGTTAGTTATAGGATGATAGTTTCACTTGCTCCAGAATGTTATTGTGGGAATGCTATTCTTTCTTGCACTATAACTAAACGCTTGAACGAATTACTGTGCATTTGTCTATTCGCAGGGCATCTACATACGTCTGATCTAAATCTGAGAAGTAGATTGAAGGTAGTAAAGTTCATATAGTGCGTGAGAACAAATAATCTACCGAGGCATGGAAAAAAGATCTTTCAAAAGCTTGTCACGTGGAGCACAACTTTTAAATGGCAACTGAATTTGATATCTGGCAAATGCTGCATAAACTGCACTGAATAAGAACTGAGCATACACGATACTGCTAAACATTGATTAAATAACGGAAATCATAGTTTAACTTATACTAAATAATATACGAGAGTGTTGAAAATCGACACGATATATTATATCAATATATCTGGAATTACGCTCTGCATCAAGGCATGTCAGGAATATGTATTAATAATGCAGAAGCGCATGCATGTATATATTGATAACAAATCGGAATCGAGATTGCATGGGCATGTTTTGGAATAGCATTTACCTAGATTTATAAGCAATGGGTATGAAGGGTAAATTAATATGTACTACATCCTTAGTACTTGAAATAAACATAGTCGATTCTAATACGTAACAGATGGAATCAGCCAATCTAAACGACTTATGACTTTTTCTAAAATTATCTTTGGATTAACGGTTTAAATATTTGCCTCGCTGTACAATTTATTCCCAACGAGAAACCGTACAACACATTGGTCAAGCAAGGTAATAACGATCGGAAAAGGAAGTATGAAGCATACATTCACATATAGGTATATTTCATGCAAGGCAGTAACCGAATTAGCCCATTGGCAAATGTTCTTCCGATACTTGATCCCGTATGAAAAGGTACTTCCAGTATGAAGTATTCGTATAACGCACAGCAAGGAATTCTTCTATTGATAATGGAATAATGGGAGCCGACGCAATCAGTGGCAATCAGCTCGGAGTGGTGATGGGGGAGAGTAGGATAAAACTTTTGCAGAAATTGTGCATATCTTGAATAGACTCGTGTAATCTCGTTGTTGCAACGCGTTATTCATGTCAAGCAAGTTCTACGATAGTTTAGTCGGCGCGAAAATTCCATGGGCGTACACGCACTTACATACGCTGTGAGTGCGTTTCAATGTAACGACAGTGCGCGCTACCAGTGGCTAACCCTCCTGCTAGCCACCCCTTTTAGCCTGCCGACGACACGGGACAGTAATAAATTCTAACATTTAAAGTCGTCGTGTTCAAAAACACACGCCGCTACGACAATATTCTCATAACAGTGGCTATGTACTTAAGCACGGTGAGGTTCGATCGATACCCAAAAAATGCGGTAAGGAGTAAAATGAACATTTGGCGATCGCTTTAAAGAGAGCTAACCGTTGTTGGAACAGAAACAAACAGCGAGCGAGCGAGCGAGTGGGAGGAATAGAGAGAGGATTGGGGGAGGGGAGGGAAGAGGGAGAGTGGGAGAGAGAGAGAGAGAGAGAGAGAGAGATGTGGAGAACGGAATAGAAGAGAAAGAGTAGTGGAAGAAACGAGTCAACGGAGGGGAAGACAATATGTATCCGAAATATTTGTGAATTTCGGTATTAGAACACATTAGATTAATGCATCCATTAATTTCTCTCAGAGCCAGGCAAAAATGTGAAGGTACTTTAATATAAAAAAGGAATCAGTAAAAGTGAACGTATGGTGGATTTAATACCTAAGAAGGCGATGTGCTAAAAGTGGAGATGGTTGAGGTGGAGGTGGAAAGTGGAGAGAAATGAAGGAAGGGGGTAAGAGAGAGGAGTTGGCGGGAAATAAACGAGGTGTGGTAGACTGGACCGAGGCTTCTGATCCCACAATGCCCCACAATAGAGCGCCAACGATGGTTTTGCATATGAAAGAGGACCCGAGAATAGAGGCAGAGCGAGAGATAGGTGCACGTATAGTGTGATATTATATCTGACTTGGTGTTCACCCTCTCCACCTATCTTCCTTTCCTCCCTTACGCTTTTCCAGCATCACCCCTCTTCCCGTTTCGCTTGTTCCTTCTATCTCATCCCCATTTCCACTCTTTCCGAAAGAAGTCGTGAGAAAAAGAAGGGTACTAGGAAAAGGGGAAGGAAAAAGGAAGGGGAAAGTATCCAAAAGAAAACTGCATTAGGTTGGACGGGTGTTCTTTACTTAAGATAGAAAGTCTCGACCCTCGCTGTCTCGTTCGTCTATAAACCCTTCCCTCTCTTTCATTGTGCTGCAAATTTGGGATTCCTTAGTGAACGTGAGCTCGTCGACTTCCGTTGGGTCTGGCTGGGAGACTTTGAAGGGAACGGAATCATCCGGATTCTCCTTCACGGCGAGGTAACTCGTGATGATTTCATGCCATTCGAATATATTCCAGGCTCACGGCTTTATCAGGAAAAGAATATTTTAACTTTGCATGCACTACATTTTAAATGTTTCTCACTAATCAAATCTTTATTTCAATGGCAAATGCAATGCATGCTTTTTACTTGCCCATTATCTCATTTTCCACAGTCACTACGATCTGAATTCTTAGTTTCGCGTGTAATATGTTTCTGCTAAAGCCATTTTACTACTTGTAACAGGATCGTGGAGAGGCTTGTAGTAATAATCATAATGGGATTGCTAACATCCGTAATTCAGCATACGCGCAATGCAGTAAAGATTTGCTCGCAACGGATATCCCACAGACTTCGCATTTGCCTATCAATAACGTAAAAGCAGCGGGAAATTCGTACAATTGCACTGCTCAATTTCGCGTGCCATTACTGATATTCAAAATTAAGCCAATGGACTTGATTCGTATTCAAGTAAACCATTTGACGAACGAAATGATGAGGGTAGTACGAAATCGACAATGATCATTGTAATAATTTCACGATAATTCTCATTGTACCTCAGCTTGATATAGGTCAATGCGTAAAATACAAGCATCGATAAAAGGAATGATCAAAATAAAGACGGTTTAGATGTAAAAATATTAAGTTCGTTTTCGTTCCGTTTTACATTCAAACATCAACACACTGACACTCCATAGCATACATTTTATGTCTCATTGAGACTGCACATTTCTTAATGCGCACTATGC
This sequence comes from Anoplius nigerrimus, assembly GCA_914767735.1. Lineage (NCBI taxonomy): Eukaryota > Metazoa > Arthropoda > Insecta > Hymenoptera > Pompilidae > Anoplius > Anoplius nigerrimus. The sequence continues at coordinate 17,962,612 of OU612080.1, forward strand.
ATAGTCTACATAGACACTAAACTGTAAATTGTTCCTAGCTGATATCTATAATAGAATTCATGTCATCAAAGTTCAGATCTACTTTCTTTCATTTGCAACTTATACTAAAATGCTGAAATATTGATTACAACTATATGAAAGTTTTCTTGACTCGTATATACTTTGCTAAATTATATTAATCGATAACATATTCATCTTAACATACAACATCGCGAAAATATATGTATATATGTGTATACGTATATATATATAATATCAGGAAATCTTTAGGATTGAAAGAAGGTCGTCTTTGCATGACCTATGCAAATATAAATATGCTGAACGAATCAGGAAAAGAATTTGATGACGTCGAGGTGGGGTAACATCAACGTATAATGTATTATAAGTGGAGGCACTCACAGTGCCGTCACTACCAAACACTTCGTTCCTCACTCCTCATCCCTACACCATGTCCCCTTTCTCTATTTCCTTCTTTCGCACACTCTCACGCAACCCCCGTTTTTATGATTCTCTCTCTCTCTCTCTCTCTCTCTCTTTCTCCCCCTCTTTCTCTCTCTTTCTCTTTCTCAAACCCTTCTCTCTTCTCCCTATCTATCTTTCTCTATCTTCATCCCTATCTCTGTATATCTGTCATCTCCGTCGTTCCCTTCTTCTCGTCTTCTTCTTCTTCTTCTCGATTCCTCTTTACATTCTCCACTTTCGAGTTATCGATAAGAACCGCAGACCTCTTTTGTTGGTTGATAGATAGCCTTTCAGCGCGACGCGAGGTCAGATATTCGACATGGCTAAGGTTCAATTTCGTGCCAATAATATCTACCTGAAGGTAAAGGGAAATGAAGGAGGGTTGCACGAAGCGAGCGCAAAGGGAGAAGCAAAATATTCACGTGCACCCCCACTCCCGTCGAGATTTGGCGAGAATTCATTGATTGTGTTTATGGGAGGAGTTGCAAATGGTGGAAGCGTACACGCGGACATTATATGCGTTAAAATTCCTCCGTACAAATTTTCACATGAATTCTGATCCTAATGTTAACTAACGAAGTTAAATAATAGCTGTATAAGCTATTTTTCAAACTCCCCTCTAGAACATGAGAGGAAATTGTATATTCAACAAAGCGCTGCTCAGGTAAAGTGAATATTAACGAAGTTTACAGGAAATGCTGGGCATCGGAAATGATGTGTGTATGGTGTCACTGATCGATTTAGCCATTATGCATCAACGGTCCCACATAGTTTACAGCGATACGCATAGATTGTGTCTTAGTCAGGAAACCCTACTCGCATTTTATATTTATCTATGTCATTCGTGTAACTGAAACCATACCATTGTAAGAAATGGGTTTGTGAGGCCAGGTGGCATGGATCAAAGCGGACACGAAGGCTATTCTGGCCATCCATGAGCATGTCATTACGAACAACGCTCGCCTGTCAGTCACCCACAATGATCAAAATACGTGGACACTTAACATCCGCGGTGCAAGGCGAGAGGATCGTGGCATTTATATGTGCCAAGTGAACACAGATCCCATGAAAAGTCAGGTGAGGAATTACAAATGTTGCTCGCAAACACCTACGTCTTCAGATAGCAATTATTTTCTTTTTTTTTTCTTTCATTAAACCATAGGATCAAATATAATGCATGGAAGATCCATATGTATGAATACGATTAACGTACCTTATTACCCATATACAAAGTGTTTTGAAAAGAACTAGTGATAACCAAAAAGTTATCGATTGCATTGCCAAGTTAAGTTCCAAGAATTTGTTGTATCACAACAGCAGACATTTTTGCACCCTATTTTCTAATCATTTTTTAATTATCATGATCTATTGTCAAAAATAAAATTCCCCATACCGCAAAATTATGAATATGAAAAATACGTTCAATCGAAAATCTTTCCACTTTTTTAGTCCTCTATCTTTGCCATTTTGTTATCCAAGCCAAGAATCTCTAATTTGTAAAATCAATAGATACATTATCGTTCTTGTATCGTAATTTAGTCTTGGACGATTTAATATCGCTATAATTATATTCTCGGCTTTCATTTGATTTACAGAGCGCTTTCCTGGAAGTGGTCATTCCACCGGACATCATATCAGAAGAGACTTCGAATGACCTCATGGTACCCGAGGGAGGATCGGCAAAGTTGGTCTGCAAAGCACGAGGATATCCGAAGCCCGACATTGTTTGGAAACGGGAGGATGGAGCACAAATAATATCCCGTACTGGAATATCCGGCGGAAAGACTAAGAGTAAGATTGTCACGTCACTCTGTTAAGCGTGTTATTTTCCTTTCCCGTTCTTATACACTTAGACATCGTTTCTTAACCCTTAACTACTCGCGATGGTGTAAAAATTACAACAATATTCCAAGAAATGCTGTGGCATTACGGTGCGTTACTCTCCTAGGATTGTCCACGTAGCCTATGCGTAATGTGACTACTATGTGCTCACGCATTGTTGAACATGACTAATTTTCTTATCCCAATAATATAATGTATGTACTCAGTCACGCAGTGGTACATGTGGTATATAGAATACACCGCGCAGGTAGTTTGGCGAAAATTCAGGGCGTGAATAGTTAAGGGTTAAATCAGAATAGTAAAGGCACATTATGTCATGCAGCTAAGTTTCACTTATGTGCTCACGTATATTACACATGGAGGTGCACTTTACTCTTTTTCACGTCAATAGATTCGTATTAAAACCAACTACAATTTAGTGTGTTGGATTAGGATTGACGAACTAAACATCTTTGAATGTGACAAAAGATTAAACCAAGCATTGCAGTAGTTTACTGTAAAAATGGCTTTGGCTGTACTGTTCAATGGCATAAATTAAACGAATCATGGCTGAATCTATTTCCTATATATCCGAGACTTCGAGCCTTGACCTGAGCAACATATTCCCTTTGTCCAGATTCAAAATTTGACTCGTTCTACCTTTTTTACTTATTACAATACTTTTGTAATGAAATAACAAGTTGGGAATTCGTAGGACAAAGCATAGTAGACATTCATTGGAAACTATATTGAATAAAACAACTAATTTTTGCCCAAAGGTGGATGTTTAACTCGTTGATTTTACTAAACTTATTAATCGCCTCACGTGCATTAACCGATGGAACTCGTCAGTTTGTACATAGATCCTATGTATCGAAAGTAAATAGTATGCTCTGCATACATATTAACGTCAATATGGATAAATACTCTAATCGGAAAAATAAATATAAAATGCATATGCTCACAACCAAATGTTCGAATTACTGCATTACATCGATTTTGCAACAATGCAACGAATGTGCTTTTAGTAAGCCGGTACTTCCGCTCATCATAACCGTAAAGTTCCAGCTTAATTGAATTAAATCTTTCCTAATCGTTAAATTCGGCATGTTAGTTGTATCACATGACTGTCAGATCAATTTATCCTTGATTTTCCTTGAACCTTAGATTTTCTCCTGTAAGAATTTATAAAAAATAATGCTTTCATCGCGGATGAAAGCTCACAGCCACCTAATTACAATCACTGCTTTAGCGACCAGACGAACTCTGTATGAATAAGTACCTGATAAGACATAAAAGTCTATTTGAAAATAAGTAAAGTTGCCCTCCGTGTTTTATATGTGTTGATATAGGAAAAATTGTCACACGCCGGGAAATGTACTATATCTGACTCTTGTAATCTTGTTCAAAACTAATGGGCTAACAGAAACTGACACTTCTATTCTATCACTAACAGTTTCAAACACATTTTAATCAGTTCATTTAAATGAATTTTTCTTTGCATATTTTGTAACCATATATTTTACAAGACTACGTCCCTCTTAAAGGATGTGAATGTTGCGTAACAATCTTCACGTTGCGAGACGCTTCAATTTTATTCGTTCGCATATGCGTGATATAGGACATATGAATATATTACAACGGTGGCCTTTTTAAAAAATAAATGTAGAACGGGCTATGAAACGGAATTATGTAATAATAGGGAACAAGTTTCACCAAGTGTGATTGGTTGTAATCAGGTTTTAAGGTAAAAAATGCAATAACTTTTCTCACGAAAATTCAAACCTAGCAGAAGCAACAAGTTTAAGGCGTATCAATTCAGCAGACGAAAACATCCTTCCTAAGCTTTACTGATCTTAGGCGAACCTTGGTATATTGGAAACAACGATACTCTCGGAGCTCTATATATTTGTATAATTCGCAAATAAATGCATCAAGTATTCGAAAAACATACAGTTAAACTTCAATTAAATTAAATTAAATTGTTTAGTGGCAATCTATTGCCACGATATTGCAAGGAGTCTAAAGCGGAGATAGCCCATCTATATAAACTTAAAACACAAATGTCAGCTTGTTTCTACTAATACCTAATACAATTTCTTAATATTTTGAGAATCAATAGAAAAAAGCATCTGGAACTTTTTTTAAATACGGGCACCAAAATGAGAAAAAAGTTATTTTTCTGAATCTATATCCAACACTTCGATTCTGTGTGTTTAAAACCGAAGCAAATTGTAACTTGTTGTGGAAATTAATATCCCAATGTACAATTGGCATACACTGTACCGTAGCAAACAATTAATATTTATTCTATAGTTCTCATCAACGTGTTAACGTAAACGATATTCGTCACCTTCTAGAAGAAACATGATAAAATAATAATTATTAATGGAAACTGATAATGTTCGCGAAAAACGATGTACTTGTAAATCAAATTTGCCCTCTTTACATCGCACGCGTCAAATATTACACCACAATGAGCACAGGTCAACAGCATTAACGTTAACCGTTACGGTACAGCAAAGGTTACGCCAACCGGTAAATATTATTTATGCAAAAATTTTAGTATTTCCAGATGCACATATTCGGGGCTATACAAAATACCCAGTTGTACTAAACAAAACGTATACCTATGTCATCTATTCAATGTTGGTATGAATTTGCACTAACATCATTCCACTGGTAAATTAATCACAGCAAAAAAATGTTTGTGTGTGTGGAAAGCAAATGTCACGCCAATCACGAAAACGTAAAATTAAAATGTTATATTGATCTTTGAGAGAGGAACAAGTGGTCAGTAGAAACAGACTGTTGTACGGCTTCGACGGATCAAATGGTGGAACATGTGTAGGATTGAAGATAGGGGAAATTTCTTTTAGTACAAATATTGTTTGATTCAAAACGCGCCTTTAGGAAACTTTAATCGGTCGTAGTATTCGATAAATATATACATACATGAAAAGGAGAGGGCATTTTCAATTTTTCTTGAATACCATTTGAATAATTGATACAATGTAGTTTTGGCTACGCTGATGTAAACAGTGAACACACGAGCCAATGTTCTATTGTCTCACTAAAACTGTAGTGAGCATATTTCAGAAATCTAGAAAAGTCATCAATGTCAATTATTCTGACTCTAATTATGAGAATTGAGTACTGGTCCTTTTTCTTCAATGGTTTTTAAAATCATAGATAGCTAGCAAATATTGTTTGATAACCTTCAATTTTTCTCTTTGCTACTCAGATTATCTTAAACTTATTTCATATTTTCGTAACGTATCTCTTTATAATTTCTGTAACTTTAACTGCATAAACAATTTCTTTTACAAATCTCATCCTGAGAACGTGAATGTGGCAAAAGACGCTTTCAACTGAGATGGTTGCCACTATATTAACTCATTATATATTAAACAAAGTTAGAAAGAAATCGAATATAGGTACGAATGTGTCACGATTGGTAACGAAAGGCCAACGTTTAGGAAATCTTGTTAATTAATCACCTCTTGTGCCTTCTTCAAAATAACGTTCATTACTATCGATTCATCCTGTATATACTTGGCTAACTATTAAAAGACACTATGTATATAGCCGTTATATGATGGCATTTACTTAGATGCGTACGATGGCACATTGTAGGTAATTTTGGGTGCAAATGCAAAATTAGCAGATTCATTGCAAACAACGGGCACAAATTAGTTGTAAAACAGGTCTCAACCATGTGCGGCGTTAGAAGTACTTACGCTAATCAATGTTTAATGTCGTACCAAATAACTTCAGTGTCAATGCTATTATATTTTTGGAAAGTTAAAAAAGATATTTTGTTGTGATGGTTGCAATGCGCAATGTTGAAAAACGAACAATAGAAACGAATCATAAATAATAAACAGCAAACAGCTAATAGAAAACAAGAATTGATTATTAAGAAGCTTGAATAAAGGTACGAATTAAGCTAATTATCCTATTGATTTCGTTTACTCGCCTCTCTATTTCGTATTATCTGCACAGTACACATTTGTACAGTGGTCTTAACAAACGTTATGCTGACAGTGGGGAAGAAACGCTTAGATAATCAAGGGCATGAAATGTAAGGTCCGGTCATTGATTACTCAACATAACACACATTGATCATATGGACCGTTCATTTTTAAAGTGGTGTAAGGTCATTAAAAAAAACAGATATCACGTGACATATGCTTAACTTAATGTAAACTTTTTATTTATGGCCAGTTAATATGCTATGTCTTTAAAAATGCCAATGCTTTGCTCGATTTAGAATTAGTCGATAAAAGAAATTGCATAGCTATTAATTATGAAAATGGTGCAACTTTATTTTACAGCCCGTAAATATGTATTGCTTTTATTCAATGTACCGAAAAGAAACTTATATTATATAATGCCAAGTTAAATATTGATAAATCAGTAGAAACATTGCCAGACGTGATATAATGAATGTATTTTTTTTAATTGTCTAATATGGTAATCTTTCATTTTCTCGAAACAACAGGGTATGGACTTGCACCACTTTCGAAACAAACGGTCCCTATATTTCTTTCGGAAATAAGAACAATTAAATCATTGATCAAGGAGAATCAAATAAGCACTGTGTTTTATTTCTTTGGTGAAATGTTTGTAGATGTAAAGTGCTGTGTGGTGTTAAACGGTTTGTAGAACACTAAACTGCAGAATGAATATTGGGATACACGAGGACCCAACGATCGAATTGAAAAGTGGAAGTGGAAATGGTTGTGGAAAATACCTTACGCAGTGATGGAAAGGATTAAGTAGACAGAATTGAGATTGGGTGTTGCGTGTATAACCGGGAGTGCGAATAAAAATGTTTTATAAGAATTGATCATTCGCGATATGGTGTAACAGTGTCCGATTAAAAAAAAATAGCACGTTGATGACAATATTTTGTTAACACTGTTATAAATGAGAAACATGTTTATACTGTTCCAATGTCATTTTTTCTACTATGTTTTTGTAATAATCGTAAGATACTCTTTCAACGAATACACCAATTTTGCACTCTCTGCTTATTATTCGGATAAGTTTCTTTATAAGAATTCAGCCAAAATAATTTGTTCTTGCCGTATGCAATTTGTTTACTAATGGACTACCCGTGGAATAAAAGCACCCTATATTGCTGCGCAAAATTTTGCGCCAAATTTTACAAAATACTCCACCGAATGATAGATAGCGTACAATATGTCAGTGCGGTTACTCTCAGTATTCGCAACAGCCGGGGTAGTCTAACTTCTGTGAGGTTGTTTGCAATCGCTTGAATGTGTATGAAAGAGTCGTGTGAACGCGTGTGAGAGTACAGAAGAAGAAAAGGGCTACGTAACGTCAAGGCAAGAATGTAGATGAGAGAGATCGTGACAAAAGAATGAACCGTAGGAAGTGATATGCATGCAGTGCGAGGACGCGCTACGTGAAGAAAAATTGTGTCAATATATGTTATAACAAACTTCATCTATTCGTTCAAGTGTATATAGATATTATTCGGACCCCATCAATCAACAATTTCGATTCGTGGCACATGATAATTAAACAACAAACCGGTACATTTTTTAATTCGGTAAATCACCAGCACTCGGTTATGAACAAATATTTTTCTGTGCATATCCATGAAAATCAGATATATTACATAGTTTCGGTTAAATAGTCCGCCCTATTTGAATATGTGCAGCATTCTACTCTTATCCTGTTCTACAATATCATGTATAGTCGACTCCCCTATAGCACGGCTTGGTAAAAGATGATGAAGAATATATGATCGTATTCGTATAACACGTTGGAAGAGGCGCGTATAACACGATACAAGATTGAGACAGATGTTGCGATTTTACTACGTTTTAGCTCCAATATTAATATAACTTTTAGCTGGTAACACTAAACGTCATTGTGCTCCTTAAACGGGAAAACTCAATTTTCAGATGACATCGCTTCAGTGTGATTCTAGTTGTGATACACATTAAACGCGTCTGTGAAAACTTTTATATCTTATGATTCACTTTTATTCAACTTTAATTCGAGGAAACAGAGGTTTCGGGAAAATAAATCTTTGCGAAATAAAACCCAATTTCATTTAGAGGAAGTACATATCTGTCATCTCTGGTAAATACGCATTTGTATATTCTAAGTAACTCGTACAATACGGATGCATATAACACGGAACATATTCACTGTGTTATAGGGGGTATACTGTACAATGATCTCGAAATGAAGTGAAAAGTAATGAATTTTGTAGCTCAATACCGATTACCAGCGGAGTGTGTTTGCGAAATAGACTTAATTTTTGTTACAGTCCCGACTGCAACGGGAGAAACGCTGACTCTTTCGAAAGTCACAAGGAGCGAGATGGGAACGTACCTATGCATTGCCAGCAACGGAGTTCCACCGTCGGTCAGCAAACGAATGATGCTACATGTGCACTGTAAGATTTAATTATTACACAATGATCAATTCTCCTTCATTCAGCAATTAGCCTAAAGTTTAATTTCTAAAAACGTTTCCTTTTGCTATACCAAATTATATACGGAAACGTGTCACAGGAAGAATTACGGGTTTCAAAATTTGAAACTGATGCTAATTTAATAGTACTACCTCTCTTAACACGTTGAACGCCCAAAAGTCGTAGTTGGATGTAGCCCCTGTGGCTATGTTTCCCGGATGACAAATGAAATTCTTGTAAACTACCTACAAAAATCCTGGTTCAATTGAACGAAGGAGAGTGTCATATTTCCATTTGTTCATATTTCCAATCTGTCTATTTTGTATATGCGTGCTCGTCATTATTGTGATACAAAAGGAAATTATTGTAAACTACCTACAAAATCCTGTTTCAATTGAACGAAGGAGAGTGTCATCCGGAAAACATAGCCACAGGGGCCGTCACCCAAGTACGGGTGACGTGGCGACGAACGTGTTAATTATAACGCTGCGGTGGTTGTCATCGATCCGTGTTTCACTGACAATGATTTAGACATTATGTTGTGTCATATTAATTGATGGCAAGTATAACGTTTGACCTATAAACTAATTTAAGAAATGTGGTTTACTGGCGGATGCAAAGAAGGCATGGAAAGGACCGGAAGCAAATAAACGGAACTGAACTGCTGATTGTCCAACTTATGTAGTCAGACGATGAGCACGACAAACAGAACAAGTTGTGTCTGTCAATACGCTCGAATTGTAAGTTTCTTGAGTAGTGCATAAAGCTTACGCAGTTTCAGAAAAGGCAGCCATGTGATTCATATGCATCATATATATAATGAAACCCTAACATGCGATAACACCCCTCGTTTTTAACTAACACCAAATGTTACCTATTAATGGCCAACTGTTATCTACGATACGTTATTAAACCAAAAAACAGTAAGGTCAGAGAAAATTGTCCGCTTTTGCAAAAACTAAATCTAATAATACGTATGTAGGCTCAGGAGAGAAAAGTGTAAATAATAAAATCGTGAATAACGGAAGTAATAAGCAATAGCATGGCTGTCTGAGATGACATCAAATGGCCCAACCATTTTCACCGAAGCAACACGTTATTCTTTCGAGAAGGTACATACGTGATTGTTCTAAGAAAGTGTGTGTACGAGGCCGATGACCCAACGTCATCAATGTTTTGATTGCGCATGCAATGTTATAAACATTTGAACAAAGGCTCTGACCACGGAGTCGGAAGAGTCTAAGCTCTCTGGAAAGAGGGCCGTTGTCAAGAGATAAGGCACTTGCCCCAGAACCTTCGACAAAGAAAAGGCTAATATTGCCCATACAACCAAGTACAGCTAACAAAATTATTTTTTTTCATTTCATAGTTTTGAGTCGCATCAACAACAAGATTATCAGCAACAAAGGGATAAATTATATCATTTTCAATATTAGATTTGTTTCTAACAAAGTTATTATTTTGTACCATTATACGGTAAAACGTATAACTCAATATTAACAGTAGTTGCAGTTGTACAATGATTCACTGTTGTATATATCAGTGAAGGCGGACTTTTTTGAGAAGTGGGTCAAATTTTGTTTATTATTTTTTGTAGTACTGCCTCGTGAGTCACTTAGTCAGTGGTGTCATTTGGAAGGGGAAGTGGAGGATGATTAAAAACTACTTTTATATGCTTACTAAAAAACAAGTTTATATAAATCAACGCGTCGGTCCTTTAAAAAGCCTGCATAGGTCAGCGAGTGACCTGTGGGTCATAGGTTCGCAATCACTGGTATATATAGTGGATTCAGCGTTCTCATATGCAGTTTAATTGCCCTGCAGTCAACATTAAATCGTCAAATCCACAGCAGTACAATTCTGATAAAGTCGACTTGTTCTAAACTGTGCATTAGACAACACATAGAACATTTAAGTATGTTACTGTTTCTTATCGTCGTTCTATGCAGTTGGGAGTATTTAAAAGAAAATGTTTTTATTCCAAAAATGGATAAATTATAATATTAACGAAATGAGCAGTTCTGAGAAAATCAGTATAAACGACAGTAGTCCATCTCCTTTATTAGCATAAATTTAAGCATAAAATATAAGGAACATCTTATTAAGTCGTTATTACGTTGCTATATAGTGGAAGGTATTATACTGTGTCATTACTGTGCGCTCAACAAGTCGTTTTGGTGCACATAATAAGTGTAATAAACCGGATTACAGGTCGTTAATAAGTGATGGGCTATTAATTCTGGAAGCGTATTTATGTCATTACAAAGCATTGTTTACTGCTTCTTCATGCCTCACAATTGTGAACCAAATCCGTTCAACGCGAATAATTATAATTGTTTTATTCCAATATGTTTTCAGTTCCTAATCCATCAACTGACAACTAACGCAATGTACATACAGTTATCAATATCTTTAGTTTGGCATGTTAAAAACTTCGATCTACAATCGCTTGACTACAATTGCTATTCTGTTCCCTTTCCTGCGAAATGGAATAAAGCATGATTTTATTTCTCACGGCGGAATTACGCCCACACTAAAATGATCGGAACAAAAAATGCCTTTTGATCCTTAACATAACAAAGAGGCAACAAAGAAATACTTGTTCCGTTGAACGCAAAAATCTGTATTGTCGGTTTTGGTACTATGTATTATACTTGAGGTTGCTTTTTATGAATCAATACGTGTGTTGAGGGTTTCATTGCACTTAAATTGATGTAACCAATAGCCCGGCAACCGAACAAACATCACTCGGTAGTGGGTGGGCTCAAAATATTGGGAAGGCATCCAAGGTAATACCCTTTCCGCGCATTTTGTCTGTCGGGCGAGAGATCGCTAACTTGGAGGAATAAGCAATTCGGGGTCATAGAAACAGAGTATACCTCGATTATTCATAATTCTGAAGAAAGCAAATCAATCCTAAGAAAATAGAGCAGTCCGCCGTAAACAGCCAATCAGCCGACATATCGGCGTAAGGGTATGTGAGGAATTAAAGGCGGATGCCCAAATGCCCTCGATAAACTAATTGTCGCAAACTGATGTTTATTGGATTTATATAATAATAGAACTTTAGTAAATAAATGAAAAAAACAGGTTTATGCCGGAAATCAATAATCGGCACAAAATGTCAAACGTCTTTTCTGCATACAAATACATTTTCTGCTATAAAGCACACGATTTTTTGCTGTGCTACTTTTTCGTATGATTTAAAATTACAAACCTATTGAGCGTACCATTAAAGAAGATATTTCACGTCCTGTGCGAATAAATTCGTAGTCAATTCTGCTTTACAAGATTAGTGAGATTCTTTTGCAAAGATCCCAACGGAAATTTTAATGAATAGGATTGTATTTACTTCCGGAAAGAAGTAAATATTGCAAACTTTTTCTGATTTAAAGGCATAATCACTATTATGTACAACGAACTTTCTTTATAGTTATTTTTCGGCGACATTTATGTTCGGTCTACCGTCATTGATTATTCAGCCAGATTTAATCTGCCTTTTCAGCCTTTATAGCGGGGACGCGTAATCCATTAAAATGGTGCTAATAACATAGAGGCCGTAGAAAGTAGTAAATATTGCAAAGTGATCCCTCCTTTTTTTAAGGATCCCCGGTACAATCTACATTCGGTGACCTATTAGAACTCATGTACGTACATATTTCTCAAACTTTGTGTTATTTGAACAAACTGTTTCAAACGCAACGTTCCTCACTTCAAATATGACCATGAACGTACTTTTGAATATCGCCCCCGGGGAATATTTAGTCTGAATCCGACACTTTGTATGACAACATGTTTTTAGTTGAAAAAAATGAACAATTGAATATGTGTGTATACTATTTTACGCTGCCTGTGACTGCAACATTAGAAACGGAAAAACTATTTGGCATCTACGTGACATTGGACGAACACAATTTCACCCTCTTCAAACACGAATACTCCCTTTCTTTTACGTCTTCACAATGTTCGGAATCCACACTTTAATAATTGCACAATTGTACTGGGGGTAGGAGAAGTGTGGATCCTTTGCATAAAGAACCAATGCTTCACGGATGGAAACCCACTTACCTTAGCGAGATTGCTAAGATGAGATTGTCGAAAAAATTAACCTAATTGAGCCACAAAGATGAGGGAAGGATAAATGCGAAAGTTTATCGTACAGAATGACACTGCAAAGCCACGCGGATTTGATTTGCGAACAGAAGGCAGATGGAAGATATACAAGGAGGCATGGATTAGGCGTAGCTCAGGGAGACAATCAAATCGCAGATCTCTGAAATATCGAAGCAAACATACGGACAAAGAACAATTAAGGGAAGGTGATAGGAGTCCCATTAAAGTGCCAGACATAATAATAGGGCGAGAGGGTGAGTTATATAATGAAATTAAACTTGTTGCAGTACACAAAGTCTGAGTTTCAACCTTAATGAACGAATCGGGAAAGAGATGAGGGTGGAATGACGAAAATGGAGGGTGAAAATGGGTGAGCGGCCGGGTGGTAGGGAGGAGAGGAGTAGGAGGAGAAGGAGGTGCGAATGGGAAGGGAGGGTAGGTGGGAAAAGAGTGAAAAGAAAGGATGCGAAAAGTTCCGAGATAGTTTCACCTGAAGACGAATAATGTACAAAGAAGGAAAAGGGAGAAGAAAAGGGCGATTGAAAGGGATGGGATGAAAGAGAAAGGGGCGAGAGAGAGAGAGAGAGAGGGAGATCGACTGTCGACGATAGTGGGTTAAGCCGCGGTTACGACCTCCTTCTACCGTGTCTTAGATCCACCCGAGAAGTAATTCTTCCCCGGAAATTGGATGTACGTACGCTCACACCACGATCTTGCACCTGCCTTCAGGGCGATAAGATCGTGCAGGATAATCGAATTTCATTGAATACGCTCTGTAGCCGCAGACCGTACATACGATAGACGATTGCGTCCACGAGCTATTGCTTGGAAATTCGAGCAATAAAAGCTGTTGTGCTTTTCACACACAGCCACGGCGAGAAAAGGGCTTTGCGTGGAAAAAAAGCTACGCTGTAAACGTGGCGAACGAGCAGTACATTTTTTCTTGTTCCTGGCAGCCAATTACCTTATGCAAGCATATTTGATAATTCTTCATACTCGGAAAGCCAGCGAATATCATTGTGCGTCGAAAACAGCCAATTAGAATAAGTATATCGCCACCAAGGATAATGAGATTCTTCCGCTCTACTTTAACAAATACGAATATACAAAACATACTTCTTAAACGTTAACATAGAATGTAATCGTTTATGGGAAAAACTGAAAGTGAAACTGAAAGTATCAAATATGTATAACTGATCTTGCCTCACCTTTTATAATTACAGTCACACATATGCCTGCATATGTTAAGTGATCATTTAATTATCAAGGAATATTGAAAGAAGAATGTGTCTGTTGCGTTAAGGGCGTAGTAGGCCAAACAAGTGCGTAACGCGCAAAGGAGAAGAACCGACGGTGCCTCGCCACACGATAGGACATTTTTTTTAAGAACCGTATGAATAACGCAAGTCTGTTGTTAATTGGTAGATTTGAAATATTCTTCTATTTTTCCGGAATATTTCCGAAATGAGACTTCCCTTTCACTTTCCCTTTTTTCCATTTTTCCCCACAATGTTATTTTATTCGTTTCACGCAGACCCATACTATACCTAAAGAGTAATCATATCGGTAAAAAACTGAGTAGAATCCTGACCCGAATCGTATCGCGCCGATTTTTACGTTAAATTTGATTTATCGGGTATACAAAGTGTCGGATTACATGAAAAAATATGAAAAAAATATAGAATAAAATCGTCTCATGTGAAATTTTATTTCCGATTAATTTGATTTTTCAACATTCGCAGAGTATACGTGCATTTGACCATGTCTTGTTATAACCGACCACACTGCAGATCATCTTTCCGATTGATGTTTATGTTGGTAAAGATTTACAACATCCGACAATGTTTATCATACTCATGACTTTTTTACTCTAACTTACCATATACAACAATTAGGAATATAAAAACATGATATTTAAGTTTAATGTTTGTGGTAGAACGTATCAGCCGTAATTAATACATACAGGTCATTTGGTTTTACTCAAATCGCCGATATAATCCTGCAGACGCGTTATTCAAAGAGTGGTAGACGGTCAAACGCATTTTTCAACATAAACTTTAATCAAGACAATCTTCAACTGCGAGACTCATTATAACGATACATGGTAAAGTGCACTCGTTCCTAGTGAATGTTCCAAATCGGTTTTTCTCGAAAAAATAAGTCTCACGTGGATACGGTTTTTCCTGCATTTTTTACTTATTTTTTCATGTGCAACCACCCTCTTTCTAGATGCAGCATCAGTTGCCGAACATCCCGTGTATGCATATCAAACAACGATCTAAAATATTTAAAACATTTTGAGATGATCAGAGGTAAAATAACAAATATTTTCTGCATTATAATCTCAAGCATTTTATCATTATCGTATCAACAACAATAAATTACGTATAGAAAGCGTACTGCGGTTATGTAGCGGATATTCGCCCGCAGTGCAGCAAAATAATTTGAAACATTGGGTTTGACCTAGTTTTACGTTTGACTCGGATAAGATAAGGAAATAACTGCAATTATGGAATCGCTTGTGTCGTTTCAATCAGAATATTTTCTGCAGGCAATGAATGCCACACAACAAGTCAAAATGAGTAATCTTTACTCGACGGCCAATTAATACTGCGCGGTAATCGAGGTGGAATTTGGAATAGAACGTTGGAGGGGAGGGATGGGGGGGTGGCAGGAGAAAGAGAGCAAATCGTGAAGAACCCACGGAAAGGAAGATGTTAAATAGGTAAAATTTGTAACGGTCGCGATGACACGGAGGCGAATCCGGTCTTGTCATGTCAGCACACCGGTACCATTGCCACATCAAGAACTATTCGTTGCTCCAGCAAGCAGTAGAGAGAATTCTGCCTTTCGCGAAGCTTGCCTGGCTTCGCCGAAACCGCAGGTTGCAGCTCTGGCCAGTCGACCAGGAAACCCATTACGGGGTCCCAATGCTTCGCTCTCGCAGGCTTATTTCATCCCCGCAATCGCATTGGTGACCCCACCACCGCCGCCTCCTAGTAGTATCTCCGCTGCCCTTCTACCTCTACGGAATCCTCCACTATTAGCCCGGGATTTCTCTTTCGTCCAATTTAAATGATTTATTTCGCGGCAAGCCAAGCTAGGCCATGCCTGGCGAATCGCCTACCCGCTCATTTTACCGCCCCTCCTTTGCCTTGCATCACATCTACCGATTCTGTTGTCCGCGGCAATCTCTCACTCCTTAGCTGCGTCGTCAAATTAAATACTTTCTCTTCGAAACATTATCGAATCCCTCCTCCTTGCATTTTCGAAGTCCATCTCTGGCATACTTCTCATTCACGTTCAAATATCGCTCATGGCATTAAGTTTACCATTCAGTCTATGTTCTCCTAATGAAATGAAGAAACGTTCATTGGGTTGCTGTCTAATTTCAGTATGACCTCAATGTGTCCGATATTCAAGAAAGTTTATGTCATTCTTTTGCGTTGTATCGCCACTTTAAGCTGTACCGACAAAAATTACGTTTTATCGGCTCTACATATTGCATTACTTCACACTGCGAGAAAATTCGTTTGTACCTAGAAAAATTTCTCCTGAGAAACTCATCTATTGCGAACACAGCTGTCCAATTTACGATATACGTTCAGTATAAGCCAACGGGTGTAAAAATAATGTGCAAAAAAAAAATAGATGACGATTATCAACAATATGGGTACATAATCTTTCGAATGACATAGTAATATAGATAGCAAAAGCCATCCTCGGAACATATACTCGAATTTCGCTCGGGAATTGAAATTCGCGTTCTATGTATTGCAGACCTATCACCGTCTGACCACTACTAATTTTTATCCCTGTAAAGTTATCTGACTAAAGATCGATCATTAAAAACTAACACAATTGTTATCAAGACTCGAGTAGTCTTTTAACATTAATCCTCATATAAGCATTTGGAAATTGGAAGAAGAAAGCTGTTTGTATTGTATGATCAAAAGTTTATAGTATGTCTGAGATTACCAGAATAATTAAACTGGACCAGTTTATGTTCAAACCTACTCCAATTTGCAGGATTGAAGTTTCAAGGTTACACACTCTCTTGTCAAAAAAAACATTATGAACAAGTACATATTTCTTTATTCTAAGGCTAGCAATGATATAAAGAGACGAAGTACTACGACTGTTTTATTCAATAATATAATTATAATAACCCTCTGTTACGAGACTTGCTGTAACTATTGGTTCAGACGCGCTTTACCTCTTCTTTTCTGCATTGGACATTATACTGTCTTGCACTTGGCAGCATTGTATCTACACACACACACTCTCTCTCTCTCCCTCTGTCTTTCTGCACTTGTAATACGCATTCTGAGTTTCATCCACACTCAAATCTCACACTATTCTATCATCCCTACGTTCTGTCTGATTTCATTCAATGCCCTTCTACTTACTCTCGACCTCAATAATTTTTCTCATTCACTCGTAGACATGTTTTACTGGTACAACCATACATCTACGGAGTTTTACTACAAACAGTTAGTCGTTCTTCTACAAAACAAGTCAGCGCTTACCAGTGCGAGTATATTTATTATACGTTCATATATGATCAACACACTCTTTCATTCAATTAAATGATTTGTTTTCACTTGTCAGTTATCGAAACTGCACTCCCACATTTCTGAAAGCGCTAGCTTTTGGTTTGTGTTATCCACACTCGATGTCTTAAATCGATTATATAACACTGTGACTAGATATAGATACAGTAGGCTCGCTATAACATGGGTTCATATAAAACGGATTCGTGTAACACGGCGGAAATATCGTGATCGTTTTCGTATAACACGTTAACAGAGGCGCGGATAACACGGAAACAAAATGAGACAGATACTGCGTTTTTATTACGTGTTAGCTCTAATAATTAATATAACTTTTTGGCTGGTAATACTAACCGTGACTGTGCTTTTCTTTTAGGGAAACCCCATTTTTAGGAGAGACTGTCTCAGTTTCTTTCCATACACGTGTATAAGTGTAAGTTTATACATAAGTAACCTATATGTGAGCTGCTAATTTGCAAAATCTATTATGTTCGTGAAAGAAAACATAGAAAATAAACATTTTTTGTTGAACGGCGGTACAAATTGTTGTTATGCAATCTCTTAAGCCTGATTATTAAAGAAAGTTATTTTAAATATAATCGCTTTGGGCTGTAAACGGCTCATGTATTTGTATAATCTAAGTGACTCATACACGGGCTCATATAACACGGAACGTATTTACCGTGTCATAGGGGATATTGTACTATAGATATGTGAGCGTGTGTTCTTGTCGGTAATTAAAAAAAAAGACGATCGAGAAGGAAGCGGGAGGCGCATAATGCAACGCGAATGTATGAAAAGCAAAGCGCACGGGCAGTTCAAGGCATGCGACGGACCCAGACGGATGTACTTTGTATTTTTTCCGATTCACACATATACTTTTATTATCACACGTACTTACAACTAATAATTCTTGAAAATAAACCAACTTATTATTTGTATCGTATCGCTTTAAAAAACCAAAACTTACGGCAATACAAGCATATTTGAACAACTTATTGACTATGTAAAAGAATGTCCAAATTATTTGACTAATTGTAAGATGTCGTAGGTTTCTTGATTAGGATGAAATAGATGCGGATATTGTGCACGTACGATAACTGTGAAATGTACATAGAATGTACTCAAGGGAGTTATTATAGTTAAGAATACTGGTATCTCAGACTGAACAGAACAGCAATCTATTGATTATTAGAAGCATTATAGCTGATTTATTGGACAGGTGGGGGAGTATTGCACCTTTATTTCAGATGGAAACAACAACCATATTTTACCAGCTCATGTTGGCAGATTATGTTTTGCCGCGGAAATATTTGTTATGCCTCAATTATTAAACAACATTTCTGGTATAAGTAAAACACTGATATAAAAATCCTATATCAGAGATAATTACACCGGTGCTCAACAGTGAAATGTTGCAATTGCCAGATCGTATCAGTTCCAAAAAGGAAATCGGGTACGAAGGCAACAACAAGCGTTTTAATATATCGTCTGGATGTATGAGTAATAATCCAATGCAAAATGAATAATCTCAAAATAAATTGTGACTACCAACTAATTCTAACTTATCGATTGAATGCCAACAGGCGTTATAGAAGGAGTGATAACAATTTTCCGGGAAAAAAAGGAATTATACCTACCCCAGGCAATTAAAACTTTCTGCCAGTGATGTTAAGGCCAAGTGAGACCCATAAATCAAACTTTCTACGACCGCTATTGTTGGTTGACTACATTTACAGTACGTGACCCATCACTATGGTTAACTGTAAGCGCGAATATTTATCCAAGGAATTAGTGTTGCAATCTAGAAAGCGTTATGGACGACAAAACTTTTGTTTTTCCTTCTTCAATCCTCACTTTTCATTCCCCCCTTGTCCCTTTTTCTGCCGCCCTCAATCTCTCTCACTCCCCCTTTCTCTCTCTCCCTTACACACACACTCTCCCTACCTCTCTTCCTCTCTCTCTCTCTCTCTGTCTTTCTGTATCTCTCTCCTTCTACTTTTCTTCCCTTTTCACGAGCTTACTGAATAGTCTGAATTAAACGAGCCGAAAATGTAATTCAATTTGGAGTTTGTTCAGTTGGAATTGCGACAGCGTTGTGAACAGCTGAAAAGTGGCAGTAACATGTATGTATATGTATGTATTATTTACGTCCGACGCACCTATTATACCTTGTAATCGGGTTATACCAGTGTGGCAATCATTCTTCTTTCAGTATTCTAATTGTTTGTCACAACTAATTAACAATCATGAATTTTTTATGTACATTTATTTTACAACACTACCGTCGCTTATTTCAACACAGGGCATTGAAATCGTAAGATTTTTGTAAAGCGGATTGTTTTAACAATTAATCGTATTCGTACTTCCCAAAGCTTTGGAAGTAACTAAACATATTCTATATCACAGCTGACCAAAATTCAATCCACTAATTTATTTACATTGTATGGTTTCTGTGATTTCAAATGTATTTGAACAACTCAAAAGACTGCAGTTTATAAAAATGTACCGAATGCATTCTCTTGTTAATTTTGAAGATGACGTTTAAGAAACTTCGTAATACATATACTACATCTGGGGATAAGGTATGAAACACGGTGCATATTATAGCAACATTTTGTGACAATAATCTCCTTCCCATGTACCTAAACCTTATATGTCACTATCACGGGGTGCTAAAGATTGACCGGATTTTCTTTGCTACCATGCACGATAGACCGACACGTACATTAAATAACGTCTTTCAAACCATACTATGAGATTTGTGCTTTTGGGTACTATCAAACGACACCCAGCAGACAAAAAGAGATATAGAAGGTAAGAAGGAAAAGCAACGGAGGACAGAGACAAATAGCGGAGGAAGAGGCAAGCATAGAGAGATCCAAGTTTTCGTAAAAAGAATTCTCCCTCGACCGTTGCTGGTTGGCTGTTAAAACGTAAGCAGCTCACGGAAAGCTGCTTACGATATTCAAAACGAAAGGCTCGCGGACACACTTACACACATTCAGTTAGACTGGTGGAGGTGGAAAGAGTATCGAGGGAGAGGGGGAGGTAGAGAGAGAAAGCTAGAGCCGCAGAAGGAGCAAACGAGGAGAGAGAAAGCAATGTTCTGATACAGAGAGGGGGAATCAACAAAAATGTTTTTAGAGAAGTTTGCCCCCCTAAATGACAGTCCATCAAGCGTCAAAATGTTTCATTAGCCTTTGCTATGCGCCTCGATACTAACGAGTTGTGTAAAACATCGAGTTTCACGCTCCTCTTAGTGGTGACGTCACTGGTCACAATAATCATTGCGTTCGAATGGCAGTTCGCAATGCAGTATTTGTAAAATAACAATCATACAAAGGTGTAGACAAAATGACAGTGAACTGATCAAATAAGACCTTGATTGAATACGACCAACATTTTTCATAGTTCGAGGTGGAACGTCGCGTGTCCACATTATGTACGTTTATGTCCACTAAAAAGAAAACGTGGAAAGCATCAGCAACATTCTATATATACCGCATTTACAATTGTTATTTTGAACGACAAAGCAGAATGTGGTAGAGAAAATGGACGTACAAGAATTTTATTCCGTGGGAATAATTTGAATTGCTTGAGAAAGTACAGAATGCAATACGATGAAATTGCCACTATCACATTATGAATCACTTTTTAGAGGACTCTTTCCTGCCTAAAGATATATACTTAAAGCGTACTATTCTGGTATTAAAAGTTTGACAATTCATTAACAGAACAGATTTAGGAATTCAATGAGCTGTACAGAGGGACAAACCTTTCGACTTACGGTAAGAGGATTGAATCGTACAGCCAACATAACTACATGGATCCTACTTGTTTGTCTCCATTTTTTTTAATCGCGCTATGAAACTTAAAAAGCAGTGCCTCGAAAAATATTGCTTAACACGCGTGTGTAAATAAATTCTGATGTTTGCGTAACTCAATTGAAAACAACCGAAATGAGTGACTTTTACATCGACATGTTTGTAGATAAACGAAGCCCCGATCGACGTAAAGTCAGAGCTTATTGTTTAAGCCTTTAACAATAAAGATGGGTGCTATAAATTGAATTGAAATTGTGAATTATTATGACGTCTTTGAAAGCAAGACTGGGTCTCTGATTACTGCCCTTATCTGTACGTGATTCGTTCGGTGACATTTCTAAACAATTGAAGCACATTTATATAACTGGAACAAAAATATATAATTAACTTTTAACTTGTAAAAAGTAAACTTTTTTGGCTGGTATTTCTTATAAGTCATTCTTATACACGACGAAGAAAAATGTTTTCCTGGCTCATAACCTAATATAATACATTTACTTTTCAAAATTGCAGTTGTCATAAATCATTATAGTTCACAGGAAACTAAAAATTGTATAGGAATCTCGTTGAATAAGTGCAAAGTTATAATGTAAAATGTTAAAAATAAATCTTGTACGTAGTTTGCTCAGACATTGAATTAAACTCCATAAATCTTTAATTTTACACGCAAATTGTTCCATCATCCGTAGTGCACAGTGCATATTTTGACTACATCCATCTAGCAGACAAGTTGGACAACCGAGGAATACCTAGAATAACAATTATTATTTATCTACAAATGTGAACAATTAAAATTGAAACCTATGTTACACGATAGAATATACTTTCATATTTTATCAGATGTACAATATATTGTAATCAATAACTCTGTCCGATAAATTACAGTCCATCCGATGGTTCAAGTACCCAACCAGTTAGTCGGCGCACCAACTGGAACCAATGTTACGTTGGTGTGTCACGTCGAGGCTTCGCCGAAAGCCATTAATTACTGGACCCGCAAATCGGGTAAGATTTAATGGACTCCTTGAGATATGTACTCGAAGAAACTAGCAGTATCATTACCCATCAGCTGCCATGAAATAACCAATTACACGTACCATGGGCAAACAATTTCTTACGTCACGTTTACTCAACCAGTTGCATATCCACGTTCAAAAACAATTCATACATTCGGACACTCATACTTCATATTAGTAGACTCGATATTGTAAGATACCGTGAAAGGATTTTCATTACACGTCAATATAAACTACAAGTATAATTATTCAAGACGAATGATTTTTAATGTCCTCTATCGATTACTGAAAATGGAAACGGCCATTTTCATGGACCAATAGGCGAGATGATTATCAGCAATAGTAAATACTCCATGTCCGAAGTAAAGACGTCGGTGTACAGCGTACAAATGCGGCTAGTGATCATGCTTCTTCAGAAGCAGGATCTGGGTGGCTACAAGTGCATCTCAAAGAACTCCTTTGGGGAGGCGGAGGGCACCATTCGGCTCTACGGTGAGTTTCCCAGTGGAAGGTTTGCTAGGGTAGTTGGAGGTAATGTCTTGATAAGGATGAAAACGCGTCGTAAAGTCTTGGCAAGACTTTAGAACTTCGCGACTTTGCCAAACGTAGAATGATACCGCGGAAATCCTCTTCCCACTTTCGCCTCCACCCGTATCACCGTCACCCTATATGTAGCTGACTAACAACAATTGTGTAGCAACACATCTCTTTTGTCCTTTGACAAATTAACCGTCATGTTCTTACCTTACGCCCAACGAAACCTTCCCACCTTGTCTGTCCCATTGGTTCTGTCCTCTAACACTAGTTTCTACCTAACGATACTCTCCCTATCGTATTCCTAGAATTCATCCGGCATACCAACCATGTTCCCTTACCGTGTATAAACATCCCTTCACATATATACAATAACGTCGTGATGATACAGGAAACGAGTAAACTGTATACCTTCACGTAGGTATGCACGTACGTGTACCCGACTTGATAAATTCATCACAACTTTACGTTGACTTTCCGAACGCTTCTGTACCCAAGCGTTTTGTATGGCTACTGTAGTATTGGCGAATTTCGAGTTGCTGCTTATTTGTGACAATGATAGTTTGCTGAACATTCAAATTGTACAGCTATTGGTGTGGATAATCCGAAAACGTATTGTAGTGTAAACGTAAGCGATAATTAAGGCAATGAACGATAGCAGACCAACTACAAATGCTGGTAGGGATTCGCTGAATGAAGTCAAAGTACAGCATTCTACAGTCGAATAACACGAGAGTAATGTACATATTACATTTGACCATTTTCCAAACGTCCTCTCATTTTAGATAGTTTTATGTACCTACATACCAATACATCAAGCATCTATACAATCCCTATATTGTAAATATTGATTCTTCAAAAAATAACACGTGTAAATAAAAACAATGATATGCCGAGTTTTACAATAACGCGGTTCAACACATTGTATTATTAACAATGCTTTATCGGGTGGGAACGGGCGGGCAGGGGGGGGGGAGATGTAACCTGACATATAAATGTAAAATATGTGGCTTTAAGCTTGCATGTCAATCATATCTACGCAAACTTTGCGTGTAGCACAGGTATTAGAACTTACACGCAAAAGGACGCATTTATCCGTCTTGTGTAACACGCGTATGAGCAATTAAGTCACTTGATGCTAGTAGAAATTTCACAATAGCGTAAAGTATATTTTTGCGTTATTACTTTGATCGTTTCCTTTACATGTCTGCCATGTAACCGTTGTGCTAGTCTTTGAACAAATGGATCTTCAGAATCTTGATTCTATCCAAGCGCAGGTACATGAATTCGATACATGTGCTATCTTCATTCGGTGTTTGAATTTTGCTGGATTTCTGCGTGAATACAGTCATTTGGTTTGTATTTTGCATCTTAGATATTTACACGAAGGTGGAACAGCTACACGATACATTGTATTCCACACACATACCACTTCATCGTCAGAACGTTTACATTTTCACGCACTTCCCGTAATATGCCCATTGCAATGTAATCCATGTGTAATTGTATGCGTATCCTACTAATATGTGCGATTTATTTTTGTGAACAATATCATTTTTATGTTTAAAGTTCGGGAACAAATAAGAAACCTAAATTCTCCCTATATCTTAAAGCTTGTAAATTCAAATGCCCCCCACTCCGGCCTATACGGGGTCACGTGACGTGTTCAGCAGGAGAATTTATCTCTGTGGTTCTTGCATGTGCGTCTATACGAAAGGGCGAGTGGCTCACATGCAGCATGCTCGAGTTTCTCGTTGAAATCACGCGATTAGATAAGGCCAGGAAATTCACCGTTAAACCGACAGTTAAACGAAGCATGAAGACGACGTGAAGGAAAGAATGAAGCGTGCAACAATCTACGGGGTGACTTCCTCGAACCGTAGAGCTTCTAACGTGCAGCGTATATATTTGCAAAGTATAATGGTGGAAATACCTGTTCGGCAGAAAATTCATACAACAAAACAGCCCCGGCAATAATGAAAAAATGTGAAACATGCCGTCGTGTAGCTTAATGAAATTTGTAGAAAAAGGATAAAAAATACATTGCGGATATGATCACTCATTTCTCGCAGCATGGTATGAAGCATCGTACAGGGAAGGGTAAAACCAACACATTTATGGTAGTTCGAGGGGCTGGTAAAGTAAGAGTAGTAAAGGAAGACGGGGAACAGAAGGAGATGGGACGATGACACGTCACGTCGGGGGCTAAAAGTCCGGGAAACAATATCCACCCTCTCATACTCCTCCTGGCCAACGCCACTGGCACGACCGCCAACCCCTTCCTACCCACAGCGTGTCCTCCGTTTTCACCACCGCTCTCCCGTTGCCTCCTGTCTCGTATTAGTTATCGTTTATCAGGACCCACCGGTAGACAAAACGCGCCGACGGGAATTGGGTGAGCCATCTGTTGCCAGACATGATCGATAAAAGTCCGCCAAGTGTTATCAGTGCTAAACTGCTATTTCAACGAACTGCCGCACGTTTTCCTCCACTTTCTCCTCCTTATTTTCCTTCCCCGCCATCTTCTCCGCCACCTTATTCCTTCACAGATCGTTCTTATTTTTACACCGCTTCCAACCTCACACGGCTCTAATCAATTCGTATCTTCCTCTCGATTATCGATCTTACGCTTAAAATTGTATCTCTCTTTGCCTTCCCGCACGCTACTTTCGCTAATGTTTCCGACTTCTCTTTAGTGTCTGCAGAATCTTTTACTTTAGAATCGTTTTAATCTAGTCTTAACAAAAAAAAAGTAACGATAAATTGCTACTAAAGCATGATTGAAATGTCTTATAACATGTTACATATGTCGGCATTGAATAAAAATTGCTTTTTCCATTGCACTACTTTGCCACTTGCCGCAGTGACACTGGTAAATACATGTCTTAGCGGATACTGTGCTCAACTTTCGATTCTCTCGGAACGGTATGTGCGTCTCTCCCACCCTTCCGCCACCACCTCCTCCCCTTCCCGCCCTTCCGTCACTGCCTCTGCCCTCTCCCTCCACCTTCCTCCCCCTGCCCAGTTCACCTTCGCCGATTTGTAGTGATATATACGGTAAATTGGATCTACCGAGCGGATTCCTCGTCAAAGAGGAATTCTCACACTCTCCTCTTTCGTCACGTCTCTTTTACGCTCCCTTACACACAATATCCGTTTCCATGTATACACGATGACACGATCCGTTAAAATGCTATTTCTCCCCTCCGTCGGATACCCTGCGCGTATCTTATGCGTGCAGGAGAAAAAATGCATCCAACTTCCCGGATATGTCGTCACTGTGAACTGTTAAACGTCACCGAAGTGATACATACCGATACCATTGCCTTAATTTCATCAGTACCTAAATTAAAGCATAAATACGAACACCTATCCATACAATATTTACTACCTCGCGACAAGCTGCACTTACATAGTTCTTTCGTTATTACATTAACACTTCATTGCATCGTGGTATTTTAGAAATACTATTAATAGTGAATGCAAAAGTATGTGAAGAATCCAATAATGTTTAGTTGTAAAAAATTAATTGGATAATGGAAAACGCATGAGCTGTTCTCGTGATATTATACGTGCATGCATACAATCTTTATGATTGAGCAAACCTAATTTTGCTTGTTATTGCGCTCTTGTCCGTAGACTAGTATATAGTATAAGATGTTTCAGGTATCAACACCTTACTTTGATACAATGTTTTTTGCAAGTTCTCGAATAAGTGCAGTGGATTATAATAGCTTTTGTAGCCAATTTTAACTGTGCAATGTACAAAAGCAACAGATATTAACACCGATATTTATTTTTGATAATACTGACTTGAGTACAGGAAAATCGCATTTCCTTGGTTTATACCAGCAGTTTGCCCGCAAAAATAGGATGTTGAACATCTGCGATACTTGTAAGCGTTAAGCGTTTTCTGCCAAGATCGCTACAAGAAACGCTTACGTTTTTTCCTTTTCCTTTTCTGTCAGGTACATCAATTATTTATAAGCATTTTGTATTACTTTTCAATAACAGCTTATTTTCACAACCAGTCAGACCATAACTTACACAACAATGTTTGAAAAATACTTATTTGTACAATAAAACATATAAGAGATTATTGTGAATAATCTTGTATCGTACATATGGAAATTTATAGGTACCTGACATAGATTGTTTCAATATTACACGAATATGCTGAAAACATTTCCCTAATACGACTTACTACTTGGATGTTGTTCTGTTTTGTTCATAGTGCATCAATATACTTAATTAACAAAGATTATGTAATGCACGTGTTCCAATATCGATTATGATATTATTATAAAATTGTGCAACTGGCTTGAATGAGTGCCCCTGTAATAAATGTCTATGTAACTGATTGACGCATAATCTCCCATTATATTGTTGCAAGACGCTGTTAAAAAATGATATTAAACATTTAATACGTATGGGACGAATAGCGATACATCTGATGTTCTTACGGAACATGTATGGAGGTTCTGCTTCGGCGAGTAAATATACACAGCCCTCTTCTTGATTGCAGACATGCAACTACCAGAACATTCGAAAAAAGTCAGCCACAATCGGAACAGCGACGATGATCCAAGCGAGACAATTGGCGGTCGTGATCATAGATTAAATCACGTCTATCAGGGTTCCTTGAGAGAAACCGGTTCGACTTTGGAGCCTTCTTCTGATAAAGACGACGCGTCGCCGTCAACGTCTACGATGAAACGAGCCTCCATCATTCTTTATACTACGCTGATTGCATCCTACCACCTGTTTGCCTTCACGTAAAATTGAACGGAGAGTTGGTGAGAGAATTGACAACGTCATACTGTAAACAAGTGGACATCAAAGCAGTGCATGTGTTACAGGTTAATCGTCAATTTTTACATATCCAATCTTCTAGATCATCTTAGTTCTTCCTATGACTTTTTCCGATGAAAGGGTACATATAAGCATTGTACGCCCAAAAATGTTTTTTAATGGGGTAAATGTTAATTTGGGTTGTATGAGTGCGTTTGTCCAATTTTACCGACGAAAATGATAAGCGCAATGATTCAGTCTGGTCATCAACGAAATTGCGTAAGAGTATTACCACTACGATAGAAAAAATCAGTACCGCGTGTTATTTAATTATTGGTCGTAATTTCACGATCCTTGCACGTTCGAAACGTTCAGTATGTTGTGGATCGATTTACAAACTATTGACATATCTAAAACTTGCCATAACTGGAAATAGTTATGTTATTCATGTAACTCAATGCTTTGTCATTTACACGCTTTTATAGAATGCTATTATCAGGAGCGATATAACGAGGTGAAATAAATATAAAACCTGCGGCATCTAATGCGATTGGTTACGAGCATATATGAAAAAAAAAAAAAGTGAAATTTTTGCAGTTACTTCCGAGCCAGCGAATAAATCTCATTATTTGAACTTGATTCTTTCAACAGATCTCCGAATTGCAAGTATAGACGAAAGATAATCCGAATCGTTCACTGGCATGCTGAACAGTTACACGGACGTGATTGCTCGTCTGGGCTTAACGAGATATCTCGTTAGTACCACGCATATTCCTCTTTTTTACCGCCGACATCATTGCCACCGACAGCAATATCATCGCGTCCAGCGCGTCACCCTTCGTTCCACCCTTCCAATCCCTTCCTCGTCTTCGTCACTCCGCACTTCTATTCAACGGCCTGCTCGTCGCAAAGATAGAATAATTTCCCGCGCGTTTCATGTCAATGTGCTCTCCTTCGCGGAAGTTCATTTACTTTTTACTAGACAGACTGAACAGAGCAAAAACTTTAATTAGATCTTGCTCATATTGCAATGTAACTAATAATCGAAGAAAAAGGCAAACTTTTCTAATGCAAACGAAACTTGAATATCGGTTACATTAATGATGTCTCCGAAGTGATAATGTTTCGAGAGTTATTGCTTCCAATGAAAGAATGCAACCTATTTCCCATATGTTATATACAAATGCCCTTTCGATTATCGCAAAGTCAGCATATCACTTAATCTTACATTGAACTTGTACCTACGTTATCTCTATCCTTCGTTGTTAGAGTGTAACATAAGAATATCTAGTCCAGAAACGAAAGTCATAACAGAAAAAACAAGACTGAAAAGAACGGAATGGGGGAGGAGAGTGAAAGAGAGAAAGAGAGAGATGAACGGTGCATGGGTTATGCGAATTACCTAATTTATGTTAACGATGGGCTGTAACGACATGCTACTGGTAGAATAATTGATTTATAATCGTTGCTTACGCTTCACTAATGTAAATAATACTTAACATACTCAAGTACGAAAAGTAACTGTAACAGGGGAACTTGCGTAAATAATCGTGACAATTGTATATGAAATATAATAATTTTATTTTCAAAACTACAGACAACTTCATTAACAATCAGTATTATTATCACCTTATTATGCACTCATCGCGTTCAAGCTTTCTTGTTACAACTATTAGTAACATTGTTACAAAAATCGAACGATCCGTGTTCGTAATACATTGAGACGTAGGTAATGCAATAAAATAAAATGTCTAAGAGTTAATGCCGCGAAATAAAGAAAGCCCAACTAATACGCCCCGTTAGATATCAAATATATGTAAAACCAGGACGTAAAAGATAAATGAGTAAACCTCGCGCAAAAACAGAACCAACATAATAATTATGTTTTTCATACAAAAAGTTTAAGTTAAATGAAATTGTACTGAACTTATGTCAACCTTCCTTTTTCGTACACAAAAACATTAACGATTATTTAATTACCAATACAAGTCACACAAAAGCAATGTAGGTATATTTTATACATTTGCTATTTTTAAAAAGTGAACAATTCTTGTCATTTTTGCGGAAAAAGTCCTTTGTCGATCAGACTTCTTAAAATCCATCAATGTTTCAGTCTCATAAAAAAGTCATGTTCGTCCATTTGTCGCAATTTTGTGTGCAATCGGTTTATCTCCTTTTACTTAATTGCGTCAGATGTATTACGTACACGAATGATAAAGTATGTATATGTACATACCTACTCATCTATCCGAACATTTGCGTGTATATAGAGGGTGTTCTAGGACGTTGTATCGCTGTAAAGGAGGCGATTTCAAAAATAATGAATTAAAGAAGAGGATTCAAATGTTTTTCATTCATGCATCATTTTCGGTGCAGCCAAATTAAGAACAAAAAAATCTTAGTTGGACGTATCACGTTTGTTCAACTCTAGACGAACTGCAGTTCTATCGCGTTACTGTATTGCTGTTATTGTTAGCATCTGATGGAATTCGAGAGCATTAAATGGAGTCATCACACACATTAAAGTATTAAATATTCTTCAAGTATCTCCAAAGATTTTAAGAACGCAAACTTCACGTACGGAACAAATTTATACGATTTGTTTCTTTAACGACTGAGTCAGACACGAGAAAAAGTTATTTTTATAGATCTATCGTGCTTCTAAAATCACCTTAATCCTACTTGTTTTTACGACCTGCCCGGACCACCCTATATATACATGAATGTATAAGTACATACATATATATATATAGTTATATATACATGCAATACTTGTTATTTTGTGACTCGGAACATTAAAGATGCTCATAAACTGAAAATGTGTTAAAATAAGCAGTATGGTAATTTTCTGGGTGATCAAAATAGAAAATGATTCTCCGCCTTTTACAATCTTGCTTCTATATATTCTCGTTTCATGCGCACGTTTACATAACACTATATATACGCTATTTCAAAGAATGCAAATAATATTAAAAAATGATTAAGCGCGATTTGTTTAGGAAAATCCGAAATTTCGGAAACTTTTCATATAACGCTAGGTAATGCCAAAAATTACTCCATAACAAAAAGTTGGGACAGGAAAAGGGTGTTAAGATTATCTGATAAAAGGAATTTTTTTATTTCACTTTATTGATTCTGTATACGACGAAGTACTCTGCGCATACATTTTAATTTACAAAAACATTACCTGCGCCTGATGCTTGATACAGTATGAATGTTGAATCTATTCATTTTATCACAAGAGTGAAAATTGAGTTAATCTATTTTCTTTTCTTGCATGCCTTCTGATATCCCATTATTTGACATAATTTACGTTGCGTAAATAATGAACACCATTTAACATCATGAATTCTATTCATGTCCCTTCATGGCTTAAGCATGCCACAGTTTGTCTTATAATGTACGAGATGTTTCATAAATTGTGCGGAACCCTAGTCTGATAAATACATGTTTAAAGGCACTTAATTACGCGAGGTTTGTTGTGCCTTAGACAGTAGTCCCAGGTTAATAGACGTGCATTTCTGCTTCCAACACCCTCTCAGAGCTACCTCAGATCATCGTATGTTATGAAAACTAGTGAAAAAAGTCATGTTTCTAACTCATGATTATAAAACTGTTGTAATTAATTTGCTTCGTTCTCCCTCCTTATGACTAAACCGAACCGATCACATTATTTGAAATACAGCTACCCATAGTTTATGAAATGCATCGTAGAGCTATACCCGAGCAATGTTTGCTCGTTCTTTAAAATAGTTAAGGACGATGCGAAGGGAAACAAGAGTTAAACCAAGTATTATCGGAACACACCTCTCTTCTTGACAGACGTAATGCTGTTCCGAACGTTCGCACGTCTATTGAAAGGAGACGAATCTGCTACTAACGTCCAATGCATTCATTTTCGCAGGTCTTCTTTAAATCTATCCTAATCAAATGTTGTTTTTGTTACGTAATAATTGGAAGTTTACCGGAGAAAAATTTCAATGACGCACACGTCTGCAATACGAGACTATATCTGCACGAGCTATTTGTTTACTTCTTTGCCGTTCGTAACTTTGTACGTTATATTCTTCACGTCGTACATATTATGAAATATCTTTTACGAAACACGATAGCAACAACATCTGCATTATACGGATTCACTGTTGTTACGCCGCCTTACTCTCTCGAAGTCATGTAACGTTGCCATGTTACCTCGGTAAAAGTGTGGGTCGACAGTGTAGAGAGTCTAGGCGGATACCAATGAAAAGAGGAACTGAAGCATGCCTAACGGATATAAAGAAAAAATTGAGCGCATAGGTATTCCTTAATTGTTGTGACTCAGGAATTGTTCATTTATTAATCTATTTAAATCCTGTTTATTATGTTTGCTTTTCGAACGCTATCGTATAACATCGGTAAAACAATTATTTTATTTTTGCCCAACTTGCCCTCTCTCTCTCCAAGAATCCGTCGCATACTACACGAGTCCGCGCCAAAATATTTTAGGCCCAGATACATCATATCATTCCTATAGATAATGAAAAATTAAAACTTGTAGATAGTTAATGGGTCTTTTACCCCGACGGAATTCCACGTTGATATATGGCTTGCGCCAGCGATATTAAACGTTATTCAATGACCGGTGCCATGTGTTGAATTCGACGCTACCGTGTGAGACGGTAGAGTGTATTAGTTGCGAATATATTATTTGTATTGATGAGCTTCCACAAATCGTAATGTATAAAAAGAAAATTGCTACTATAAATATTTGTGTTAAATTATAATGGCATTCAACATTGCAGGTATATATATATACAGGCAATACAATCATGTACAAGTGTGTATATGCACATGTACACGTGCGCATGCGTGGATGGATAATTGCGCGCGCGCGCGCGCGTATGAGTGAGTGAGTGTGAGTGTGCGTGTATGTATATACATGAGTAAAGATTATGATGTATGTATATGTGAATACATGGAAGAATGCACGCGCAACCTGCGCATTGTTGCCTGTGTATGTGTGCGCATCTAAATCGTGTATGCAGTAGTCGGAGAAAAAGTGTTACTCATTGACTAAAATCGTCAATGGAATTAACGATCAAAACTTTTATATCCACGGTAACGTTTGTCCATGTTATCAATTATATTACACCTGTAACCCCTATTTTAAGTATTTTCCTCAGCTCTGGTCATGTGAAAGGGTGTAATGTAAGAATTTCTTGTTACAAATATGTGCCAACTAATCATGGGGCGTAAGTCTGCCCAGTTTCGTAAGAAGTTAATTTATCACAAAATCAATTGTCATATACCGCCAGCAACACGGTCACAATTATAATAGAGCTATATGAGAGGAGCATATACACGATTACTAGACAGTTTGGCAATACATCGATTAATCAAAAATTGTCACAAAGAAGTCAAAGCACATGCATTATTAAGTGCATGTAAGGGTAGGTAGCAATAATTATTTTGGTTGTTAAGAAATTTTATCTTTCGGGGCAACGGTTTCTAAAAAATAGAATGTTTGCAATTACCATTTTCATAGATTTTACGTTTAGTACTTATGTTCTTTTATAATATATCGGTATACACACCACAATGTTAGTAAAAAAAGAATGCAGCCGAATTATACTATGTGTAAAGAATATGAACAAGTTAATTGAAAAAAAACGCGCTGTTTTAAATTGATGTAAGATCGATGCATATTTTGATTTAAGTATAAGCAAGAGTAATCTTGCAGACAAATTTTGATTTGATCTAGTTCATTCATACCCGCAGTGTGTTTAAACAGCAACGTTTATCATTCATTCTCATAACTCCTAATTTCAAGAGTAAAGCCGCGAAGCAGCACATCAATCGGATTTGTATCAATCACATCCTTCTACCTTCAGTGGTTGTCATAGAATTTCAACTGTATATATAAAAAGAAATGTGATATCATTTTCACAGAATAGAGTTGTAAGTGGATACAATTTTGCATTTTATACGGGGATTTGCCATTTAAGATTTATGATAAGCTGCTCATTACTTTGTAAAGTTGCATCGGTAACAACATAAAAGGACGAATTAAAATGAACAAATACTGCTTCCGAATGAATGGAATAACCTCGGAAAGAATTACATATATTTAATGCTAATTCTCAAGAGATTAAAAAGCGACCATGCATAAACTCTATCAACAAATTACATTTTTGACGGATCACTAGTGGTTTATTAATTACTTACTAAGTAACAAAAATAGCAGTTACGGAATAATATCAAAATATTTTTCAATGCTCTAATCCGTTTGACTGAGACGGAATTCAATTTAAAAAAGAATATATTGTCTCTATAGTTGGTGATGATGCATTTCTTTTAATGCAAATATTATTACGTTGCCATACGTCATCGGTTTCATGTGCTAATCCTCCTCAGTAGCAATTAAAAAATGTATGTCATTAATGAAAGAAATGCCTTGTAAATATTTAAAAATGCAATACTGATTCTGTATTCCTTACTGTAATAGTCCCGTCCCTTTCACCTGTTGTCCTTTCATATAATATATTTATCACTCCTGATCGATATTTATTGCGTCCTGATCCCGCTTTCAATAGGACACCCTTGCTACACATTCACCCTTCAGGATAAGACCACATCACCGTTACCTCATTTATTTAAACATTCCCACTTCTCACTTCCTTTGGTAATCCCTACTTTTGATCATCCACCACTCTTTCCATCCTCACCTCCAGCGAAATATGCGAAAACCAGTCTGCCTTTTCTTAGCACACGGCATACAAACATATAACTAGCCTTTTTGTTCATAGCAAATAGGTGTATTTATTCATCAGAAAAAACGTATCATCAAATCATTCCCGAAACAGGAAACTGTGCGGAAACGCTCGTTACAAACCGGGGGCTGATTAACCAATTAATACGTGACGAGCTCAAGATTCGCGTGAAATATGCTTTTGCGTGAATATAGGTACAACATATATGCGAGATTTAGTAATTAATTGAATGGTTTCATGCTGATTTCAAATTGAACAAATTTTAACATTTTATAATTACAAGTAAATTTTTCCTTTGACTCTCGCTCTACAAACCGCCCTTTAACTTTCCTTTTTTTAAATTGAACTCTTTCACAAGTCACTCGGAAATCTTCCCAACGCTGTCGTTTTAAGAAAACTTACTACTGCCCATTCTTTAACTTCCTTTCTTTATCATATTCATACTTTAATCTTATGAAACAATCATTTTCACTATTAATTGTTTAACTATGCTTCCTTTCCTGTTAATAATATACGTGTGCAATTGGCACAGTGGAGATTCGCATACTGGATTGAGATGTATAGCTCCCTAACAATTTTTGTGCAGGAGAGTGAAGATGTAATGACCAGCTATTGGCGCCAATATCGTTTTCCGTAACTATCGATTTACGCCAGGAAACCAGTCCTTTAATGGTAATCAAACGCAGGCATTCCATTTACAGTTTGGTTTCTTTAATTACCAATAATTGCAAACATTCAACATAATTTTCAGGTCCAATTGACTGTCTTACGTTAGCAACGCTTCATTTTAATCATGTAATGTATCATCCATCAATTTTATAATATGATCTAAAGGATGGAAGCATGCATAATTTTATTACTATTTATTGTTTAATTTGAGGCAAAATTTGGGCCGCAGTACAAGACTGGTTATACTTGCGTACGCAAAATGTATTTAAAAATAAATCTGTATATCACAAATCTCTATAGCACATTTCTATATTGACTGTAGTTACATGTTTCATCAGGATTGTTTTATCACGAATTCAAGGAGACACGATGAATGCGTATTGCAAACATTAAACATCACATGATGAAGTCTATTTTGTTAATACATATCCTCGACATAGTCAATCGTCGCTTATTTCTAATGATAAATTTTGCTGGAGTTTTGATTAAAATTACTGAAAAATGTAGGAAGAGCAAATAATGAGCTTAGCCAGTTTATTTTCTGCTCATTGAACATTCTCAGCACGCGATTATTTGAAATATATTAGTGATACGTGTTTATAAATATTTGCCTACATAAACATATGGATATAAATGTGTACGTAAGTTTTTCTACGTGGTTATCAAAGCTTGCTCAAATATTCATTAAGCGTCGAATAAGCGCTGCATGATTGTTTCGCTAAATGCTCGCAATTAGGAGTACATTCGCCTGTAGCCCCAGATTCTCCCTTAAAACATCACCCTTGTCCATCTACCCTTCTGTTAGAACGCCATTAAACAACGTTATTATTATTGATTGTGCGAATGTGGAATGAGCCCATGACTATTAGCCGGTTGATAGATGAATTATAGCGCGAACGTTTAATATTGAACATCAGAAATGGAGAATGTGAGAACACGTGCACGCAGATATGGATGCGCGCGCACGTGTTTACAGTCTGTGTAAAGTATGTTAAATAGCTATTAAGTAATTATTGATAAAGTTATACCAAATTGTTGATTGTAGGTATTTATAAACGTTATATGTATATATATATATTCGTTATATATATATATATACATCGCAAATAAGAATCAAATGAATACAGAACGCGCATTTTCATGTCTAATCTAATAATGAGAAGATTGGCGTTCTTCGTGGTTGAATATACTTTTTACATTCTTTTACATTTTTTGTATTTAATTTGTTGATTTCGTCGCTAATGCTATGGAATTTATAACTATTTTACAAATTTTGCCAAATTTTATAATGCCGCGTATTTTCGTTCCAACCGTTGCCATTTGCTTCACACAATTATACCATTAAAGAAATATTTAAAAGTCAAACCGATTATGTACTGTAATTGATTACAAGCTTTGAATGGAAAAATGTCGGGATGAAGAATAGGGACACCTTCTCAAAATGATTGAAAAGTTAATAAGACACTTAAGGGTAATTATAAAATACCAAAACGCTATAAAGCAGCTAAAATTTTGTAATATTGAAACGTAATAAACTTTGAATGAAGCAGGCATATATGCGTGCTATAATTGAAAGAGTGTATTATATTATATTCGGAATTGTCCAAAGTGGCACAGATTTATTGTAGCATACGTTTATTATTGTACAATGTTTGCTATTGGATTAAGCTCAAACACGTCTATAGTTTTGTTTTAAAATATTGCTTTGAATATTCCAAATTGCGTACGTCCTTCAGGAAATAGTGACATAAGAAAAAGAAATTCAATCACGAAGGATGACTACTAATTACTTTCGTACGAGAACCAATTATTGTCATATCTTTCTACATGATGATTATGATACATACGTCATAATAATGCTAGAAAACATATCATTTACAAGTTCAGAATTAATTTCTGTTTCACTATTACACGAAGGAATTAGGAATCATAAAATGAACAGAGTATGCACATATATTTCACGTTTCATGCATTGCGTGATATAAGATGATGTGAGCGACATATATTTTCCTGCTGTGAATACAAGTTTAATCTTCCTATTCCTTCAATCTCATATCTTTATTATTTCACGATTATCGGATATCATTTAACAGTAAGATAAATTGTACTAGCGGCGCATCGCACACTGTACAATACTCACGCACGTACATATGTCATATATGTAACATACACATTATTTATAATATACGCGTACTTAATAATATGCATAGTTTAACGGTGGTGCAATTATTTAATGTATCCTACAATGTGTTACATACAAAAACAAACTTATTCCATGTCAATTTTTAACCCACTGACATCAACGGGTATACATGTGTATATATATGTGTATATATATACATATATATATGCATGTATACATTCTGACATCGATACATATACACATACATACATGAATGTATGGATGTAAGCAGAATAAAAAAAAACGATTAACGGAAACGGTGTATTGTTATTCCGTAGAAATACCTTCAATATCTTACCAAGTGTGGCATAAAATTCCAAACTTTTATTTTCATTGCGGGATGGTTTTTGTTAGCCCGCTTAGCACTAGAGACTGAGCGGCAAATGTCGACGCAGTGGGGATTCAGTTTTTCCGGCTCGGCATGGACAGCTGGCAATGCGGTTCGGCAACTTTTGTCTCATTCTCGTAAAATCGTGTCAATTCGAAACATGCTACGGTTATGCTATATACGTACTTAGACGACTACATATAGTTTGCATTATCGCCATACACGTTGTTCAAAATTCACATGGAACGATTGTTGCTATATTTTTTACGACAATCTTTTATGGTGAGTCTTGTCCACAATGAAAGTTTAACAGGGAAGGAAAAATTTATTTTTTGCGAAAGGAGAATGTCGAAGACTATTCTTTATGTACGAATCTGTCTAACGCTATGACGGGTAAAGGTGTGCGTGTGCATACGTAATCACATGCCGAAGTTCCATATTTCTTTTTTGAAGGCACCGGTCCACTTCGTTCCGAATGGCTGTCGCCATGTCATTCTATGCGCAATCGATTTGAAGAGAAGCAAATGAAAATCTGTCTTTCCGCGGTCGCCGTCAATTGATTTGAAAAACCTGTCGATGCACCGGCCACAGATCCGTACATATACCTCTGTTGCTAATCTTGCAAAAGACTGGGCACTATATTCATCCATATCGGACGAATACGATTTCAGCATCCCACCCGGTGTTTAACAAATAAAAAATTACATCCGATTTTAAATACATACTCACACCGTGTGACATATACTAAACGCTTAGCAGTTGAACGACTCTGTGTATTATCAGAACCAGGGCACTAAATCTGTATCTTGCCCAAACCGGGCAGCAAAGTTTCTCGCACTGAAATAATTGCAAAACCATTCGATACATTCTATTTGTATCATCCGAAGTCTGAAAGTTTAAAAAGTTCGTTTCGAGCCCGCTTTCCTAATGTATTATTTACATCGTACTTTCAACGCGTTTCCGCTTCTGGTGGCAATCTACTGATTCGGTGAAGTACGTGTTGGAAAAAAGTAAGATAATTTTCATATGATCATTCCGCTGTGTGTAGCATTGCGCGGTTAAAACTTGCGTAAATACTTACTTTGACGGAAAAACTAAACGGATTTTAGCATTCTACAAGAGCCGTTTACTCATAATCGTGTAACTGTGAGCTTCGTATAGAACTGTATGCAGTTTCGAGCTCACCAAGGATTGCATTGTGTGCTTGTAATACCACCAAGCGAATTTCCTGCATGTGAGGATGTGTTGGCACATTGACGGACGCTCGGAAGCCTGTCATGTTCCCGTTGAAACCACCGCCGGACGATTAATTACGGTCAGCACAGAAAAGAATTTATTACAGTCTGCTCCCGTGAACATGCACACAAGCGATTGCTGTTTATTGCACAAGTCCAAAAGCAACCTTAATTGTAAATCTGACTTTTATCATTTTTATCATTTCTATCGTTTTCACCCCTTACAAATACCTATAACGTACGCATTTCTGCATAATATACAAAAATGGGTATGGCTAGGTTATTGGTGGAACATCTTCTTTATCATTGAGTAGGGTGTTAACATTCTTTATCATTGAGTAGGGTGTTAACGATTATCGAAAACAGTAACTAGTTAATAATGATAAGATTTGCAGCTGTACAGTCACTTTTCATTGGCTCTATTATCAACGGTAGTTATCTATTGCCCTGCAGTCGACATTCGGGTTCCTCTTGTCATAAAACTCGCATCTGTGCATCAAATGTCATAATAGAGTAATCTGCGCCGTCAAAAGTACCCTATTACTTTATGATCAAAATCAAATTATTTCTTTCAATAGGCACTTGACACACATGTTAGGTATAACCAATCAGAATTAATCACGGTCACGATGACTAGCAGGGAAAACTCCTTCTCGAACAGCTTACTGCGGAGATACACCCTTCTACCGTAGGAGACCTTCGGCCTCTCCTATTTTTTCACCAATCAGTATGCATTTCTCAAAAATTCAAACATACTTAAGATAACGTTTTTACTCATGCCACGATCATATCATTTCATTCGATCACTCAATCGATGCTACCAACTGTGAACATTCTGTTTGTTGTGC
This sequence comes from Anoplius nigerrimus, assembly GCA_914767735.1. Taxonomy (NCBI): domain Eukaryota; kingdom Metazoa; phylum Arthropoda; class Insecta; order Hymenoptera; family Pompilidae; genus Anoplius; species Anoplius nigerrimus. Next base: position 18,002,197 of record OU612080.1, read on the forward strand.
ATAGAATCGTTAGGAAATAAACTCAAAAAAAGCATCCACACAAAATTAATTTGGCGTGTGAACAGAGAGGACACCATACACTTCGCAATATTAACGGTGTTCTCGTATGATTGCAACTGTTTATAAGCAAAATCAATATACAAATTATAAGTAAGCCCTTTGTTTTCAGAAGACAAATCTTTGAAGAACATGAGAAGAACAGTTTCTTCATTATTAGCAATGACATTATTTACGCGTTAACAACAATATCAAATGAAAAACTGAATTTGTTATTCTTTAATAAAACTCATCTATATATTACAGATCGTTTTCTGTTTGCTTTATGATATCAATCAGATCAGATGAGTAACGAAAAGGAACATGAAAGCGCCAGAGCAAAATACCTGTTATACGATTAGATATTACGCCTCCTTCATTGAGTAAATTGTGGATGATGGAAATTCGCGGTTGCACGCATAACCCCAATGATTATTCAATTTAATGAGCTATTGTAGACGCGTCCCTGTCGAAACGTGACTTTACACCGTAATCCAAGCCTTCCTGATCGTCCGTTCATGCTTAATGAACACTCGCGAGAATCTCTCTTCTCGCGTCCTTCCACCTCTCAATATGCATGTGTACATGTGTTATCAAACGTGTGTTTTGATTGTGCATACGCCCGTTTATACAGTGTCACGTGGACCGCTCAGACTCGTATTTCGATTCTCTGACAAGCACGCAATTCGACTCCATCGATAATTAGTAGCCACTTCGAACCAAATTTATCCATGGTAAGCGCTATTCTCTTCATGTCATCTCTTCTGCTTTCAAATTTATATTGTACCACTTTACCATTTTCCACTTTAGGTACTTTATCGGATATCCTCTTTATGATACAGCCTACTGCAACCATGTAGTGAAAATAATTTGCTAATCGGATTTTCTATTGTTACATTGTCTTGTTACGATCGTAGGAACACGCGCGTCCCGAGTTGTATCTTGTTCCAATAATAAAGAGAAATAAACTTATCTGTTACAAATTATTGGGGTTAACAAATCTGAGAAAGATTTCATCGTAACAAGGAAGAAAATATATAAAGAAAGGTCGATGATATCATCTACCAAAATAAGCGAATGCCAAAATTAATGTTTAAGAGTTCTTGTGTTTATAATATGTTTCAAAGAGAGGAAATAGGGACAAGTCATTATGACACAATCTGTCTGAAGAATACAATTTTTCTTCTCCATCCTCCATATTTACCCCAGCACTGTATGCTACCTGCTCATGATTAGTTTCAATAAACTTTTCTGAAAATACTCGAATTGTAAATTTATGTGTCATAGGTACTTAATGTGAAGGAAAATTACTAACATAACTACGTTAAAAAAATAGCTTGTACATTTAAAAAGCATTTCACCAGATGTCAACATTTTTATCAAAATAACATAGAGTAAAACTATAATGCATGTCATCGAACAACACAAGAAGAATTAGCACAATATGGTACTGATTCCGATATTGTATAAAATATTCAAGCATCCATGATGATATACAATTTTCTGCTAACGGAAGAGCACGTGCATGACGCAGTTGGATGAATTGCAACTCTTGATACGACGAATAACTTTTAAAGGTCTGTCAGTGCGCCGTTTAGGTCATTTAGTCCTCTAAAATTTTCTCTAAAATTAATTTAAAATTATGATTTTTACAAAAACTTTCCTTGTCATACTTACATGTTTTTCCTGTTTTTAGTAGCCCCATTAACAAATTCTCGATGGCGGTTCATACGGATTTCTCGCACATTATGCACGAAAATTTGTGAATATGGTCAAAATATTACATTTGTGACATTCTCTTCCTATTTTTACCTCTTCCTTTTGTTTCTCATTGCTTATAGTTTATTATTGATTTCGTTATTATTGAAAACAATATCACGGATTGGCAAGCAAAATATCAAACTACCTAGTATAGTAAAATGTATTTATGTATTGAATAGTGAAAAGAAAATTTGATAATATACATAAAATTACTTTAAGGTTGATCGAACTCGAATCCATCACGAACAGTGTATTTAAAATGAAGCAGTTATTCAAGCTGATTTAAATATCTCTTGACCCACAATTTTATCGTCTTTTGCAGTTTTGTCGCCTTTTACAATAGTTTACATAAGATTACGTAAACAAACAATTTTAAGTACAGCATTGTTTCTGCTCCAAACCTAATATTTGACGAAAACCAAATTCCATAAAACCGTGTTATCTAGTTTCGGGTTAGCTAAAACTTTTTTTTTAAAGCCCAATAAAAGCTTTTTGCTAGAATATGTCGAAAGTGATTCTTTTCTAACTTTACCTGTATTTTTAGTTGTTAGATTTCCACGAGAGGTAGAGCTTTAAAACGTTTTGATAGAATTAAGCAATTTACAATAGGGGAGATAAAACAACTCTACGTTCGAAAATTTTTCGCTACCATTATCGGTTATACTTTACCGGCAAAACTCAATCTTTCACTAACAATATTATTAATTTTTTGTACGTTCTAGGTTTCTTACAACATACAATAATTCTACCTAAATGATGTAAAAGACGGGGATATAAAATACGATTGCGGCCATTAAATATCGAAAAAATTAAGCAATGTTTCGTTTTCAAACTAATGGTTCCTTCTACTTTCAAATATTTCCTCATCAACTTTGTGTACTCAACCATCATATATCTTGCGACAACAAGGTCACACAATGGGCATCAAACTATTCGAAGTAATAATAATAACATGTAAAAATTTATTACTTTATATTATCTCCGTAAATTATGCGAATACAAATTTAGTGCACTATCATAGTAAAATATTCAATCTAGTTGATATTATAATTTTGTCATTGGCTTGCAATTTAAAGTGTGGGATCATTTTTATTCTCCCAACTATGCAAAACAAGTCGAATTCCCTTTTCTTGTGGTTGATGCGACACTAAATAACGAAATAAAAAACAAAAAAAAAGTCGAATTGTCCAAATACAAACAAGAACTTGAACAGGCAATAAACAGATTTAAAACAATTGTGCATGAAGTCCCAAAAATACAGATCGCGACACTGTTCTAAAATAATGTTTTACGTCTCATCGGTAATAGAAAAATATTGCTAATACTAGAATCCGCGTATTTAAATAATATTTTCGTGACAAAAACAATACCCTTCTATAAAAAAATAGAAATTGACATATAAATACGGGAAATAAATGCAAGCATTATGCTCATATAATTTTATAGCATAACAAGTGCAATTGTTGCCTCATTGCAATTATTCTAAACTCATTATGAGGTTGCGCATTTACTTAACTAATCGAAAGACAAAGCCTTACATATATCCTAATGCAGTAGTCACAAAGTTATCGAAACCACATGAAAAATAAGTGAATATTGTAGGCATTGAAGAGAAAGGAGGTGGGCGAGAGAGTGAGATGAAAGGATGATAAGAGACCGAGGGGGATAGGGAGGGAAGAAGAGGACTGATATTGTAAGTGGCTGCGAATCCTTTATAACTGAAAGGAAACTCTTAACTGGCGACGGGTGGTGGAAGCTGAGAGATGAGGAGTGAGGGCAACGGGTAAGCTTGGAATTTTTGATGTAGTAGCAGGCGGATATGAATATCGGAAAGTTCCCAAAGGAATTCCGGAGGATCAGGGAGGGCGAACCATGACAGCTTTCCTGGTGCTTGAACGGAGACGTACTAAGAAAAGGAAAAAAGGACAGGTAAGAGGAAAGAAAGAGGAGAAAATGTATGTGTAAGTGCGGACATGTGCGTACGCGCTTCCGTGCGTATGTATGTACTTGGTCCTGTGGGGGAGAGAGAGGAAAGAGCCGGATTTTCTTTTAGGACCGTCGGGAGCAGGTATGAACTTCGAGAAATCGCTGAGAAACCGATAAACTTCATGCGAAACAAACAACGACTCTGTGATCCGATGGGTTATAGAGATATATAGGAAAGCTTTGAGGCACTAAAGTTGCTCTATATCCGAGCAATCTTTTAGCATCTACATTTACTCAAATATTGATAATAACTGATTTCTGTGAATGACGAACTTTTCGCGTACATGTTTTTCTAATAGCTTTGATTTAATCTGCGGGTATATTCTTGTTAAGTTGTTATGTAAGTACTATGATAGCCACATAGAAAAAATCTATGTTCTTAAGTCCTTCATAAGATGTAAGTATCCATAATTATGAATTTTCCATGCAAAGCAGAAACAGGATATTTATAAAGAAAATGTCAAACGCAGCATTTAAGAGGTTACGTCAATTCTTAAGCAATAAATTAAGAGTTTAAAAGTAGGCAAAGAAAGAGATGTAAATAAGGAAGTGGTTAATGTTACGAGCAAATTGATTCAATTTAACAGTTTTGCGACATATTGAACATTAACCGATTTGACGCAGATTATCATCAATACTTACATACAAACGATAGAAATTATTTATTGAGTGTTTTGAATGATAAAAAATGCGATCTCCGTTTTAAGATACGTTACTTTCCTCTTATAGATTCTTAACATTTGAATACATATCTTCATTAAATTCTGTTTGTATAATTATTATACGTACATTAATTTACCAATAAAATTATATATTATTTGAACCTAAAATAATATGTAATTAACATATAATGGTATTAAATGTACTATGAAAGGAGGAGAGCGATTGTCTGCAAATGCAAAATACATTAATATTCTTGTATTTATTTGAACTATTATAAGATGTTTGAAATATTCTAGTTACCGAATCGGATTCTTGCATTTTTAAATGAATTCGGCAGAGGCTATCGTAGAAAGAAATATACTTGATAAGTTAAAGTAATTTCAGTCGTCCCTGCAACCGCGTATCAGCAGCTTAAGGCGATAAGGCGATCCGACGCGACGATCAGACGATCAAGACACCGCCTGTTGCACGAACGCGTAACACGACGTACGCACGTAGGTGTACACACACATACATGCATACGTGACATACATACATATAAGTGCATCGGTCGTACTGTCAGGCCGGGTCTGTATCCCTTTACGCACCATTCGTGTATTAGAGGCGGCTGTTACAAGTTGGTGTGCGGACGAAGGGGAGGTTACAAGTGCAGGGACTCACGTAGTGTAAAAGTGGAACCCCAGGGGTGAGAATGCACGACCGCCCCTAGAGTAGGTAAAGACGGCGGAGCACGCTTCGCGCTCTATCGCGAATCTTACCGCATGTGTAAACTCATAAAATGTCAAGTACTGTAACCCACCAAGGTCGTGACACACGATTAAGGTACACTCACTTGTAAACCGTTCGGGAAGCCCGCCTGCGGCGAATATTATCTATTGGGTCTCGTCTCGGCGAATTCCGAAATTCTCTGCCGATGTCTGAACCAGGCAGCCTCTTCGCAATTAAAACATTCTCTTCTGCCCCATGAAATAAAATAAAAACAATCGTAGAATCTACAAGGATGAATCAGACGTCACCAAAATGATGATAAATGTTTATATGCGAGTTTAATAAATATTTGTGTCGGTTGGTAGCGACACGACTTGTCAATTCAAATATCAAATGTTGCCCTTGTCTCTCTGCAGTATTATCGAATTTTTAACTGACGTTGTAGACGTGCACGCAACGACGATAGAAAGGGAGCGCAGAAGGGTGTAAGCGGTCTAAGAAAAAGGTAGGTAGGATCCTTTCCCTGATTTCATTTGTGGATAAAATTGATTGGAAAGTAATCGGATAACCGATCGTCCGTTGGCATGCCACATAGATTGGATCGTCGAATATTAAATACGGTAGTTGCGGAAGCTTGGCCGGAAATGTGTAAGCAGAGAAGAAAAAAGTTAAAAGATGTGAGTACAGCGAAAGTGGGAAAAGCGAAGAACTCTCATTAGTAGGATCTCGTTATTTAAAGTTCGTAAACTTCGATTTTCGATCGAGTTTACGAACACACCGTAACTCCTTTTTCGTCTATCGTCTTCCTTTTTGCGAGCATACTCCCACTCGCCAGACTCTGGCTCGCCATTGATTTTATGCCTTTTTCGCAGATCTTGCACCCACTAATTTTAAACACCTCGTAACGCAGTTTCAAACCTTTTCGAAGAGCTGAGGGTGATTATCATTTATCAGAGATTCCCAGGAATTTGAGGTGACATTTTAAAGCACGATAATGTTTTTAACATCAAATTAATGACTTCGTTTTTGTAAGAAGTTAAAATGATTATATAGTTCACTATATCACTATATGAGCCGTTTATTTTGAAAGTGGCCTAACTCCATTTATCTTCAAATCGAGATATTTAAGGGTTTGCGTTTCAATGAATTTAAAAATATACGTATACGATACTAATGAGTTATACTGCTTAAGTGTATCTAAGGATGTTAAATTTATACTTCCGATTAAAATAGTCGCAATTATTAGGTGAATAATATGCGTTTTCTTATCAAGAATGGAGTTAGGCCACTTTCAAAATTAACAACCAGATTCGTTATAGATTTGAAGGTACCCAAGTCCATTCAACATAATTTAAGATGCTTCAAATTGAAAAAAAAACTCAATTTATTTGATATATAAGCCGTTTATTTTGAAAGTAACATAAGTGTATTTATGTTCGAATCGAGATATTAAAGGGTTTACGTTGGTTTAAATTTAACCCATTATCCGCCAATATCCCATTTTTGGGGCACATGTTTAAATTGTTTTCTTTTAATAACTGCAACTTTTAAATGTACAGTTAAATACAGTTAAATTCATTTTTTATTTTTGTATTGCGGCGGGTAATGGGTTAATAACATGGGTAACAGATAACATAGTATAATAATGTTTTTGGGTTTCTAAGGGCACCAAATGTATCACCCCAAATAGAATAACTAACATTATTTAGGAAATAATATGTTTTTGATGGCTATGAATGGACTTACGCAATTTTTCAAATGAATGACCTTTTCAATTCTTCAGGAAACATGAGTTTATAGGAGAAGTAAATTTTCATTGATATCAAAATAAATATATACCTAAATTTTATGTTATAAAATCAAAAAAATATTAATTTTTATTCTTTGTCAAAATAATGTTTACATTAAAATTAATATGGTTTTATTAATGATTATTCAATCTACTCCCGTTTGTGTATGCAGGAGGGATATAAAATAATTATGGTGTGCAGATGGTGTATAATGTCCCTTATCCCATCCCTTCGCATCCCATCCCTTATTTTAGTATATTCAATATTCTTATACAATTCTTTTGCAATTTAATTGGTGATAAACAAACTATTAACAAATCGTTGAAAATTACAAGGATACGCCGGAACACCCGTATGAATCCCTTAGCGGATCGAAAGTGAGGTTGAAATCATATTGTTTATAATAAATTCATTACACACTGATAATTCAACTGCTGTCTTGATAATTAAACATAAACATAAACTGTGAGCTAGTACAATTTTAGTGCATAATATTTGCCATACTCATTTGAAACTCTCACAATAGGAGTTAGGCCACTTTCAAAATGAACTTTTTTATCACTTCATTAATCAGCAAACTTTCGTGTTGCAAGATCTTAATGATTTTAAACATATTGGTAAAAATTTGTTTCACAATCAAAAGATCATGTAAGAATGTAACAATCAAAGTAGCTAACTGAATTTTTTTGGAAAATGGAGTTAGGCCACTTTCAAAATAAACGGCTCATATAGTTGACTCATGAAACACAATTGTAAAAAAGCAGAAAGACGCGTAATTCGTTAAAGGAATAGAAGAAAGTTGGGTTCTGCAAGTGTTTCATTAATGACAAAATGAACATTTGGAAAATCAACATTAATTATATGTATACTGAAGATTTGTTAGTCGAGAATTTTTTTCAAACAAGAAATTTCGAGATTATTACTTTGACATAGAATACTACGAATTGTAAAGATAACCTGCTGTTTGTGGTATGTATTAAAATAGACGTCACATATTATGGTACGACTTTTGTGAGCAGACTCAATAGAAACCACCACTCGGATTTTCTAACATAACCCACAAACAAACAATATCTTATTGGTGCTTGGCGTTAAATATAACGAGAGCTAAATGTTACATATTAAATGTTATGTAAATAAGAACGAATCATAAAGTCAAGGTATAAAAAAAAAGAAAGAAAAATATTAGAGGTTAGAGGGCAAATGTAGTCAACAACCGCGATTTTCAGCATAACCTTTTTTCAGAATAAACCTTTTTAATTCGTTGGAATGAGGAGAAATTTTATTGAAACCTTCAATAGTCGCCTAATTAACGTGATGATTTTGTATTTTGTATGCTATTCTGTAAATAAAAAAATCATCATGTAACAACACTTTTTTCAGTCTTTCGTGTGTGTCTCGAATAAACTAATTATTGTAATCTTGTACAAAGATTTAATCTGTTGGGACAAATTTTAAAACATTTATCTCTTTTCCCAAAAAAGTCATAATATTTCCCGGATTCAGTGCTTATATGTTTACTGAAAATCGGACCAAAATTTGAATATTATATTTCAGATATTCTTCCAGCAATCTACAATTGTTCAGAATCATAAAACTATACTGGTAGGTAACACACAGTACTACGAAAGTTACTGTAAATTAATTGCTTTATACGTGCGTTCAATACATAGGCATGTCACGATATTATAAAAAACACGAACTATTAAAATCACTACTGGAATGCGCATTGATCGGTGTTGAATGGTACTGGCCACATTGTTTAAATCAAACCAGCAATTATTTACTTATCCGATCAGTTACTCTACGCTTACTCGGCAAACAATCTATCGATTTACCCTCTGCGAAAATAAGACAAAATTAGGGAAATAAAGAAAAACGAAAAGCCAACAAACGTGTCAGAACATACACGGAGACACATTATATGAATAATACGAATTAAAGGAATAATCCGAAAAAAATAGTGAAAAGGGAATTAAGTAGTGACAGAGGCGAGGGGTGGAAGGAAGGAAGGAAGGAAGGATGGGAGGGAGGAAGGGGTATGGTGAAGAAGAATGGGGAAACGGAATGCTACAAGAAAAGCAAGAAACATAATAGAAGGAGAAGGCGAAACACAAGATGAAAGGGGATGGGAGAGAAAGAAGGAAAGGAAGGCTGTTGCTGGCCCAACAACGTATACTAACGTCCCATCCATTCCAAAGTCCATTACGGATTCCGTGGAATTATGCCGATTAGCCTGGGATCCCGGAATTTACACCGGACTAACGCTCAATACTAGCTACCGCCGCTGCGGTGAAATCTCATCTCGTGGATATAATTAAAACCCATACCTACACACCCAGTACAGTTCAACACCGTCCTGTCTCGACGCCATCGTGAACCGTATCCGTCACTCTCCACTCTCTTATATCCTCTCACTGCCTAGTTTTTGGTCTTCCGCTTTTCCTTTTACTCCTTCCCACCACTTTCGACGCCACCTTACTGTCTACCTGTCGTTACGTCTCTACAGCAACACGTATCTCCACTGAGAGACGTTGCACAGCGCTTTAGTTCTACATCTCATCCGACTACTCATCCTCGAACACACAGCCAGAGGTATACTTCTGACATGAATGCGTTTTCTCGACAAACATAGCCACCCCTATTATATTACCAACCCATTATTGTTTCACTGTTCAAAGGATAATCAAAGTAGAATCAAAACGTTAAGAAACTACGCGTACGATTTATGCCGTATTAATATCTTCTTGTATGCATATCCTAAACCGACAGTTATCAACCAACTCGTATAAAAGCAGTAAAATCACGTGTTATAGGTATTAGGTTATATCGTTGACTTAATTAACGTCGGCACATGTAATAAACGCTTGACGCGTTCATTACTGCATAATGTTATCGATTCCTATTTTACATGACCAATCCGAAATAAGCACAGTGGTTGCAATATTTGCTGCTAGCAGTCGTCGTGGCTGAAAAAACGGATCGAGTTAAAGCAATTGCAGCGCCGTCTCGTCTCAAACTCAGAATCCATTGCAAGTCACGCCCAGAGTCTAGCATAGGAATCTGTCAATTCTCACTGAATATAAAATCGTTTTCTGTTAAAATACCTTTTCCGAATTCTTTTTATCAAGATGTCAAATTAATTCTGCCAAATTACGGCCCTAATATAAGAACGCAGCATTAACTGTTTAACTATTAAGAGAATAATTAAAATACGTCGTACATGCGCAGCTTTGAAACATTCATAGTTTGACACATTCAATGAGTTTTAATGACAGATATCACATGACTTGAATAGAAACATCTTACAAAGAAAGATTTAATTTTCAAACAACTGTACTACAGTCCTATCTTACGCATACACATATACATATAGCATAAATCTACGATATAGACGTTGACGTTTAAGATACATATTTGTTTCTCATAGGCCAAATTTTGTACGCTTAGCTTGTGGCTAGTGCAGTGGTCGAGGACCGATACCGTTATTATATTATTTCGCTAATGTTATGTCTGTGTTACGGGAGAGGCCCCAATTAATAACATGGGACAGAAGAGGGGCTGAATCTAGTAAAGTGTACCATAGTGCACGGTCTGATCAGGTTTATCCAGAGCAGGCACCATCGCATGGGCAAACCTCGAACCGACTTGATCCCCCCTCTTTCTCTCACACGATATACATATATATACTTGCATACATATACATATTTTATATATATATATATATATATAGCGTAAATATATGCATCTATACTAGATATATTACTGGATTCAACCCACCACTCCATATACAGACGTATATATATATATCACCTCCCCCCTTCTATTTCCCATCCCCTCTTCCTCTCTCTCTCTCTCACCCTCCCCCCTCGCTCTCTCTTTCCCCTTCTATCTCTCTTTGTCTTTCGCGACAAAATTGATTAATTTCATAACGGCCACTGACCAGTAGCCACTTTACTATCATAAACGGATTACTGAGGCTCCATGATTCATCTCCATGGTTTGGGAGAGCAGTTTTGAAGTACCGTGAATACTAACCCAGTCTGTCCTACGTTATATCCAGTTAGATACATTTTCAAGAATACACATAATTCATGACGTGAAGGATCATACGTAACAAAACACATTTAGTTCCATGAATAAGTTATTTAACATTTGCCGTATAAGTTGACATTACACAGAATTCGAGAATGACAGACTACCACACATATTTTAAACACAACGATGAACTTTTTCATTGCATATTGTGTCGATGCCTTAAGTGTATGAAGTACAAGCACATCTAAAGAAAATTGTAGCATACCGTTGTTTAATTATATGTACAATATGTGCGTACGTGACTGCTTCGAGAGATAATTCTAGATTCGTGTATAATCATATTACAAACCGAAAGTTGTATAAATATAAATTTGTTTACTATATTGGAAAATCTATTACACTATCTGAGCAGTCAAACAATTGACAGATTCCTTCAAAAAACGTTTTGACTACGTCTGCCAATATGTTTCGATTGAAACACTGGTTTTACAATACATTGTTAAATCATTCAGTATTGCGCTACTGAACATATGCAAGTATGCATTTTTGTAAAATCAAACAACCGTTTTCGCGTTGCCACTTTCAGATATTGTGTTTCCTCATAAACGGTACAACTCTTCAGTAGATCCACGATATTTTGAAATAAACGCAACTCTTCCAGTCCCGACAATAAGTTCATGTACATTGGAATTCACATGTGAGCGAACTACAGGAAATGTTTGCAAACGATATCGGACGTATGCTGACAGCATAACTTTTAGCAGACCTTCACACGCACCCACAGTTATTAAACACTCAAATTCTCAAGGCAAAGACGATCATCGAACCAATTGATTTTAAACTACCATAATGCGTGCCACACGGGTGTGAAGTCGTTACTCATACTGCCTCTGATGATATATAAGTCATTCGACAATTAACAACTCGCAATCCACGCGCATTTGCATGAAGTAGTGTGTAATTATTAATCGTCAGATTAATAAATGAATTGATTAATTTATAATGAAATATGACTTTATAAAACAAAGCGTCATGAAATATGTAGGTAATTTGAAACTCTACCGTTAGACACCATTTGTACAACATAGCTGCATCGTTAACGTAGGGCTCAAATAAACTTAAATAAATGGAATTTCGTAAAGGATATAGCAACATTGAAATATAATCTTCGAGTATAGGGAAGCCAGTGACAAATTAAATAGGTACTTTATGAGGTAATTTGCATTGTTTTAGAAGGGTTAGTAACATTTCTATTATTGGCCAGGCTCTGTGATTATTACGGAAATAACATTTTCAAGATATATATCCCTTCGGTCGTAGCAAATTGTAGTTGGGTCAGACGGAACAGTCACTTCGCCCAGACTGAAAACGATCTATGAAAGTGACCGGCGGAATTTCATTAGCATTGAACGCTGTCGGTCGAACTGTCGAAGTCTACAACTCGTTCCAGGACTTCTTCTCTGTAGTACTCGAGCATTGCTCGGTCAAATAGAGGTATATACAATGAGTAACTTAAAAGTCAATAATTCCCTTTCCGAAGACTTCTTTTTAATTATATGCACGCATCTGTTTCGTTGCAATATTCACCTTTGAATTGTTTTCCTGGATTATCAAATAAGTCAGAGCTGTGAGTTTGAATGTGTTACCGTTACGTTAGATCATATTGTAAAATAATTACGTCAGAAACAACATGCTATACTTCTTGTTGGGTTCGTCAACAACGTCATTTACAGCATTACAAAATCCCATAGTTAACATTTAACCTGCTTCTACAGTAATAGCTCTAAATATAGTTAATAGTTGTACCTGCGACATACAAAGAGAGCTAAATGCTTCTCCTTATGTCCGTATAATGATATAACGCATCTCAATTTGCATATGCAACATTTTTCGCTAATGAGACAGGGTAATGAGAAGTGCGTTTGAAACTAAATAGATCCTTGTTCTTGCCTGTCAATCAGCCGTGCGCTTCTCGCAGCGCTATTCACCCCAGTCCTCAGTCAAACTGATAATGCTGGGCCTAATGCTGCTAACGAAATGCTAAAAGGATTTCCACTAATACTCAATTTTTGTTCAAATCATGTACCGGTGTCGGAATTCCACATTTTTTCTTACTACCACAAAGAAACATAAATCTACATATTGATATAACACTCAGCTACACAATCTTGAACATTTGATTAGACTTATTAGATTGATAGATAAAAACGCAGTTCCCAGATTAATTATTTTTCTCATTGTTGTGTGCATATTTATATATTTGTCATCATTCCGAGTAGAACTCACAGGTCGTTATATTCGGATCATTATTTCTGTATTAGAAATTATTCACTTTAAGACAGTCAATGGTTGAAAGGAGGACAAACTCCTCCAATGATCAAATACTTTTCGTCATATTCATGATTATTTAATTAAAGAAATGCTTCTCTGTTCACGTACTTCTTGTAAAACACCACAAACTTTTCCTGTTGCACATATATGAAAAGTTATAACGGAGAATTTATTCTCCCACTGATGGAGTGATATAGCTTAATTGCATGTTGTTCTACATTTAACATAAAAGAAACAAAAACGACCTAAATTACAATTAATATTCATGATAAACACGTATTTTCTCTCCACAAATGATCGATGTACATTTGGCTAAAAATGAGACTTTACATATATTTAATTGTCAGGCAAAGTTAATTTTATTTATGATTGCGCCAGCTACTCGTTTTAATTAGTAAGTAGATACAGACGTAAATACTCATACTTGGATAGTGAAGAACAAAATTATATTATTTCACTTCTCTCCAAACGTCAAGTAAGAAATCAATATGATATTTTCAATATTCGTCCTAGAGAATCATAATTAACGATTAAATATATCTTTTTTGGGACAAAATATGCCACTACAATATTCCAGTCTCTCTAATAAACGGATGACGCATGTTAATTGGAGCAGAATAGAGACTCAACACTCAAGACCTTTTTACGAAAATAGGCAAAATTAACAACGATTATTAAAAAAACAGGATACCCGAGCAGGCGGTGCATTAATACTATCATTAGTAGTTATATTGCGGCAATTGTATCACGTTGTTTCGAAAATGCAGGAATTCGAAACGCACCTACTGGGGTAACTGGCACTCACTAATCTGCAAAATGATAGGGAATTCGAGCCAAATATACTATTCCTCATTTGTTCAGAGGTGTGAAATTATATTGTATCAAATACTGTTGATGAAATTTGCTACCAATACCGCTTCAATAACGTTGTTCCGTATCCCGATTAATTTGACGTCATGAAAGGGGCATAATTACCCAAGGCATTACACCCGAGTTTGACAGTCTTGAGCCTGTCCAGTTCTCTCTCTCCTTCTCTTCCTCTCCCCACTCATTACAAAGGCAAAGGTCGCTTTGTACGCCGATCGTGTTCTATGACACAGTGCACTCCCCTTGCGCCTGTCTCTCTCTCTCTCTCTCTCTCTCTCTCTCTCTCTCTCTCTCTCTCTCTCTCTCTCTCTCTCTCTCTCTCTCTCTATCCCTTGCTACCCCTCCCCCTCTTTCTCCGTCTCTGAGTCTCTTTCCCTCTTGCAACAGAATCTCTCTGCGCAAGGAGGACCAAGCTATATGACGGCTGTATACATACAATTAGACATTTACACGGTCACACGGCCGGCATGACAGCACTGGCCGAGTGTCTTTGACGTACTCGCCGTTACAATGCTACTGGCAACCGACGTTCTCGTCGACCCTTTGTGTCCACACAAATGTGCACTGTAGTCGGTGACGGAGCGCTAATGGCACCCGTCGTGCTGTAACAGGTGTCGGGGAACAAATTAACGATCAGAAACCATGATACTCTCGGCCCTGCTTCAAGAACACCGACAATAGATGCGCACTTTAAACGTTCGCTTTTAACGCCCAATATCGGCGCATGAATTCCCGACGCGAGCAATCTGATACAGTTAAATTGGTCGTTGCGCTAATGAACTGTAAATCGCCCTGTTTATCTGGACTTTCTTGACATGAAATGTGGAAAGCAAACCGGAGCACGCCGAGAAAATGGAGAACGTCTTATTATTTAATTAACTTTTGCCAATTTTATACTCTGCTCTGAATTATTAGGACACGCTTAGATCTGACACTGATACGCTTTCGACCTCACATGCACGGATGTGCGTGTATAAAAATATGCGTCGATGGCCCCCCACAAGACGGGTGGTAACACTAAGTAAACGCTTTCTGCGGTTGAAAGTTCATTTAGAACAGAATTGATTGAGCACAACAACGATTACTGCTAACTACCGATGCGAAGCTTTCCTTATAAATGTCCATTAACTGTCATAGACACTTTTCCAGGGCACCTGCGGACGCTACATTGTCAGATTTACTAACTTTAATTTCTGGAATATTCGTTCTTCGCCTGATTTAATCGAGGCTCTGAAATAACAGGTATCGGCAGAAAAAAATGCACGTTCTTGTTGCATTTTTCAACCCCATTCTATTGGAAAAGAAGGTACAACAGAAAAGTTGATTTTTTTGCGTGTTTTCGAACGCAAAAATATTGCTTTCTCAACTGGTCGATGCGGACGTTATTTAAAAGCTGATCTCGAGACGTATCAATGAGTAAGGACATAGCACGTACGCTCATGGCGAACTTTTCGGTACGGAGGCGAGCATTTATGTAACTCGTCGGTTGAAATATTTACCTCTTGTACTATCCCCACATCTCTGCCGCCACCGCCCCACCATGGAAACTTTTGCGCACGAAATGTTGAAAGTTCGTTGAAACTTTTAACACTGAAATTTCAAAGCGTCCGTCGCGCATTTTCGTGACACGAGGAGAGCGGCTCCATTCTAGGGACGTTCCATCCTTGCTTATATTTCTACATTTTTATTGTACACTATCCGTTCGTCATACCGCTACGCAACACTTTCCGGTTGAGCGCGACACGTTGAAATCAGCAACTATTATCCGGATCAGTTCTACGCAACAACTACATTCGGCCTATAATTAACGATGTCGCTTCTTTAGACCCAAAAGTTACTTATTTTACCCAATATTCTAACGTGTAATAGTTGCACCAAAAAATAAAAAATGAAATATACTGATAAACGTATTCCGGAAGCAAATATATTTGGAAAAAATTACGATCAATTGAGTTTACGCGTACATATAACTTATAACAATAGGAGCGTGAAGTTGGGGAAATTGGTTTTATTAAACGTATCAATAAAATATCCTGCATTGCGATGATGCAAATTGAGGTGTATGGATTTGCGGTGAATAAAATGTACGATAAAACATCGTAACGGGCGCGTGCGCACAGAAATGCCGATCGATGACTACCGAAACAGTCATTTTTCTCAGACTGCCCTTATAATAATGTATAGCAATGGGTGCACTAAAAATGGACGTCATTCGAAATATTCTCGAATGTAATCATTCAGCTTCCCTTTTTCCCCATCTTGTAATATCCGAGAACAAAGCATGTCATTATAAATTGAGCAGCATATATTAGCCACGTATTTAATACTCTTAGTTGAATCCTCACATCGTATGGCGACGGCGTGTACCTTACTGCTCAGATATATTACACACGTACCATATTACTTGTAAGTCTACCGCACACTGTATCACAAAATCTTTCCCCTCCTGCCCTCCATCTTTGGCCTAGATGCATGCTAAACTCTACTTGATCATTGCATATGACGTCCGAATAAGGCTGCCAAAGATGCTTGAAGTTCAGAGAAAAATGCATGGAAGAGATAAAATATTTACATTTCTTGACAAGCGTTCAGCTTGTGCATAATAAACGTATGCATAGACGAAACTATATTAAGCTTATAGCTTTTTACTTTTGTAAATCAATGAATTTATTCGTTTACATTTTGTAAAAGACACACCGCATAATTGCTACGCAACAAAATTGGTAAACGAAAATCACTGTTAAATGTATAAAAATAAATTAGACACGTAGCATAAGAGCTATTCTATGTCATCATTTCAGGATAGTTTTGGAACAGTTTGACAGAACAATAATATAAATTCGGGAATAGATTTTTCACTTATATAAATAACATAGCTTTCCGAATAATAATAATAGGTACCATGACGGTGACAAAAGAGCAAAAAATAAATACGCGAATTATTTTTACGTCACACGCGTAATTCCCCGTCGTATATATTGTTAGGTTTGGTCACCATCGAACATTATAAATCATACTTCTTATATCATCGAAAGTACAACGATTTACGGAGTACATCCGCCCGATTATTCCTATACGGTTATGTGCGCGGCACGCTGGCACGATACCACATTGGCGTACATACAGGCGACGCAATACTTGTTCGACAAACGCGCACAATTGATTCTCTAAATGAAAAGAAATTGTCGCAAGAAACAGTCGGCTGTAACAAAGTTCATTGATTACCGATAATTCCTCCCGTTATCTCATCAATTTTACGAAC
Organism: Anoplius nigerrimus; assembly: GCA_914767735.1. NCBI lineage: Eukaryota > Metazoa > Arthropoda > Insecta > Hymenoptera > Pompilidae > Anoplius > Anoplius nigerrimus. The sequence goes on from OU612080.1 coordinate 18,019,639, forward strand.
GAATGATTCGACCTATTCGATTCCATTCTCCACCCCGTAGAAATCGTGCGAAGTACACTCTGTACCTCTCAAAATACAATGACTGTTCAACAGTATACTTAAGCACGCACTTTGAGAAAAATTGCATACACCTACTGTATCGCCTGTAGATTACGGAGTAAAGAAAGTTCAAAGAAAAGAAATAAGTTCCTAGCTACGATAGTTCCAATTGTTTTGTACCTTCGCTTTTTGTAAATGTCCGCCTTCTCCCTACGCCACTGGCCGCGAAGAACCGCTCTCGTACACCATCCCCGGCAGCACGCACCACGCACCACGCACCGGCGTATCCTGCTACTTGTATAATTTACCACCACGCAGTGTTCTGGCTGTATCCATATCCCATTTGTATTCGGTATTACGCGCGCATGGATCGCACGGGAAATCGCATTCCTATTTCCGGCAATATCATATCCGTCACGCGGCGGTCGGCGCTGACTGCCGTCTAGTTTACCGCGGGCAGTGCTTGGCACAGTAGCCAGTGTCATGCTGGCCGATGTCATCTCAAAGTGCCTATCCCGAATTAAGAAATCCGGCGAGGAGTCTGCCGCGCAACGACCGAAGTTATCTTCGCCTCCGTGGCCGTACGCAGTGATCGGCCGACGTTTCTTTACGCGCCTCGATCCCGAAATTTCTGCCCACCCGAGATACCGATCGCGTCCACGCACTTTACTCCTGTCCGAATTTTCATTCAAAGATATCTGCCCGCCCGATCAAATCGCCACGTTCGACGTGTCGTTGGGTCCGGCTGAAAAGGGAAAAAGCGGTGGGAACTCGGCGAACTTGCAAGGTAACTGTATTTGAGCGAGAACGACGACAAGAACGTTCGAAGGGAAGAAGGGTCGTCTGGTCGGGAATTCGAAAAAAAGACGAAACGTAATGTCACGCTCCTCTGAGAACGGTCGACTTCGAGGGTTTGACGGTGAGGCAGGGAAGAGGCAAGGAGTGGAACTTGTAAGAGGGCCACTAGCTGCACGTGAAAGCTCGGACAACTCCGGCGAACGACGTGTACGTGGATTTTCGGGGTGACCAAAGGTTTGGCGGAAGAGAGTGAGTGCATAGCCGGAGGAACAAACATACCGGGAGGACCGTGATATCGCACGGGGTGGGGAACGAGCGCGTATGGATATCGATTGACAAGGCGAGGCAATTCGAGAAACTCGAAGGACATAAAGGAGATTGGACGATCGTACGCGGTACGCACGTAAACCTCATAGGTACCGATATACACCCTATTGTCGTCAGCCTCGACTTATCTACCGTTCTAGCGCACCGAACCGAACTTTTCTCCCCCTACGCGTACACGTCTACGGGTATATGTATATGTCTTCCGAAATTTTCTATTCACCGTTACAATGCAATCGCCGCAACTTGCCTTACCTCATTCTCCCTTCACATTTTCATTCACTCGAATTAGAGCGTAGTTTAAATCTTGATAGCGATCGAAAACAATTTTGCCAAATCGCAAAAATTCCTGTGTTAAATCGTTAGCTCCGTTCGTCACTCAACCGATCTTGACGCTCTTCCATGGATGTGACACCTTTGTTGCGAGACTGTCGTCCGGCGAAATTTCAAGTTAAGCCAGTTACGATCCGCATGTAATTAAATTTTTCGCCCCCCCACCCACCCACCCCCTCGCGACGAATAATCGCCATGCAGAAAGGTACCGGTGTGCTAGTCACGAGAGGAGGCGAGTTCGCGTTATTAGATTAAAATCCCCATTGTGAGAACGCGAGTACGCACACTGAGGTAGAGGCGCGCGATACTCGTACTCCAGAGGCTTTCAAGCTGATCAGAGAAGGATAGTGAATGAGGTTAAGCTCGTAAGCTCATCCCGAGAAAACTGCGGGTGCCGCATCGCTTTTTCAAACGTGACCCACGTGTCACTTGTACGTGCCAGATCCAACTCGTCGGCTGACTAACTCGAACTTGACTCGCATTACAGCCCCGCCTACCGCAATTTCTACCAGACTGGCTGACAGTACATACCGCAATGCAACTTCCGTAATACCAATTAGAAATCATCAAGCGCTCCGTTACACTTTATCCTTACCATCTCGTATCGTACGTACGTCGATGGTTATCCGACTACAGCGCATCCGCAAAGCCACAACACAATACCGCGTGTTCCCACATTTATTTACTACTGATTCAGGAACGTAAAGTCAAGTTTTCATGCTTCATTTAGCGGTCACTACCCAGTGGGCGCAATGCAAATGTTTCAAGAACTCAACCTGACTCCTTATCAAACATCCGATTATTGCGGAACAATTACTTCAAGGTAATACTGTATATTAATATCTAATATTTGTAAGCTTGAACAACGTTACGGTTCAATACTAATTTTACATCAGTTGATTACGTACTAGAAACGTACGGCACTATGCTTTAGGGACCTGCCTGCTGATAGCACATCATAGGGTTTTCGAAATTGCCGGAAAAAATTATGTATGTAAGCATTGTCATAGAAGGAAAAGAGTAGATATAACATTAATACATTTTCAAAAGTTATGTTGAACTTGAACAATTATCAGTATAAGTAGTTAGTAACGAAAAGTGTATACCGCGTGGTGTATCAACTATCTGTACTAAATAAATGTTATGCTAACAAAATGTTCATATCTTCAATCGTTTACGTTATATACTGCCACTTCATAGCTGGAAAACTTTCTTATTTTTTTTCTCACGTAATTACTCTTTTCCCCAATCCGTACAAATATGGAATCAATATTTATGTGCACTTTATATGTAACTTTGTATCAAATGAGTCGAGATCAGAACCGACATCAAAGGTGCGCTCATTTCTGTAACAAAATCGTTAATACAATTTTATAATCTTAATAACAACAATTATATGATTGCTTACCTTAAAGTCCTTAAATATATGCTAATAGATACATCGTAAACAGACATTGAATTCTAAAATACATACATAATTACCCAAAGACCTTCCAATTGTAACACCCACTCTCGAAACGTTGTATTGTATTAAATATCAAGTAAAGTGTGCTTGGTATGAAATTGTACGAAGAGTTTTTATAACATGTAATGAAGAAAAATATGTAATGAGTAAAGTATATTTTCAGGTGGAAATCGTATTCTTATGTGGACTACCGTATATTTGTTTCTTCATGATATTCAATACTCGCTAATTTTGGGGTCTCTTAAACTCCTGTAGCTTTATGAATTTGTTATTCGCAATAAACAATATTTGTACCACTGAATGTCACCCGTGCTACACTATGCGCTGCGTAATATTACTAATAATTCATGGTGAACATTTATGAGCCGTCTCAGTTAATTATTATTATAGAGTATATTACGACAAAGTTAGAGGCGTAAATACTGAAGGCATTAGTTACCAGAAAAGACAAAGAAAAGGTAAGGAGAGAGGAGAATACAAAACATATTACACTCAGTTAGCAACATCCACTAAACACATATGAAACCAATAAATAATGCTACTTATTCTTACGTTAAGTGTATGTACTAAAGTCACACAATCAGAGCAAATGAGAAAGGATATGGCTGCAATGCAGAGTTTATATACGCACTGATTAAATTAACTAAAGACAGTTTTTTTGATGCCATAAGTAACGAGCCAATATAGATATTGGCTAAAATCAAATAAAATCCACGACTCGAGAATAAAATTCTTGAGTTTAATTGCATAGTTAGTATCAAAAACATCTGTAGTATAACAAAGCTTTATATGGATATGTATCGTATAAACGTATCGCATACATGGAAGTGGGAAACAGGCAGGGACCAATACATCTCTAATTCACATGGTACGCTACCGAATGCCTAAAGTCTATGTAATCACCCTGCATACATGAAATTATTGCATTTGATAATGACATATGCATGTGCGGGATATTGAGCAAATATTATTTTAATGCATTTTTACTAAAATTAAATATATATGTGTATAACGAAATGTCCCATTTTGTGCCAATAAAACATTTTTCTACCCATTTTTTCATTACGTCAATCCTTTAGGTGATATTCCATCGTATGATAAATAAAGAGCATGCAAATTGCGCACGTCTCTTTACGCTGATCTTGTTTCGGAATTTCAGACAGCGATCAAGTGTTAATAACATTTTTGCTTTACATTTTCGCAAATCTTAAGTCGACAAGCAGTATCAAATGAATCCTGAGTTAATCATTCAATTAATTTAAATTCACAAAAATGAGTTACACAATGGGGATTCTGTATTCAATTCGTTTAGTTGAACTGATTAAGTATCGCAAATTAAATTTGAGATGGGGATATATTACGGCAAGTATTGCTCCAATTTCAAGTGTAGTTATGGACGTAAATTTTTAATACAAGATGTAAATTTCTGTCGTGATATATAACTTTGTAAACTTACCTGTAAACTGATGTAAAATTGAGTTACGTCGACGAGACGTCCGAATGAGTACTAGTAAAACGTCGCGATATGTGATAAAAATAGACAATTTCATACTACGGAAAACATGGGTAATAAACACTGTATTGACCATGTATTGCGATGAGTCGGACGAATTACTAATACGTGTTACAAATACAATCCTTATCAATAAAAGATTGTACAAATACCAGAACCAACAATTTATATCACTCATAATGTTTTTACGACGCTAAATAATTTATTCCTGTAAACTTTTCCTTATTAAAACATGGCACCTTACAGTGTGCTGATTCGCTCTGCTAGACCTATCATAAGCCGGTGTATGTAAGCCGGTATCAATTTCACCGGTGTTTATAAATAATAAATCTTATCGTCAAACGCTATAAGAATGGGTGATATTTAACTTTAAGCACGTAATTTACAGCTGATGTGGTCTATGTCGGCAATCAAATACCTTACTTACATTCTTAGATCATTGTGCTTTAAAATTTGAAGGGAAGAAAAAATAAATTGAACACAATTTCCTAATTCTTTGTTACTGAATTGGCACTCTATTAAAATAATCGACTTTTCACTAGAACTGTAGACGTATGGGAAAAAATCACAAAAAAATTGTCAGATGTAACAAGACAGTTTGTAATAGGAGCTAAGTTAACATTGGCTACTTTTCTTCCCGTACGTGCTTGACACGTTCTTCACGACGAACATTTGGAGGATTTTGACTGGCGTTGGATGGACCAGATGCGCTCGTAAAACCATCGCCCCGTAAAACCCGACTAGGCCGTCGACCATTGAGGTGGCCGTCAACCATTCCTTACATGCTGTAATTCTACGCGAACATTCCGCCGCGTACGTTCCTTTCCTGAACACAGTCTACCGATACAGTTCGACGATTGGCGAAAAACGGATCGACGTGAGGAATCGAAAAGTTTTTACCGCCTGATCAACGACTGAAGAATCAAAGTCTAATTATCGCACTTCTTAACTTTGTTTCACTTTAATCTGATCCTATCCACGTTAATCATTGGTTCAGACATGTATCGTACAAATAGAACAAATTGTATCCTGTTTTTTTTTATCGACAGCACTCGTCCGTACACCAGTTTTCACTTATGAATTATATACAACATACTTTTACTTTCACATATCATTAAGTACTGATGATCTGGATTAGGTGATCACCACACTACTGATCTGGACAAGCGAACTGCTGTCCTCGTCTATTATACGTGCACAATTAGTAAACGCTACTAGATAATAATCTACACGTGAAAACCAGATTGTTTACTTTGAATAGTTAGCTGGTCTTATATAGGGTGTCCCATAGAGAACGCGACTTTTGAGTGCTCAATAAGATACAAATTTCTTGATGAAATTAAGTAATTTACATACTTATTACACATTTACATGTTTACATACTTTTACCGTGTTGCTACCTGTGATTAGGTATAAAATGTGATATGCTCTCCACGTCTCTGGAGACACACTCTCGACCTTTTGATGACCTTTTCCATAATTATTTCGACACACTTGCACTTCTAGTTCTCAAATTGCACGCTGACTGTCGGCCTTGAAGTGGCCTTGGAAGTGACCGCGGTTTGTTGACGTACACACGAGATTTCAAATATTCCCACAGAAAGAAATCATATGATATCATATCACAAGATCAGGGTGGCCAATTCACATCGCTTTTGCGAGAAATCATCCGGCCTGCGAACCTCTCGCTATCATATGCTAATCAACGTTCTGTCATTGCTAACCACAAAGACAACAGATGAAAATCGTGTAACGTTCAGTTCTGTCAACTTATTAGAACAGAAATGGCAAACATTTCAAAAGTTGCGTTCTTTATGCGGCGCCCTTTAGGTCTGTGGTTCAGACACCATCGCAAAAAAGCAGCGTTTCACCGCACGAACTCGCTGAATGTGGCTGAAAAGCAAATGAATAAGAGAGATTGAAATGAGCGTATCTTAAATAGTCATGCCCTTCTTACCTGTTACGCAACTTGCGCCTATATGTGTGCATTTGTGTAACTGCCTATAGAGATCCAGCGGCGTGAGTTTCGCAGCGCACAATATCCGCTACCCCTAGTATATACATAGACATAAAACCGTGGTGCGCGTTGAATGACGGAGCTAGTTGAGTTCAGCTATCCGCGCATTGGTACACATGGGAGGGAGAAAGGAACGACCCAATCCCCCTGAAACTAGAGTCTATTGAAACTTTGATACATCCTTGTCACATTATAATAATCACCGACGCGTAATGTATACTTCTCGTTGGAACAAATTGAGCATCCCCTGCAAGCCGTGAACAAAGAGTACAAAAAACTATTTCTTAATTTTCTGGCATTCCGGGAGAACATGTAACGTAATTTTTGAAGCAATACAAACAATATCAATCGGATATTTTCGTATAAACTAGATACTTTGTCATACGTTTCTAAATATACGTTAAAAAGTACAATGAAAGCGGGATAGCGTACGTTAATTGTTATTGTTTTTTGCCGAAGGTGTAGTCAGAATAATTATTACTTAAGTATTGGTTAATAGAATTAAATGTTTGACACGAAATTGAAATAGTAGTGCCAAGGATTTGCATCATGTGTGTGTGTGAATATGCGCCAGAAACTATAGGCCAAACAGTTGTGATTACGCCAAAGGATAATGAAAAGTGTAGAATAATGATTCGCATGCATAATTATTTTACATGCCGTTTCATCATTATTATCATACTTTTGTCATGGCTGAAAAAACTTTTTACTGTTATTACAAAGTAGTTCTAAGCAAGAATAATAAAGTGAAAGTACAACGTTACATTTTTCTCTTGACATTACGCTATTGAAAATTACTCAGCTTTGATTAACAGGGGTTCGCATTTATTTTTGCAATTGGAAACTATTGTACATGCTGGTGTGTATGTGATTCAAGACATCTTCTCATTATACACATTATTGATATTGTACTTTAATTAATTTGAAGAAAATTTAGCAGCATAAAGTGTTTGTTATCTAAAAAAATCGTGATGATTTAACAAAAATGAGACCACTATCCCCTATAGGTAATGTGATTGAACGCCAAACACTTATTAATTAATTAATTTTTTCAAAGGTATTCATCTTATCATATTGTTGTGATTTACACATTGCTTAACTATCCAAATTCCTGTAGCTTTAATAATTAATCCTTATACAGAGTGTATCGTTTCCTTGGAGTCTTGTTCGTTAAATTATAATAATTACATTCATGAATTGAAGGTTAATTAACTTGTGAACATTTCGAACCTCTTTATCTGATTTATTTTCAAAATATGTGCTAATGCAAAGTGAATGATAACTTAAAAATGATATAACCGTAAGGGATGGTAAACTTTTAACTTTTGGTACCTAGCATTTTTCAATTATATCTTAAGTTTTATCACTTTAAAACCTGTCTGCTGATTTTATCAATTTTCTTTTTGTACAATTATGAGTTAAACAAAGTTCCTTTTCCCATGGGCGTTGGTGTGTTTTACAAGTGGGTCAGTAATAATTATTGGTGTCATTGACACTGATTGCATTCCATATGCTCCACTTATCTCAACATCATGTTTTTGACAGCTCCTTTTTCGTTTTTATTCAGACGGACACATCAGTTTATACGATATTGCGAAATCAGTTTTATTCTCAGCAGAGTGCTCAAAGAACAAAAAAAGACAACATTGTATACAATCTTTTAAATTATTCCTTTGTAGTTCTCACTTTCTCATTGTTTTTATCGTCTCTCTTCATAAACCTACAAGTCGGAACATTCTTTGTCGATCTGGGAACACAAATCGCATTTCCATTCAATTTTCTTCCGCGGTTATATTACTTTGACAAAGCTTACATGTAGCTACGAAGCACTGGAAAGAATCTATTAGCGTGCAATCTTTTCCTTTGACTGATCATTAGGTACACTACGTTGTGTAAACGTTATTATCAATACTAGCATTATGAGTAATCAAACATACGACTGGACTAGTATGAATACATGAGACGTTAAAATTATCGTTTATATTCTTTGGTAGATATACACAACATTGGAAAGAATTCACTTCCACTGTGTTATAAAAGCTGATGAGTAATGGGTACTTAATGCTTTTGATAATATTATCCAGTTAATCAGTAATGCGCACAAGAATTTCGTGACTCTATCACAAGTTCCATATTAGATCTCAATAATTATTAATCTCTTTCAATAAAGGTAATGAAAGGACGACAAGAATTTTAACCAAAACAGGAAAGGTATTACAAATCAAAAAAGAGAGTAAAACATTTTCCGACAATAACTCAATAAACACTGATTAAAGAAGTAAGTAAATCACTAACTACTCAATTTCAAATTATAATTATATCAATATAACATTTCTTTCAACATGTAGCGCTATAAAGTGACAGAACGTATAAAGGGGAATGTGACGTCATATATTAGTGACGCAAAATTTATGCATATTAAGTGATCCGTTTAAAATCTTTGTTATGCGCGCGGAATCGTTTATTTAGACTTATGATTCAACTGTACTCTTACTAATCAGAGGGAAAGTGTGTGTGTGTGTGTGTGAGAGAAAGATATAAAGTAGATACGACTTCGACGACGAGTGCGCTATTCCGTGAGACAACTTCACCCTGCAAGGAAAACAAATAGGAAGAAGAAAATGAAAGGTTACTGCGCATCTCGGTCGGAGTTGGCGCAAGCAGTAACAAATAAATCGGTTGATAGAATTTGCATATTAACAGCGTTACTGTCTCCCTCCTTTTGCAGAGCAGTTCAGGGAGTGATCCTGGCCGACCCCTTTCATGTTGTGCCCTCCCCAGCACCATTCATTCGCATTCTCTGCCGGCACCACCCCGAATTCAACCTTCCCATTCTGACCACGACTTTTACCAACCCTTTTACCAACCCTGAGCTGAATCAAGGAGAAATGCCTGGAGTTCAGCCGAGTTCGGCTAAAAAGTTCTATAGATACCGCCCAAACAATTCGAATTTGCTTCGCGCTGATAACGTTGCTAAAAAGTCTTGTTCCGATCATAGCAGTGCGTAATTAAATCAGCATTCTTCAGTTATTTGAAACTATGTCTGGGCGTATCTTGAATATAATCTGACTAATTGAAGAAAACATTTCTGTTTACTAATTTGTTTATCGCGTTAATCACGCTTTTTTTATTTTCTGATTTGTACCGGAAACAGTGCGGTATACTCATCTCTTAGGCCACTTTAATTGTATATTCTTGATTGACTAATACTAACAAAAAACGTACTAATGTAGGAGAGAAATAAATCGTACTTATCGGAGAAAAGCATTTATTCCCTCAATGATACAAAAACTTAGCAATATTTTAACGTAATCACCATTTGGAGGAGTTTTATTTCGGTCAAGTAAGTACATAAACATTCTGTGAAATACTGGAAATTAAAATAGGTTTTTCGTAATCTGTAAAACGTTCTACGTAAAGAAGAAATTGTAATCACTCAAGTGTAACTTATTTAATATAGAACATTTTGATAGACTTAATATAGATACTGAACGATAATTACTGTTTTTGTATGGATTTCCCTGAAACTAGTTGCTCTTGTCTTAACAACTGTAGTCCGAACGAATTCAAACGTACGTATTACGATAAATAATATCATGGTTAAAAGGATACGTACCTACTGTGATATCTTTTCCATTATTTGTATGCCGCACAGAATTGCAAATATCAAGCAACGGAAATCGATTCAACTAAACCAAAATTATATAACCGTAGCAAAATTGTCGACAATTTCGCAATTAACAACATGACCAAACACTTTCAATAATATGTTACGCAGCTATTTGTACAAGTCACAGTATTGTTTCTTGCCCCTTCATCCAATTACGACTAACGTTAGTTACAAACCATTCCATTAATGTCGATATTGTACAACCACAAATGATTAAAATTGTATTACTGATAACTATATGCAGAATGAAAATTGCAATAAAATCTTAACGCTTAAATTGTTTTACCATAGATCTTTGCAATTGCTGTACTAATACTGTCGCTGAAGATTAATCACTGCATCAAACAGTGTCACCTACAAAATAAGAGATAAATAAGCCGGATAAACAAGTTCGAAAAAGCCTTTACTCAATCTACTCTACCGTCTACACAATTTTGTATGCATTGAAAAGGAAGGATACACAAAGTAACACAATTTGTGAAAAATATCTGATCTCTCATTTTTTAACTACTTCAAGTGTCGCATATTGAATCATAGACGTGTTACATGTCTAATTATGAGAAACGTAAAAAACACGGTATAATTTGTACGATCTAAATCTAATATTACGCACTTTTACTAAGGGCTGAACATTTTTGATCAAATAAAAAGTTGCACGCGCATACAGTAAAAATTCCGTTCGTTTTTTAACACACCTTACATGTCTTTCGGGAAATATGCGATAATACAGATTTGTATTTTGTGTCTGCCTTGTCTGACACGCAGCCATTATACTCTCAGGTTAACATGCAATGCAAAACAGTACGTGTTATTAATTTGGAATATATCGTTCGTTATGATAACATTGTCAGAATTATTAAACAATAAACTGTTAAGATATACTTACGCGTAAAAAAAAATCACGCTCCAAATGTTAAAAATAACTTAAAAATGTTCAATGTTGCAAAAGTTGTATACTACTTCTACATATTATTACCAGTATCTCGTAGTCTGTATTAAATTGGCGGAATAGAGTGCATCGATTGGGTCAAACTCATATACTTAAAATATCTGAGAACATTTTTTCTTTTACGTTTGCAAAATGTGGTACTTCAACTTTAACTATCTACCACATTGCAAGGGATTAATTGCGAAGGTGCTTCGAAACAAATTGCTCATAAATATTGTTTGGTTACCATAATTACTTCGTTGCTAGGAGCGTAACAAATTTGCTCGAAACTGTATATGCAGAAGATGTATTAGTTACTATAAGTCCTCCTCACCTATACACTCTGCCACTTTCATTACAGCGCAATTCTCATGTCAGTAATATTACTTTCACCGCACATTGATAATATATTTGTTATGTTGATCAGTTTTAGACATTGATGGGTGCAATTAGCAGAATGACACGAGAACTGTAAATCAGAATTGTGCGTTGGTATCATACGAGTATGTGCAGATAACAAGTGTATTGAACGACTATGACTATCGAAATGGAAAGCTTCAGGGCTTTAAAGAAATCGCCACAGTCCAGTAAAGATTATGCATAGATTAAAATCTTTTTCAGCCATAAATAATATTGAGGGAGAACTAGTTCCGTTTAACCATATTTATGCACTGTCTAGGCGAATTGCGCTCACGCTTCGTCACTGGGAAAAAGAGCAGGATTTATCGAGAGAGAAGGCAAAGACGAGTGTTCTTAGTGAAACGGTGTGATAAATGATTGTAGGAAGCGCTGACGTTGATTCAGTTTGTATAGGCATCCATTTAACAAGAGCAAGGTAGGAGTCGGAAGAGGAAGAAGAGTGAAGAGCGGAAGGGGAAGTGGGGGCAACAGTGCTTCGATCCATGAATCCTTTGGTCCTTCAACGCGCATAAGGTTGCCATCCTTTGAGAGGATAACGAGGTACAGCTGTGTTCATTAATCAACGCACTCCCGCTTTATCCCTTCCTTTGCTCCCAAGTACGATGTCTATTATCGAGCTATGACAATCGGTGAAGATCAATTTTAATTCTTTGTCGTTATGACAATGAGTAATTGCAGTTATATCATACCGTTAACGCATATTATGAAAGATTTTCTGATCAAATCTGATATAAGCCTGGGATATTAAAGTATAAAGTAAGACTTTCTTCCAAAATAAATGTTTCAATGTATACACATTTTCAATAAGAAAGTGGTAAACATAGATTTTTTTACGTTTAACACGTACTACGTTTTTTACGTACTTTTAACGTACTGCTACATCCACTATAAGCATTAGTCCCTTACTTAAAAATAGGATACAAGCTTACGAATTTCGAATTAGGAATTATACAGAAGAAGAAATGTTTTTCACATTATCGACAAAGTAATACATACCGGAGCATTGAGTAATATTTTGAATACCGTTTAATCGAATAAACGTAGAGTTCTGGATGATTGTTAATGTTGCTTGATCGTTCATTATGATATTATATAAAATAATTTGTATGACTTAATTTCTATTAAAAACCAAAAGTTTCACACCAGCATTACTGTATATTTTATATCGGAGTAGGAATAAAAGCTATCGATAACAATGAGAAGAAAATATAAGATGTATCAGGCATAATATATTACACTCAGGATATAATACGGGATTCTAAATCTCTAAGCGTGTTCGATCGGCAAGAATAGATTACCGAATGTAATAGTTATGTCCGTTAGGCACATAAAAATATATCCATACCGCATCCCCACGATGATCTAAAGTTTCATTGCTGTATCTTTCCCTTTCGCGCTTCTTCCAACATACTGCCAAACGGATACCCACTGTTGTCTCGTTGTGCAGAGCAATGTGGTGAGCATCCACCACTCGCTAATGGATATTGCTCTTCCTCTTGCCCGAACCACCTGACTTTGCTGGATGTCTACTCACGTTTCGGATAAATTAGAAGATCCCAGGATTCCTGTTTCCCTCCAAGCTTCTTACTATCTACATCCGTCTCTCTCTATCTTCCTATCCGCAATTCTCCAGCTTTTGCAGGACGACGTGGGAGAGGCACTATTTGCATGACAAACGGCCGGCACGACGCACATTTCCGGCAACCAATTTGCACCCTCAGTCTTTAGTGGCAACATTCGAATAATTTCGTCAATATCGTTTGCCTATATCGGTTTCTTGTGTTTCCATCCTTCTCTCGATTCTTTATTCGAGGATTATCCGCAGTGTTCAGACCCTATGTTTACAGTGTCGTTAACTTATGAGAATAGTACAGTATTACTTCATAGTATTTTATATTCTCACATTTATGAAATGAGTTGCATATGGTGATTAACAATTAATTGCTGTTCTTAATTTAATTATGAGATAAGTTCCATGGTACTTTAAAAGGCGGCTATGCTCTCTTAAAATATGCTTAAGCGGTGCAAAAGAAAAATCCGATATTTTCGAGACTCTTGTTCTTCATATCATAGGAAGGCACGGTTTACTTTTATAATGCCAGAGGCAGGTAGCCGTACTTTTTTCATCGTTTAAATTAGTGTAGATTAATACAAGTGATGAATTTAAAACAAAAGTGGTATATGTATTTCAAAAGGCTGCCTTCTGTTTATTTATGTCACAACTCAATAGGATATCATACTCTACGTTTGATATTTACAAGTCAAGCGTAAGAAGATTTCATTACAATCATCCCATTGACATTTTCCAATATGCTCCTGTCCCTTAAAAAGATCGTGTGCCTGTTATTATGCAACTCCTCCTTTGTGTATAGCTATCTTTCGCAAACGCTAACACTATCATGATTGATAACCAATTTCAAAATGGAATTAACTAGCGTAGCTCTCTAAGCGTTCTGCTATGTCCCATACCTCATGTCACTGAAGCTGTTTTGTGCATGTTACTCTCTACATGTTCTGCATACTTACCGAATGATTTATACTGCCGTAGACTAGGAACCGTTATGCGAACGCTTTGTTTCTTAGCTAGAAAGTGAATTATTACAGTAAAGAAAATGTCGTTCCCATTAATGTTGTATACACCGCCAATGTGTATTAGATTATGTCTCAACAACATTAGCGCAATATTGCGTACGGCAAGTAAATGATTTCCCAGTTATAAAGATTTTTATGTTCCTTAGCATTGATTAAACGATACTGAGACTTTTCACCGACGGCTGATGTAAATGTTGTAAAACGAATTGGTACGGTTCGGGGAAGAGAAAAAGCCTGCATCGTTCCCTTAATATATTCATCCGCCGTGTTGATTTATATCTCAGCCCGGTTGTTATAGATGCCGCAGTAAAGTTTTAATTATATTCTCGACTGAAGATACGCATCGGCCCGTAACCAATGCAGCTAAGAAAGCCTGCGGAGTCCGATGCAGTGCAGAGTATAAGTGAGTAAGAGAGAGGGCGAGACGGGCCACGAGGGAGGGAGGAGAGGTTGGGGATGAAGAGAGGTGGGGGGTAGGTAGAGAAAAGGCAAAATAAAGTGAAGAAGAAAGGTAGGAGGATAAGGCATTACTCGCTGCACCCTCAGGACACGAAAATTAAATTTGTTCTATCGTGCATATCGGTACACTCCCAAAGACGTCAATATTAATCTCGGTCGTGGACGGCTACGGAATTTCCAAGAAGGGTATGCCGAACCCGAAGTTTCCACGCCTTGAATTACATCGAAGCATGTAGATTAGTGAGGGAAAACGCTTACAAGCCTGCAATTCGGTGATGTTGCAGAACCAATGTTAACTGTTTGAATTGACACGAAGCGTTATACGTCAGTGTAACGAAGTCAAAATATCGTTAATACGTATTAAGACAATCTAACACCACTGTAAGGCGTTGAAATTTAATTTGCATATTTCTCTGTCACGCCTTAAATAAAGCTAATATATGACGCATCGCACTTTCACTTGAACTGTACATTTTACATAAATAGAATAACTGAGGACATTGTATACTGCACGATATTATAAAACAATTAGTGAACAAACTGTTGTAACTTAAAGCATTATATGCAAAGTGTACACAAACCTCGAACAATAAATCAGAATTCACACAATTGAAATATGAGGAATTCCATCCAATACCTTTTTATGACACATATGTCTTTTGTGAGGCTTTGTTTAGACGTTTGGTGGTAGCCATGTAGACAATTGTTACCAGTTTTCCGTTAAATTTTCCGTTTTATTGGTAGTTGAGTACCTTCAGTAATATTATGTTACCTCTTCCGTTTAGGATACCTTAATCCGGAAGATTATTGATTACTTTACGTTTGGGCGGCAACCGCAGCAATGGAATTCATCTACCGCGCCACTGATCTTAAAGTACCACTAAATAGGACCTGACTACAACCAAACAATGTGAATACTGCATGGGTGAAAGTAAATGATACATTAACACAGCTGGTTAAAGAAAAGTGAAAAAAGCTTAACCGCTTCTTCATAGGTTTCTATATATAAGATTTGATTACAATTGATTGTGTAATGATAAAATTATCATTTTACTTCAGATGTCAAAATAGTCGGAGATGCTTGGTTTTCAATGACAAATGAAAGATTCTCGAATATGCATCGGAGATTAACGCAAATAATGGCCGCTTATTGGTATCCTCGAGTGCACGCCTCGACTATGATATCCTGTTGACCGATACTTTTCTTCTAGCTCTTCCGTTCGCTCACTGGAAATTTTACGAAGTCGTCTAAGCGGAAAACGGGAGAAAGAAGTACGAAGTCCAATTGAGCAACTCGTTACCTGAAATCCAAGACGAAGAGGTCTCCGCTACTGTGGCAGCCACTCGAGCCCCTATATTGCAATTTGATGCACTCCTCTCAATGTATTGACATTCGAATGCCAAATGGCCTTAAAGAAAAATGTATTTAAGGCTATCGGCGATTCCTAACTTAGCTCGCTATCTTTCAAGATTTCTTCATTTTTGTTGCATATATTGAATTGTTAATGCTACCGCACAAAAGAAAAAATATAAACGTTGTAGTTTACATGAAAGGTACAAACAAATTGATCGAGAGGGAAAATACAATTTTTTGCGTCATTTACCTACGGAAATGGGAGCTCAACCTATGTTGTGATTTTTTTCTTTGTTATTTGAAGTAATTTCATTTTTCACCATCGTGCTGAAGTCACTGAAGTTATTGTCTGACGCGGAAAACGATGTGTATTAAAGGCAATGAATTACAAAGTATCCTATGAAAGACGCACCGGACGCGTTC
This sequence comes from Anoplius nigerrimus, assembly GCA_914767735.1. Lineage (NCBI taxonomy): Eukaryota > Metazoa > Arthropoda > Insecta > Hymenoptera > Pompilidae > Anoplius > Anoplius nigerrimus. Next base: position 18,035,974 of record OU612080.1, read on the forward strand.
TTGAATGGCCATAAATTATTATACATTCAGGCCAGCATCGACTACCTCTTCGCTCTCCTCTTTCCTTCCCCTGTTATTGAACAACATCTATTGTATTCACTCACGCTTTCATTTTATCTATCACTCCATTCTTTCAACTCGCATCCCAAAATGAATTTCATTAAAGTCGGCGAAGCAGTCGTCCGCTTTAAATCCACCCTGTAAGTTTCACCACTTATTGTCCACAGTAGCAACAGGTAGTGGACTGCAGCCGGGAGATCCCTTTGCTTCTTCCTTCATTTCACAGCATCCCAACCCTCGGAAATTTCAGAGTGTAAAATGAATGCACGGAAGCAGTCGACAATAGCAAGGAAACGCACAGACGCCTAGAAAAACTTTGAACCCTCGCAACTTTCGTTGAACGAACCGACAACCGCAACGTCTTTTCCGCATTATGATGATAGCTAATTTCTCTATTAACTCAAATGTTCTTCACTTTATTATATATTGTAGACCATATGATTCCATTATACGTAAGGACGTCCGCGTATATCAATAAATTTTCTAAACTTTCAAGTAAAATTAATGTAAATATTTTTATTCTAATATCTTCTTTCACTTCAAATTTGATTTGGCGATGAACTGGTTTACTGTACCGTGATCTTAGTTTTACATGAAATAATTTGACGTTGGACGAGAGTACATGGAAACAGTACTGAATCTGATTTAAACTGCTTACTTAGGAGCGCAAAAAGAGTGTCTATTAGAAATAAGTCATTAACCCCAATAATATTTTAATCATGCGGTAAGAAAAAGTCATGCAAAGAAAAGTATACATAGTGTCCAAATCCATTTCCTGTATCTTTCATAAATTAGAATTATAGTATCTCGTGGAATACATGTTCGTTTCAAATCACATCTAGACAAAATTCAATGATAAGACTTAAAAAAATCTTCCGTCAAATGTTTTAGTAGCGCAGCAATTGGGCATGCACTTTCAGAGTCAGATTAACTTATACTAATTCGTACCTACTACAAAAATAGTAGATATAGCCATATTGCGACCTACACGTAAAATAGAACAAAAATATATAATACAAACAAAACATTTTAAGGGGACTCTACATTGTTACATATTTACTGTGATTCAAACTTCCATTCTTATTCTCCAAGTATTCATCTAAATCAAAATTGAAGGTAATATCTTATTCGCAAAGACGAAATTATAGCATCAAATATATAGCGATATATTGTTTTACCATATCAAGATAAAAATAAACCATTTTCTTGTTTGAACAAAACTTTTCTTCTACGATTGTTGAAAAAGTGAATCGTTAACGCCATTAAAAGAAAATGGCAGTTGTTTACTTCAGATGGATCAAGAAATGGCACACTTTTACAACTTCACTTTTTTCATAAGACCGGCGGACGCGGCAATTATGTACACAAACGAGTCAGTTTGTCGGTTACGACAATTCTGATCAATATCGTGGCAGACAAAATATTGTCCTTTGTATTAGACAATAAATGACAAATAGAAAGTAGGAGTGTAGTAAAAGGAAATGGACGAGCATGAATGAAAAGTTTAAAAGCTTCATCGTGGACACCAGTAACCTCTCGTTCTATAGGCTTTACTAATATTCCTAAGTGCATCGTCAGCCGCTTGATGCAGTGTTGCGGCACGAGCTCTGACACGATGCACCCTGAAGGAGAGCATTCTCGCCATCTGTCTTCTTCCCTCACTTTTACACCCCTCCGAGCCGCCCCTCTCCTTATCCTTCCACTCCGGTATCTTTCTTTCCCACACTCAAAACTTCCTCACTCTATCTTTCTCTCGTCCCTCTCTTTCTCATATCCTCGCCCGCCTCACTTCACTTTCTCTCTCACTCGCGATCCCCACTTCTCATGATTACTTCCGATTTTATCCTAGACACAGAAATTGTGACAGTGTGCCGTGTGCTGCTCTCCCCCACCCTCCGTTCTTTTCCTTTCCGTCCTCCACAAAGAATGGCAATATAAGGTAGTGCACCTGTGTTTTCTCCGCTAGCAGGCAGAAAGAAAGAAAGGGTGGAGAAACGTAAGGGAAGCGTAAAGTAGAAATGAAGGAGATGCGAGACAGCATAGTAAGAAGAGTAAGACAATGAGAGGAGTAAAAAGACAAGGGACACTCACACGCGTACCCGCAGCTCTATATCCACCCCCTTCTTTTCTTCTCCCCTTCCCGCCTTCTTTACCACCTTCTCTTTCATCGGTGTTTTGTCTCCGAGGCTTCGCAAAAATCCTACCTGTGACTCTCTGTCGGTTAATAGTCTCCATCGGAGATTTAGGACGCACAACTGAAAAAGAGATGGAGAAAGCCTGCGCCATGAAAGCGACGTCGGAACCTCTAGCTTTTCTGTTCGAGTGACAAAAGATACCGCTGCGCCGTCATTGCTGCAAAGACTTCCAGCGTCCCTCGGTCGACCAATACTTTTGACACTGCTTACGATTCGTTTAATGTTACATACAATTTCTCATAGCATTGTAAGCGTACTTTGAATACAAGAGTCACTCGACTTTTGCCAAATTTTAACTTACTGCCAGACTCATATATTTTGGTTTGTTCCCATCCACCAGCGGGAAAAGAACGGTATTTATTCTAAATAAAAGAATACATAGTTTATGAACACTTTCAATTACATTTATAATGCAAACCGAAAACATTGAAAATTATTTACTTTAAAACCTTACCTTAAGTGCTATCATCCAAATTGATTTGAAGAATAAAAGAGAATAGAATGTATCCAAAGATAGATTTCAGACGAGAGAGAGTGAGAGGGAGGGTGAAGAGGATGGGGTAGATGGGATGAAATGGTAAGATCGACTCATATTATTCACGATATTCAGACTATATCCATGGCGTCACAGAGGTGGTATTTAAGGATTACCAGAGTTTAGCATAATATTAACAGGTAGGTGGGACAACAGGCAGTCATCGGGCTGGGACAGTGCGCGGTGAATGAAGAGCGAACAAACAGGGGAGAGAGTGGGAGATCGAGGAGACGTTGGTAGAAAGGGTAAGAGAAGGGCAGGAAGAGAACGGCGGAAGGGTACAGGTATTATTCATGGATTACCTCACTTGTCTCGTCCACAATCCTCCCAAAGCCTCCATTAGAATAATTGCTTCTTCATCTTCGCGCTTTCGCGGTTGCTGTGCATCCTTCTGAACTCCTCCCCGGATTCCTGCTTTGTACTCGAATTCTTTCTCTCATTTACTCCACTGTATCTGCTGCTATCTTTCTTCCGCCTTGCCGGCTCCTTCCATCCGCCTCATTTTCTTATGCACATACACTAATTCTGAACTACAAATTACTGGCCAGAAAAAATATGTATACCTACCTGTATATTCTATGTACACCACGGTATGAACAGCGAGTCCACGGTACTACAAAAGGCTGTATTATAAGGGTTGTGAAAAATATACCCTTAATGTGTTATAAATATGTGAATATAAAGATTTAGACCGTTAATTTTGAAAGTGGTGTTAGTCCGTATTTTAAAAAAATGGGATATCATATAATTTATGATTAATGTAGTCTAAACTTTGTATTTATGTAATATCTATTTTTTTCAAAATACGGAATTACACCACTTTCAAAATAAACAGTCCATATATATATGTTTTATTTTTATTTTCTACCTCGACGTTACTTCATTAGCAACATTATAGCTTTACACAGGTACATCATATTTATATATATCGTTATTACGTTTTTCTTATTATATTAAATACATTTTCGAATACGTTATGAAACATATAAGCATTTGTTTTGTAAACAGTACCTGTTTCCATTAAATGTTCGGTGAGGAGGGAAAGACGAATTTATTACCACCTGAGCGACCGATAAAAATGGATAGAACCAACCTGGCCGATAAATTGGGCCGCCGTTCGCGTTTAAAGGCAACTATGTAATACGGTGACAGGCATTAAAACGCGGAAGACAGAACGTGACGTTGAGTAGTAAATGTCGCGTTAAATGCGATTTTAACCCGCGGCTGAGCTCCTCATTCGATGATTCTCATTACGACGGTAACAAGTGCACGCCTCGGGCGAGAAATTGTACGCGAGACAGGGAGAATAAATTGTCTCCGTAACGTTGACGATTGCGTGCTTCATTGGCGTAGAAAACCCGAACGGGAACGGTACGAAACTGGCGGCAACAATAAGAGAACATAAATGGAATGGATGAGGGTGTGAGGTTTCTCTTTAGATAGGGGGGGAGGGTCGGGCAATGGCACGTGATACATACGTACAGAGAATAAAGAAAATTGGGGAGCGACACTGGGAGAGAGGGAAAGAGGGAAAGAGACAAAAGGATTTGATCATTTTTCCCTCACTATCACCGGCGTGATCCTACGAATATTTAGTTACCGGGAACTGCGCTCGGTACCGTTTCATTCCCTACATCAGCGCGGACGTGCAACGATTCCTTGAGTCCTCGCATAGTTCCAACGCTTTCTTATCCTTCTTTATCTGCTTGTACCCAGGATGTCGATATGCGAATCGCCTGAGCACGTTCCCGAAGTAAAATGCGAGGCGTCGCGACGTCTATTTTTTCCTCCCCTAGTTCTACCCTACAAGACATTTTCGCTGCGGTTACCAATCAAGCTGCCCGTTATTAATTTAAAAGAAACCAAGTAAAAATTAAATTGTTCTTTAACGTTATGTACTTACATATTTAACTTTGTTAACAATAGTTTATATGCGAGGTTAAACTCGAATAGCATGAACGATATTCAATTTCATGGAGACAGTTTTATGAGGGACAAAATATAATACAGAAAGGATTTCGTTTAAAGGCATAAGACAAATCGTGAAACATTTAACGGTAAGGCAAATGCATGCGCGGAGTATTGTGTAGAAGTAGCGTCCGTGTAACGGCACTTCTCATATCATTTGTCGTTAAGTGCATAAAAGCTTTTCTCAAGGGCTTAATACAAGCTCTTGGGTAATAGCAAGGCATTATTGTGTTCGTCTAAGCGACGAGTGCCTGCTGTCGGTTTTAAAGTGTCCCTGTACTTCGGCACCATACAAAAAAAAATGTGCTCCACCCTGTACACCTCTCTCTACAACCTTTTATGGATTCTTTGTGGCGGCGCGATTATGTACCGCCAGTCACCGCTTGTCTCCTCTCACCGTCTAACATCCAGACACCCCTTTTGGATTATACCACAGAAGATACTTGTACACCTATGCATCCATTTCGCGTAAAAATGAGCATGATATCTGCACGTAATTGCACTAAACCTACTGAAAGTCAAAAATTATGAATTACTGTATAATTTTGCGGTTGTTTCATCATTTAATTATTTAGAAGTCTTGCATCTACAATGAAAATTGTTCTTCTCACGAATGACATTTCTGCGACATATTTAAATAGAAGTTATTAGGAGATTATTATTTTTCCATGACAATTATGTAAATTGATGACCTGTACATCCATAGTGATTAACTGCTTTACAGATAATGAAACTATCGCAACGAAACGTTATGCGATTAAGTTGGCAAACTAATCGGGTAATTCGCTAATAACAAAAATTGTAATACTTTCAATATTTATTGCCGTCAATTACACACATTATAATAAGAGGATGGCTGAAATAGTTAATTTATCTTCCTATTACAATCCCTCAATATATGATAGAGTTGATATAGCCACACGCAATTTTTTTTAAATCGATTTTAATAGATATTATACATTTCAAAACATTTGAATGTCTTATTTACACATTTCATAAATGGTTAGCCGTGTCAAAATAAATATAATGCATTTGGACGACGTGTAATGTATTTGTGAACGAATATAAATACAATTTAAAAAATGTTGACCATACTGTTTTAAGGCTTTGTACAAATAACGAGTTTGTAAATTTAAAAAAACCGAAGCATAGCTTTCAACGGTTGTAATAAATTCTTACGCAGATATCAGATAAACTTTGTCGAAATCATGTCATATTTATTCTCTAGCTTTTATTCTTTATTTATATTATTCTTACGAATATATTTAAAAAGTTGCATTATCTATACCTGCCGAATGAAGCTATATTGTCGATTGAAGAAGCAAACCTATTTATTAACGAAGTACGTGTTGTGTACGTATATACAACTGCCACATGAGGTAATCGAACATTCATGATAAGTAGTAAGACGATGGACATATGACTGCTCTATGTGATATGTCTTTTGACAAACTTAAAAATCTATGTGAAAATAATAACAGACGCACATGTTTTTTTCTCAAAACATTATGAGTAATTAAAAATGATTTAATATCGATTTATGCCACAGTTGTTAGTACAATTTACAAATAATGGTTCACGCCTCTCCATGCATAACATTTCCCGTCACACGTTAATATTCAACGTTTTATTACTATTACATTATATATCTTTTCTGCGAATAATATATCCGCAAACAGACATGAGGAAACGTTAAGTGAAAATGATGTAATGATAAATGTTTCTTAAATACATTTTACATCTGTGTTAAAAAAAAATTGATACTCACATGCTAAAGCATCGAAAGGCCTCTTCTACTTGTTAACAAATAACAAAAAATGTAATGCTATTGTTGAAAACGAATTATGAATTATATTCCACATTCTAATTGTTACGCATTTGTGTTATCTACTATTGTTTGGATTATATCGTACCTTTCATTCATCAAGGAACTTCTATAAATATTACAGGTGTAATTTCACGTGTGAATGTGAACATATGTATATTTTTGTATTATTTAACCTAAACATTACAGTTTAGATAAAGGAATTTGATGTGCAAGTACAAATTGTTTAGCATTGGTAATAGTTAGTATTTATTTATTTAACTAAGCCCATTTTTTTCGCTTCCACTTCGTAAATTAATAACCTCCACATTTTCACTACAAACACTTCGGCCTCTTCGTCCAATACCTTCAACATGAAATTAAAACATTTTTTAGTAACAAAAAAGATGACACAATCTGCTACATTCAGTACAAATACACACCATTTGTACATCATCAAGTATTCCCTGAGGGGAACTTCCAGCCATTACTTTACTACAGATAAAATCAACCAATGTTGGCTCAGGTTCTCCAATGTATTCAATAATTTTTTTATTAATCCATGGTCTGATCCGCTTTTCCATTAGCGTCTGAAAAAATGAAAATTAACATAAAGTCTACAACAAACAACGCAATATTGATTGAGTCCGTTGTCCAACATATCCCAAACCATAAGCAGCGGGAAATGAAGATAATCTTTGTAACATAACATGCGATTAATATTAAAGCATGAACTGTTTGAAATTAATAACGAATTTAATCATCTGAATGAGGTGACATTGTAAACAGCAAGGATGTGCAAACACTGAGTAAAAATAGACGTTTGTTTATGAATGCAAATATACCATCGTAAACTTGTTATTTGTACTTTTACTAGTACTTGTGCAAAATTACCAGTATTATAAATTGCTTAATAATGCTCTACGAATCTGTTTGTCACTAAATTGCATATAGTTTTCCGCTTTTATTATAGAGCTTTGATGTACAAGGCACATTATTAAACGATTACATTTCTTCTAGAAAAATTAAGAAGCATCTTTTACATGTAACATATAATGAGAAAAATTGAATACATACGTTGTCTATTACAGTCCAATCAAGTTGATATCCAAACAGAGCATTCTTATCGGTCGGAATTTTATCTATTAGAGATTTTATATGCTTTCGTTTTTCTTCTTGACTTTTTGTACTTTCATCTTTTGCAGCTTTCGGTGCTTCTTCAGAGGCCTTCTTTTTCTTCTCTTCCCCGTAATCTAGACAGAGCAGTATTATGCAACCATTCTATCGAAGAAATTTGAGCGATAATACACACCTAGAGGAACTAGTTTCCGTTTTTTTGCACTATTAGCGCCATCGTCATCGTCGTCATTATTGAAAACGTCTTTTACATCAATACGACCCTTTTTCCGAACTTGGGTCGTCTGTTGTTGAGTATTAGTATTGGTGGCAGTACTTGGACTGGCAGGAGTTTTATTACCCACTCCGTGATCAGCTCCACGGCCACCACTGCTTCCCATGGCAAACGGAACAAAATTACCTGATACAGGTAGGTAGACATCATTTACAGTGCAAAAAAAAGGTATCAAGGTCACGAATGAGTGCATGCATCTTCCGTGATCAAAATTAAAAGTTTCTAAATTCATCAAACTATTGTTTTCAATACCCGCAACTTGGAATTAACAAAGCATAGCGTTTAAAAAAGTGTACAGTTATCTGAATATGCAAGTGAAGAAATACTGAAGTGAATGAATAGGAAGTCATAGAGGTAAAGTTATAAACTCACTGCCGCTAGTTTTCTCAGGTTCGCTGACAAGAGACATCCGAGAATCTTCATCAAGCACCGGTGGAATGGTCTGAATGGGTGTTGTTGCCGAAACAATAGGGGATGACTGAACATCCTTTAAGCTTTCTCCATCGGCTTCAACAATATCTTCATGCTCCTCGCCTTCCCTATGATGATTTTGATGGTGACGATGATGCCGTCGATGATGATGATGGTGACGCGGTGGTGTCTTGGATGCAGCTTCTGGCTGCGATGTGTCGTCAAACTGTACGCCGTCATCGCTGTCACTCTCAATGGGCTCAGTCTCTATTGGTGGCATTACTTCTTTCTCCTTCTTCACCACCTTTTCATCATCCTCGTCTATTATTGTTATCACCGGCTTTGGCTTGTACTGTTCTTCCCTTTCAGCTTTTAACTGTTAAAACAATAAATATATTGTACATATTGTGCGAAGTGCTATATGCATTATCATCCGCGTAGCTTACAGGAAGAAGGAATTGTACAATGATGTAGAATTCTTACCCTTTCAAATTCTGCCGCTGGATCCGGATGGGTCGCGTCTGCGTACAGCTTGTCCCGCAAACGTTGCAGTTCCTGTCGTTCGGCACACCTATCTCTAGAGTCAGCCTCAGCTTCAAGGGCTCTCTCCTCAAGGCGACGCGACAATTCTTTGCCCTTATAATACTTAGCGTCGTCCCGATCATCGTCATAATCTTCGAGAAACTCTTTCAACCGTTTTGCTTCCCGTTCGCGAGCCTCCCTTTTCGCTCGACGCTTTTCGGCCTCTTTCTCATATTCCTTTTGCTTACGCCGTTCCCGCGTCTCCCACGCTCTTAAACGTTCTTGATAAGCTGCTTCTTTCTCCCGAGCCCTTCGCTCGTTCTTCTTTCTTTCTTTCGCTTCCTCCTCCTCCTCTCTTTCACGCATAATTTCCCTCTCCGTCTTTCTCGCCTCTTCCCTCTCACGCTCTCTTTCTCGCTCTCTATCTCGCTCTCTTTCTCTATCCCTTTCACGCTCTCGCTCACGTTCTCTTTCACGATCACGCTCCCTCTCTCGGTCTCGTTCTCGATCTCTGTCACGGTCCCGATCTCGGTCCCGATCTCTGTCGCTGCGTTGCCGGTCTCTGTCCCGCTCTTTAGATCTTACAGTAAAACGAAACAAATTACATTTGACACTAATAATTGCTAGAGCAATCGTTGACAAACATAAAGTTTTCATCGTGCAGCCGTATGACTGGCAACAAGAATTGTCATAGGAAATTGTCAGAATCAACTTTGGAGCTATCAGTTATGCGAAATTTTTATAACAACAGTATAAAGCAATTGGAAATTTCGGCAAGAGTCTGAAGCAATTGAAAATGTTGATAAACACCTGGACTTTGACCGTCGCTTATCCCGTCTACTGCTGCCCGTGCTATTGCTGCGACCCTTATGAGACGTTGGACTGTCAGGCTCTCCGTCTTGATCATCTTTATTGCCACCGTCCTCATCGCGTCTGTCACGGCGTTCCTTTTCGCGCTTCTCACGCTCTTCTTTCTCCACAGCCTCTTTTTTCCGCTTTACCTGGGCCTTTTCCTCCTCTTGTTTCTATAAAACACAAGAAAAGAGACAATGGTGAGAAGGGAACAGTCAAAATAAGCTTGTCGAACCGTCATAACTTATTGAACTCAAAAACTAGCAATCGGTCCTTTGTAACCATGTAAAATAAGCACAAATATTAAAAAGTTATATTAACGTAGTTGTGGACATGAGGATGAAAATAGTAAGAGATACCAATATATTATAAGTACTTGTAATATCATTAGGTTTTTGGATTGAAATCAATTGATATTCGAAGAAACAACAGAATACGAACTTGTTCCTCTCAATTACTCATTTGGTGGTATAATTACCTATAAATATCGGATAAGAATAGACAGACTTATTAATGCGTTGTAAATTGTCACATGATATGCTTCGAATTGATGAAAGCTTGTGAACCGTTAATACCAGTACAGAGCGTGTACTTGGATGGATACAATCTATGATAATGTGTCATTGCAAATATAGTTTGCTGCTTCTATGATAAAATAAGATAGAAAGAGAAAGAGACAGAGACAAAGACAGTGAGAAAGAGAAAGAGAGAGAGAAAGAAAGAAAGATGAAAGAAACAAGGTGATTATATTTTACTTTGATTGGTCCAATAATTCGTACTGAGTATTCATTGATCGCATTTGTAAGAGAACGGAAAGTATAGTCACCGTAAGAGAAGACTTGGTATCGGATTTTAATATCAGCCGATAAATAGCACCGGACGATTACTAGTTGCACAATTAATTAATTAATATTCCAACATGTAACTAATATTGTGTAAATTGTACTGGTGTCAATGAAGTATACTCACTCCACTGGAGCATGCTCGATCAGCAGCATCTTACACACGTTATCTCGTTTACATATCAATTACCTAAGTGCAAGGTACAAATATTTGGAAACAAGTGTAAAAAGATTTATACTTATCTACCTTAAACTCTAAGTACCTTAAGCCTAACAGACGCATCGCAGAGGCCACCCAATGTACTTACAACATTGCAAATGTGCCTGTAAATTAGATAATATCTATCTCTATAATATGTACAAGACCTTAAACGGGGCGTATAATTAGAATTTTATGTTCTTTGTCAGAATATTTCATAATTATTAGAAAGTAATATACCAATCAGAAGCGGAGTCATCACGAAGAAGGGAATCCACCGAAAGATCTTTTCACATTTGCCAAGAAACTGTCTCACGTCTGTCAACATTGTTTCCCCTCCGGTAATGGCTTATACACGCCAGCCGATGCAGCAAACTGTTGGATATCAAATGCACAATAGTTTGCCCACCCTTTATCGTCTCGTTGACACCCACGTAACGTCTTAGAAATAAATTAGTAAGGTTCACCCTTAGTTTCACATTCTAGGAACGATAATGGGTTACTGTTTGGAAAGACGATACGGAGAAAATAGCATATCGTAGCTAATTCTCAATACGAACAGAAACATGGATTCTGAAACATAGTTGAATACATGACTGCAAATCGGGCAATTAAATAATTTATTAAGCCACGTATAATGATAATTAACCAGCGCACTCAACTAAATCAGACAGCCGAGCGAGTGTTTATTGTCTTCGAGTTTCCTGTGTTGATCGCTTTTCCATTTCACTCTTCGTAATTAGGATTTGCGCAAAATGCTTTTACTAATAGACCCCTGCTACGGCTGTAACGTCCATACAGTAACCCCCACCGTTTAAAGCTTTTAAGGAATAGAATAACTGAGTGCATAAAAGTAAATGCACATGTGAGGAGAAATTTAAACTCTTGAAACATGAAATATCAATGATCAAAAGGGATAATTTAGATGGGTGGTGGACTAGCAAATCTACAAGAACCGAATGGCTGTGTTTGGCTCATGGTTGTGGAATTTACTCACGGTGTGAAGTTGACTTGGTCAGTCAGTGTGGTGGTACCGGAGAATGGAGGAGCGCGCACCTAGGTACTACGTACATGTCTGATCGAGACGCTGACAGAAGCTGTTTACACAAAATAAAGACAACAACTGAACACTCGCTATTGTGATGAGAAATAATCATTTCATTGTGTATAGCTTTCAGAAAGTCTCGACCCTATTAATAATCTATCTAATGATTACTGAATGTCAGCGCCAAAATTATTTCTTTTCGACAGAAACATACAATATATGTATACATTTATTATCTGTATATATACATATATAAATATATACCGTCCCTGAACTGTACAATATGTGTCAAAACAGCTTGCGTGGCAATTTATCAAATTTCTAATATCGACATCGAACTGCTAGTCGTCAGCACGAACATATGATAGAAAAGTTAAATACCCCTTGGAGTTATAGCAAAAGTAGACCCTACCTCCTGTCGTGTGAAATAAAATAACGTAATGATATCGAACGACATATCACCAATCACTTTTTCAACGTACGACTAGAACGACAAATGTTAGGTATGTAGTTGTACTTTGTCTCACATTATCACATCTGCACATGTCTCCCTAAATATAAGTATGCTTTGTTTTCTATGCAAGTGCTACACGCCTAGCAGTGTGCAGTCGTAACATATGCATACAGATGATGATGAAGTAGCATTTTTCCGTTAAATCAATTGTTATTTTCCAGACAGTTTCAACGTTAAAGAATAGCATCAGTAGCACGGATTTTTTTTATGAATAAACACAGAGTTCAAATTGAACACAAAACATGTTTCACGGGTATGCGGTGTCAGCGTGTTGAAGAAAATTGTGAGATCCGCCCGTCATAATTTTGCACATTTCTTGTCATTTTTCATGTTTTGTTGGTTGGATATACTCTCACTTACCGACGAGGCTGCAGCCGCCTGCGAAAATACGAGGGTTGTGCTGTGATTGACTCCCTTCAGAGCCAATGAGTGAGTGAAAGGGTGGTCCCCATACACAGCATTCCTAGGCGTGTGCGTTTGCTGTGTGCGACGCACGCTGCCTGTTATTATAATTATAGCAACGAGTCACGGCTCCACTTATTCAGAGCTAACATAGCACACACGCAACCTCACCATAACATTACTTAACAGCTACATGATTCTTTACTAAATACTTATAATCCTCTTGCGTATATCCAAATGTATTCCTTTTGGCTCGTTAAACGTGCTCTCGTCAAGTGGTAGGTTAAGCGTGCAAGGCGTATACATAATTATATTCAATATAAAATACATTTGGTTATATTGTTCAGATTATAAATGTATTTAAGTGCATTTGTTTGTGACAAATACAAACATTTTCGATCCGATTGGAACATATATCGAAAATAAATTACCAATGTTTGTTTGCTAATGTAAAAATGTGTTCTTTCCATCAAACGATTTCTTATCTTTACAAAAAACAACATACTGTACTGCCGTTATTAACTCATTACAAAATTTGTTCACATGTCCAAGATTGCCCCGTATGGCGATCAGCTGGGTTCCATACTAAATTAATGATTGATCAAAGACAAAGACACAGTTTTCAGACCAAGCAACAAAACAAATGCTAGAATGTAGTACAAATGGATTTTCAATTATCAATTTTTTTGTCTGCAAATTCCGTAACTAATACTGCGGCATAATTTTACGTAGCTATAAGACATGAATTAAAGATTTTAAATGCACTAATAAGTATTTCAATCTACAAAGAATAAAACGCTCAATTTAATTTCTGTATCCAATTCACAGCATGCATGTCAATGCGCCAGTTTTTATTGTCGATGTGATTGCATTTGTACGTCTTCGTTTTCTGGCAACTATTGATCTATTTATTTTACTGCGCATAGAAAAACGATATTTTTGTTATTTAATCATTTTCGTACTTACTCTATAACGAAACGGTTAAACATATACTATCGTACCGCTTATTAATGTGAATTCATTAGCGTAATTCATGATATAAGCGCTTTACTGTATACATATGACAAATTTATTGTTGTATTTAATACTTAGATATTTTTTTCCCCAAAGCTGAGCACTTGTGCCACACATTTTGTTATAATTATGAAGATTCTTTTGTACTGAAGACGATGATAATAACACGATTGTGAAATAGGAGAAAAATAGGAATCAAATAAAATAGGACATGAAAATAACATTGAACAATAATTACCTTCATAACCTCCCGGAATTTGCCAATTTCCCGAGTAATCAAGTCTCTCTTACTCTCTTCTATTTCAGCGTCATCCAAATTTAATGATTTTGCCACCATTTTGGTTTGATGTTCTTCTATTACAGACGAAATATTTTCCTTATTTCAGTAATTGCTTTTTAATGAGAATAAACAGTTTTATTTGTTTTGTATAAACTACTACTTACCTGGCGCTACTTGTGCCATTTCTAAATCAGTCGCATGTTCCGCTATAATCTGATTGATTCGTGCAAGCGCATCAGCATCTACTACCCTCATTCCTTCATCCATATAGTCTTCACCTTCTTCCCCTTCAGTTCCTTCTGTTGGGGTTTCATCCTGCAAGGGCGACTGACCTCCTCTGAGTTTCTTCCGCCTTTCGGCTTAAAAAGAAAATAAACATTGAAACAAAAGATTTGATTAAGCAAACAAATTAGTCAATTTTTGTATTATAACTCAAAAACTATTCGCTGTTAGTTAGAGAACAATTATGTTATTTACCTTTAAATTGATCCAGAACAACTTTAGCCTTTGCATCCACCTTGACAACAAGTTTTTTTGTGCCTATTTCCATGTCATGGAGTAGTCTAACAGCCCTAAGTCCAGCATCAGGACCCGCGTACTCACAGAATCCAAAAGCTTGAACCCTTTTCCATGAAAGAACGTGGCCACAAGCACCCAAAATATGTCGTATCATAACATCGGGGGCTCTATCCATAATGTTACCAATGAATACAGTAACTGGTGGACCAGATTCTCTCTCACGGCGCCGATTATTATCATGACGATTCTGGTTGCGAGCATAACGTACAGCTGGTGCTGAGGTCTGCATCGCAGATACGGGTGTTGGAATCATCTATGTTTTATAAATGGTAGCTTTCTTAATAATGCACATCACTACTCATGCAACGCATAATCTTTCCCTCCCCCTAACAGCGCACCAATTCATTTTGTATTCACCTATGTTGCAAAATGTATCACAAATAGTCATCATTCGAATATCTCAATCATGCAAATATACTGTGTGACTGAGGGAAACTCGTGAATATCGCAAAACCAAGTTTTAAATACTTATAGTAATAAGTATCAAGTCATACTTGTTAATAAGGAATTTTAAAATACATAAACTGTTAATGTGTTGCATTAAATAATAACCGAAAATACTTATACGAAAAAAAACAAAGAAAAATTTATTTCAGTATACTTAGAATAGAAAAAACATGTGTATTACATGTTTGCTGCAAGTGTGTACATGCCATTATTGTTTGCAAAGTAGTAAAAACATAAAAACTGCACCCATAAACTTTATTGAAACTAATGTCACTATGCAGAATAATTGTTTCTTGATTCTGACATATTCATTATGAAACTTTCAAAGTAATATAACTTCTGCAAGTAAAATTGTACACAGGTTTATATTTTCATTATATAACAACAGAGTATTATAATTGGCTACTGAAAAATGAATTCAATAGCAAACATAAAACTCTCAACAAAATTGTAGATTGTCAAATAGCCTTAGCAACAATAATGATAAAAATTAAATTTTATAAGTACCTACATACATATAATTCTTTTGAGAAGTAACCATGAAAATGCTTAATGCAGCTTTGCATTTACCATAAAAAATTTCAACAACGTTAAACAAGTGATTGTTCAAATATATATTCTGCAGACAAACTAACGTTAAATTACGTAATAGATTAATAATAGAAGGAATATGCAATTTTATTTAAACAAATTGTGTTACTATTAAGATATCTGTGAATATTGAGGAGAACAGAATTTTCTTTGGCAAATAAGTTTTCTCTATTCAATCAAATAGCATGTTTTGGAAGGTATCGTGTATTTTTTATAAGTAAAAAATTAATGTAAACTGTATACACTTAAGCTAAGCCCGCTAAATAGCATTAGTCGAAACATTGACTTAAGTGCATAGGAAAAACAGCATTAGTGTATGTACATGCCAATTTACAAATGTAATGAATCTTATTATATAAACTGTACTGTGAAACATTTTGACAATTTTTAGATAATCATATGTTTTATTTATACTTTAATGTTATAGTATTTAGTGTTTTTATTACCAATTAAGAAATAATTGAAAGAAACAGATAAAAATGATACTTGATGTTCAATATCATAACAATTTAAACAAAACACTGTTGTACAGCAGATTCCGACAAATTGCAACGTTTTACAAATTGAACTACCACATCAAATTTTCTCGTACATTTCATAAAATAAAACTGATATAAGATACTACGAGCATTAATACTTAACCATGCAAATAAACAAATAAACAACTAAAAAATAGGAAAAAGTATACGTACATGAGCCATTGGCATTACTCCACCGATAATCGGTGGAGGCGCACCGACCATATACGGCATTGGTGGCATACCAGGTATTCCCATGGGGGGTTGGCCAGGATATGACATCTTAATTGAATTCTTTGTTACAATACGAAATATGCTGAAACATAAACGTTAGACCTTTTTTAAAACAATTTGGCTTGCAGGTAACAGCTGTTAGCCTTTTGAACTTAATCTAAGCATGTCAACATGTTATTGTTCATCCAAAAAAACATTATGTACAAAACTATAAAACAAAGTTAATAAAGAAACTATGATGAATAACAACTCAAATGTGGAAGAACTTAACACTGTAATATGTTTTACCAGCATTATACAATGCAGGTAAACATATAGTTTTAAAACTAAAATTTATATAGTTCAGCGAAGTACAATTTGTCCTAGAGTCAACATCTCATTGACGTTATTGACACTTATGTGAGCTCCTATAAACAATGACAATTTGTAAGGAAGATTTTAGTATTAACAAAACCCCAAACGCACATGCTTTGGTCATAAATTGACAGATTACCGATAACATTTCAACCAAGAAGCTATTGATCAAAATCTTAATCCGTATACATGTATTATGACATTAATCGCGTTTTTTGTCTAAAAGTATGTTTTATCAGTAATAGTTACAAGTACTCGACGAGACATCAATGGATGCCTTTGTATCTTAACCATTAAATAATCGAAAAATGGAAGCAATACCCGGTACCGAATACCTACATTTTACAGATACAAACACTGTTAGACCTCTAATCATTGCCTTCGGAGGATTCTAAACATTTTACTAATATCACACGAAAGATAATAGTACGCTCAAACTTCATATAATTGCACTACACTCTTAAACTTGCACCCAGTTCTTTTCGTCCATTATGGCTTCATGTCCATCCGTCGTAGAAGGCTGTATGTAAAGAAGCATTTTCAATGTGCGAAAGAACAGAAGAAATTAAAATATTACTAAATTCATGTATTCAAACAAACTATGTCTTACACAGAATAAAAGCAGCAGAATGTAATATTGGAGCAGTGGTAGCAAAAAAGATAAATAAACGGTTTATAAGTTGCCGTTTTACGAATAATCTAACATATTTATATAGTGTCATAATAAGTCACTAAGAAGGTAGAAAAGTACAAAAATGGAATTGCTACAAATAGAACATGCTTAATATGTGTATTATCCATAAATTAAGAAAATGTTTAATACGTGTGAAAATTCAATTAAAACTTAGTTGGATTGAGTTAATTCTGTAGAACACGTTACCAAGTACTGCCAAGTACCAGCCACGAAACGACAGCTTTACGAACACACACTTCAGCTGATCGGCGTTCCGTTCACGAAATGGCAGTATAGTGATATTTGTACTTGGTCGGGTGAATTTAATGCTAGACCGTTAAAATTTAATACACAAAAGTTTATCATAGGCTATTATGATTCTTCATCAGTAAAACAATATGAACAGACGCGTGTGGCTGTTTACGGTAGAATAAATCAATAATAACAACGCGTTATCTTTCCAAGTGTGTTTCCTATATAATTTTACTGGTTGTCAGTTATAATTTATAGTTTGTACGTGTATTTTGATTTGATTGAATGGAAAAGGAAGTTTTTGGAAATAAACAGCAATAGGTGGAATGAACCATACGAAAGTATGTTCGTGTCAAAGATTGATCAGAAATTATAAACAACCTATTCATCCACAAGTTTTATTTATGCTATTCAATTAATATGTACACTGAAACTAACCTTCCTTACTGGGAATACAAACAGTAAAATAATCCTTCGTAGGTGATTTGTGCGCGAACGTTGTTGTTGTATTTACGTTTATTATTGTGACTAAAAATATAAACATTTCGTATTAATTGACTTGAACTGTAATGAGTATATATAAACTTTTTATCACACAATGTGTAAGTATATTATTCTCTCGTTCTCTATTGGGCGTTTTTCAATCATAAAGTACTAATAACTCCTTTATAGCAAATGTTTTATTATTATAATATAGGTAAACTTTACAACACTGCTTGACACATTGTATTATATTTGAGATATGATGCTATCGTACACATACAGGAAATTTTAAATCAAATGTTTAACATAAATTATATTATATAATTGTATCATCTTTATTATTATTTTTATATTACCTCATATTATGTTATATTATCAATATTATTATCATCACACTATGTAATACATATCTGTCATCATGAGAATTTCATATTCTAACCACATAAAGAACTGCATGATCAAGCCTCTTGAAATAGATGCAACCATAGTAGATGAACTTTATTGATTGCTAACAAACAACCAAATTTTATTACATTTCATAGCGATATTATATCAATATATATATATATATTCACATGTACTTAAGATTTATTTTCGAAATTATTAATATGTTTATATGAAAGATGAATAAAATTGTAAAATGCTTTTGCAAGTTAGTGGAATTTTAATTAAGCTCCAACATGAAATGTTTATTGAAGTTTATGTGCTATCGCAGACAAATTACGAAAACATTATGTTCTAAATAATTGATATATTATCGACTTTATATCTAGCAGTTCATGAAATAGTACGTACATGACGATACCAAGCATCATCTAACAAGTCATTATCTTCTGTACAAATGACTGTACAGTGAAAATGGCACGGAGAAGAGCTGATGAAATACCTGTTAAACGAGTTGCAGCCTCAGGTTGCAAATTACCAGCTGAACTACCAGCAGGTGAAATTTTGACAGATATTACACAGAACAAGTGGAAACTTGGAACAGCAATAGGATATGGAGGATTTGGTGATATATATTTAGGTATGATATAATTTTGTTATCACATGAAATATTTGTATTCAATATTTAATAAGCTAACTCTTGCAGCTTCCAATGACATTAACTCACCTGTTGGGCCAGATGCAAAATATGTCATCAAAATTGAACCACATGATAATGGTCCATTATTTGTGGAAATGAACTTTTACATAAGGGCAGCCAGAAAACACATGAGTATGTAATACGATTTCTTTATTGCTTAGTTGAATTTGATATATTGTGTTGTGTTATTTTTATTTATTGAATCCAGTGGAACAAATAGAGTTATTTTTTACATTACCACAGTCGAAAGTTGGTGTAATTCGCAAGGCAAAAGAAGTATAGGTGTTCCAACGTATGAGGGTTCTGGTTCTCATATTTTCCAAGGGAAGCGGTATAGATTTTTGGTAATACCAAGATATGGCATTGACATAGGAAAACTATTTTTGTCAAATGGAAGAAAATTGTCAACGAAACTGGTTAATAAGTTAGCAGTTCAAATGGTACAAAACTATGAAGGTTAAATAATATTTTTCTTATTAAATCATTACTTTTATTAATTATTCAAATCTTTTCATGCATTGAGCAGCTGGATGCATTGGAATACATCCATAGTAGGGGCTATGCTCATGCAGATATCAAGGGATATAACATTTTATTGGCAACATCTGATGAAGACGGAAGAAAAGAAAAATCACAAGCCTATTTAGTAGATTATGGATTGGCATACCGCTTTCGAACAAGAGCTGGCAAACATAAACCTTTTGTGCATGATGAAAGGAGAGCACACGAGGGGACCTTAGAATTTACATCACGCGATGCTCATCACGGAAGTATGTTATCATTTTTGTCTCTTAAATGTATGATAGTCTTTTCAGTGTTTTTATATTTTCAATTTTACACTTTAGCGCATGCAAGGAGAAGTGATTTAGAAACACTCGGATATAATATAGTACAATGGATGTGTGGTAAATTACCATGGGAAAAGGAAGAAGGTGGTATGTCTCTGTCTGCAAACCCAGAGGAAGTATATGCTGAAAAAGAAAGACTGCTCTCTGATTTGCCATTGTTTATGCATAAATGTTTTCCTTACAAGAAAAAACCACCAGGTATGTCATATTAGTTCACTTACATGCCTAATGTCACTTTCTAGTGATGGACAGTAGCTTCACTTGCTTATTTTTCCAAGCCAGTTACAGTATTTGACCTCTTAATTAGATTATTATGATTACAAAAGTATTTTAAACATTCTGACAGCTGCTATTATGGAGTATATGAAATACATCACAGAGCTTGGGTTTGAAACAAAGCCAAACTACTGTTATCTACGAAGCTTATTTCAATATGGCATAAATCAAGAAAGCAATGTTCCTAAGTGTCTCTTTGGCATAAGAGAATCAAATGAAAATATATCGTGTGTGACGCCATTTAAACGACCATTCTTGCGGGAAAGGAAGCCATGTAGGCCAGTGAACGGCGAGGTAAATAATATGAATAAAAAATACTGCAATGTTGTGTACAAAAACTTCAATTTTGAATATTCTATTATTCATTATTTTCAGATAAGGATAACAAGAAATACACAATCGAAACAACCTCCAACAGAAAAGGAATTCTCTTGGGAGGCAGTGTTAGCGCTTCATCCTGATAGACTTGCCAAAATAAACATACAATCTCCGCCTTCACCTCTTACGCCACCTCCATCTCCACCGCCTCCATCTTTACCAACATACGCCATGTTACAGGTGCTTCGTAGAATGAAGGAAAAGCAATCGGGATCGTTAAGACATAAAGTATTATCAAAATCATCTGAGTAAGTATTTTTACATTCTCAGTACATATTAATCATTGGAACCTAAACTGCTGTGTCAGAGTCATTTTTTATCCTGTCGTGTATTTTATTAAAAATGACGAGACCGCTAACGTCCGGAGTTTTTGCTAACATGCAACAAAGTATTAAATTTACGTTTCTTTCTATATGTATCTGAAAGTATAATAGTATTATAAATGGTACAATAAGAATATACTTTATTCTACTTTTGCATTATTGTGTCAGATATTGCATCAATACTGTATCTAATAGAACAATATTTAACAGTATTAAACTATATTCGAACAATGCATTAAAACAATCTGAGATTATGAGTTTTAGATAGCATAAATGTTTCAACGCATAAAATTGCGTGTCCAAATCAAAGAATTATGCAGTCAGTTCTTGGTATCCGATCGTGAATTTGTAATGGAGTTACTGGAGGTATCATAAAGTGATGATGTAATGGAAAACCGCGTCTTCGTGTATGTTATCAGTCTGGAAAAAGTATGGAACAGAGCGACTCTGGCAAAGTTATGATATAAGAAGGATCAAGCGCGGGCACATGCCATTTAACACCAGTCGTATAGGAATGACGTAAAGTTTGTTTACAAATGTGTTTGTTTGTGTTTCATGTTAAACAGTAACGATTTAAGGGCAAAATGGATGACACCAGCAATGGAAGAAATTGCGGAATTGATAAAAAGAAGTTCTCAAAATTCTATACCTGATAATCCTATTCCAAATACAACACGTCTTACGCGTTCTCGTGTTGCTCATTTAAAACGTAAGTATACGTCTAGTTATGTTATGTGACATTCATATTTTTTGTAACTGATAGAATAATATAAATAACATAACTTTGTCAGGATTGGGAAACGAGAAAGTTTTTAAGGTACAAAAAGTACAAAAAAGAAGGAAAGGACCATCCTGTTAAACCAAGATAAATTGCGCTGAAGCTAAACGTAACTTGATTATTAATGGACAGTGAGCTCAATGGCGATCATTAAAACGGACGTATAATTAAGTATTAGACGCAATTGATTTATTTAGATATAGATAGTCCATTTTCTATGTTCCTCTTACAAGGACAAAAAATTCATTCAACAGTGATTCCTTAGGCGTTCATATCGCCAGTTTTTGTAAGACTGCTTTATCATTGTGGATTGTCTCTAATAAAGTTGTAGAAGTGACATAAGATCTTTTTAAGCAATTGTATAGCAGACAAATAATTGTAATATTAGAATTAAATACTTGACAACTTCCTTCTGTTGATGTAAGTTGAATATAAATAGTGTAAGACTTGTTAATATAGGAACAGTAATTATAAATTTAACTTCCTTGAAGGATGACATGATACATCATTTTTTACAGACAACTAATATTTTACATTTTATTTAATGTTATCGGCGATAGCAAGCAATTTAATGAATAGCGTGCACAACTTTTATCAGTGTTAATATTTTTCTGTTAGTCATTTTACGCGATCATTTTGGATAAATTTATTGCGATCAGTATGTGGAGTCAACAGAGAGAACACTGTTATTCTGTTTGAAATATCATACTTTTCTAGAAAACTCATGTAAACTGAGATTGCTTTACAGAATAACAAGTTTGGAAATTAGCTCCCGCCACTTATTCCTTCTATGCTCGATTTGTATTAATTCTGTTAACATTTTTCAAACACAATTACAGTTTTCATTAATGTTACACTTTGTAATATACACTGTTTGATTTTGTTGCCCTGTGTACGTCTTGATATAACTATTCTGATAAGAACACAATCACCGCTTAGAAATATAGGTTTATTTATATATACGTAATTCGAATAACAAATCGCACTTCATAAGATCATTAATGTTGCAGTTGTTGTGCGTTATGTTTACGCATAAATTTAACACCGATAAATTAGTGTTACTTTGTATGCATACTATACAACGTCTGATACAGGAACTGCTTCCACTTATATCATTGCTTGACAACTACTAACAAAAAATAGGACGATGTTAATAATTATTTACGGAGACTTCTCTTTAGTATTATTATTATGTAATTTCTTGATCTGCCACTTAATGTGTTGTATATTTAGGCATCTTTTGTTGTTCATTTTTTTAATTATCATTTTAGTATGCGATATCATTACTTCATTATATGTTTACAATATTTTGCAGATCGTACACAATATTATAAGTGCTACAAAATTATAGATGTTCATTGTATATAAAATGATGATTGTAAATTCTTTATGCAATCGCGTAATTATTCATTCTGCAAGAACTTGTGATAATTTACGTTTACTTTCCGAAGTTATATGTACCTGCACCGCAAATCCAGTGTCACCAATGCTGTATATGGTTTTACATGACCGCACTTATTATCATCATATAGGATTTTCTTTTTTGTAACAAATAATTTGATATGAAAGAAATATACAATGGAAATTGAAAAAACTATAACTAATGATGTAAATTAAATAATTGACTATAACGCATCCAACTCAAAAGGTAGCATGGAAAAACTTAATAGAATTAAAATAATATCTCTTCATATAGATTGAATGCTGTGACAAAGTTTGGTAGTATTAGATATTTTATTAGTTTCCTTTCCTGAAAAAAATAATAACAATGAATTTTGCCTATATCTGAATTAATTCGGATTATTATAGTTTTCTTTGTATGTACTTACAATATATCGGATAACATAATTCTGTGTGTTTAGAAATAGGTATCTATAATCGCCTAATGATGGAATTATGAAATGTAAAATAGTATAGGAAGGAGAGAATCTTAGTATTCGTCACAGTGCCCGAGTTTTGTATTTATACTTTCTTATGTTATGTCTAAATCTTAAAAATACTATGGAATGTACCGAATATTAGTATAAATTGATATTATTTTATGTATATGGAATCTTGAACGTTTTTATGAAAAGATAACAAGATAAATGTACGATCTGTTCAAGACTATGAGTTCAATTGAATGTTTTAATATTAGTGGTTTCTCTTGATAATTTTATAAACTGCAATTTTATTATACAGAGACATTGTTCATACAAATATTATACAATAAAACGAAATAACTCGACAAAATATTTCTTCAACTTACTTGCTTTATGTTTAATTTGATGTTCAAAGTACTGTGTGTTAATCTGTTTTAGATGTTACTTAGCTTTTTCACATATATTGCTTTTCTTTTATCTTAAAGAAGTAGCAGTTTAAAAAGAATTATAACATAACATCATTTGAATCATACAACGAACTGTTTCGGTAGGATATCGAAGATCATGTTAAAACTTGCCTCTGAGTGTTTCACGATTTCCTACATATTACTGATATAGCGAGGCAAATGTTTGGAATAATGAGCTATAATACATATAAAAATAATATAGTGCACAGTTTGGTACACATACCGTACAAATGATAATTTCCTTAAACGCGAGTTAGTTATTTACCAATTGATTGTTAAAGAGCATCGGTTAAGTATCAAGATGCAAATGTAAGTCGTACATCAAATTTCAACTAAAGCATTTTATTTTTCATTAAGCACGAATGAAATGTAAGTATAAAAATACCGATTTTTTGTACAACTTTACTTGGAACAGCAAAGCAAAAGTAACTCTGCATATTTGAAAGTATTAGTATAGTCTTACACAGTTTGCCATGTAAGCATTACAATGGCAAGTTACATCTACAAATTATTCATAACTCTACATAATTTTGTCATTGTTACACGGGAACCAAAATAGAGGGAACAACTGGTAATTAACTGGTAACGTCGAAAATGGTCACAATAAACGTAATGTATTATTAATCGAAACATGGTGTTCTTAAAAATGTTCTTTGCAAAATATGTAGCTATTTCATATCCGTACCTATGTTCCGAGTGTGTAGCTTTTTCACCGTAAAACAACATTCGAAATTGGCAGGTAAATGTTTGAAGGGTGGTAAAACAGTGTCGACTGCGCTTTGTACAATAAATGTTTCTAGCTAATATATGATTTATATGCGAACTGTAACTTTCGTCCGGTTAAATTGTTAAAATAACCGACGCCCTAATATTGAGAAAGCATCTTCCATTCATCCACAGCTGGATGCAACAGCAAACACTGGCTGTCTAATAATAGAACAGCGATTCTGTCGACATATTATACACGCGTACAGTTCTTAATATGCACGGCATGTGTGTCGGTGCGTACTCTTCTATAGCCCCCAAAAACGCAAGAAAAGAAAAAAAAGTTGACATGAAGGCAGTGCAGGAATGTTGATATTTTTGGAGGGTAGTGAATTAGTATGTTTATGTTTAACAAATATTTGTTCATTTAAGGTTTAGTGCAAAACTATATTTATCTGTTCAATAATGAATTTTGTCTGAACATGGTTGTGTAGATTAACAATATGGAATTTCACAATATTTGTTACCATTATTTAATGAATAGGAAGTCTTTATTTGATGATCATTTGAACAGAATTTTGTTACGAAATACCTATAAATATATTTACGAGATCAAGCAATTGTGTATAAATATTTTTAAAACACTGCAAATGGAGATAAAAACTAACACCTTTGTTTCATAGTTAGTCAGGCAATTAGATATCGTAAAAAAACGTGTACCCCTATATTGAATGGTATTCTGATCGCGTCATAATGTAATACATAAATGTTTTATTACTCACTTGTAATCAAAACAACCGAAAGGTAATTAATTTCATTATTTCTATTACAAAAAGCAAAAATTAACTCTTCAGGTAATTTGCGCAATATTCGACACGCAACATAGTACTAATGCAACCTATGTACAGTTTATGATGTTTCTTAAATACTTCCTGCGCATGTACGGTAGAAGAGGTAAAGTGCTGGCATTACATTTAATTTAGGCAATTAAAAACTGAATTAATTCAAGATACTGAATTAATACCGCTAAGAACATTGCGCTATGACCGATCGTGTTTTGCGTAGGACTTGCAAGTTGTCAGTGTCAAAAGTAAAAACAAAGTAGGATTTTCCGAATCCGAGTAGCTCTGTTATCTTTCACATGCTCGAGTTTCGGATGTCTAGTGCGTCGTCCTATTACTCACAATCAGTGAGGCGAAGATAATCGGCGCATTCAGTCGCTAATATAATACATAGACAAACACAGGCACGCAGGCAGCGCGCGCGCGCGCGCCCGCGCACACAGATCTCCGATGTACAGTGTATGTAGTTTGGTACCTCACTTTTCCCGTGCCGATTCGGTGAGTCGCGTTGTGCGCCGAGCGAGGTTCAGTAAGCCTCGGGACCCCGTGTCGAGGGTATGTTGTCGATGTTTTTTTTTTATCACTTCCAACGTTGCATTTTTTCACTGATGGATCATAATTAGCGAATACTTCCCTCCAAAATGTGTCGAAGTCCTAAGACCAGGATTCTGTGATGTGATGTGTGCTAATGGTGGCTGTCTGTTTCTTATTATCGAACGGGATATTCTCAAGAGAGATTGAACAGATACGGGATCGGTTGAGAACACGGGAGGCTCGAACGATAGTGGAGTAACGTGCTGGACGTCGAAAATTTTCTTTCGGGACCATGGGAAGCGAAGTAGACGCTGAAGCTGCTGGTAACACAAGTGCAGTCGATTCCGATGGATCTGTTAGTTGGGAAGACTTTTTCGGTAAGTTGCATACCCCTTATACATCGTTACTGCACAAAAAGTGATGTCAAATTGCTTTCTGGCAGCCTGCTGTAATCGCGCGGATTCCCTTACTTACGTCGGGGAATGTAACTATTTTAAATAATCCTTTTATGATATCGTTTATCGAGTAATATTATGCAGCGTGTCAATTTGATACTTGCAACGTGGTTGATAGGGAATATTTAACTCGACGATTGGCGAAATATATTATATGAACATATCATGTGTTAAATAATGTCTGTCAGTCTATGCAAGGTAGGTGGTGTTTGTGATCGTAGTGAAAAATCATGGATGGCATATTTCAATTTTGTGTTTTATAAAGTGAAGATATTGGTAGCATATATTGGATAACAATGCTCCTTGAGTACGTTTTAAGTGTAAAACGATGCTCGTGCGACTCTTTAGCGTTATAATGTGCAAATTTCATTTGTCAATCACAGCCGAGTACAGATGAAGTTATGCGCATATAGGAAATGACTTTCTTTTGCGATATTCATTTGGTTAGTCTTTGTTAGACTAAACAGTTTAGTTTTTTTAGTTAATTTTGTCGGACTAATATCTTCCTACCAATAGTGATTCCTACCCCTGATACATATCTGTAACGACAGCATTTCGTTATCCGTGGGTTCACTACAGTACATTTCTACATTTCTATATTTCGCTATAACTGCAAATACAGCAATACATATTAAATTGCCATAGTGAAATACACAACGTTTTTTTGTTAGTATCTACAAATTATAGCTTCTAAATTGTTTTAGTAGTTTTAAGTCGGATTAATTTTAGTCGAACATTTTATGACAATTTTATTTCTTCCACCGCTGAAGCTAAACAAAATAAGTGTTTATGACAATGCTTTAAACGTTCCATTTCCCTTCACGATAAACTGAGATTTCAAAGTTTCGTTTGATATTATTTATGCATAATCAGTTCTGAAAATTGGTAAATTATTTGTGTTGCGATAAATATAATATTTAACAAAGTAGGACAGAGTGTTTTTCTATAGTTGAAAACTGAAATCGGGCTACATCTTATGTGCCCTTATAATTACGAAATAATTAAATACGTGTCCCTGCGTCGCGTTACAAGATTTGGGGTGATTACTTTGAACAACGCACACTGAGTATAATTAATCACAGTGTGAAATTAAATTATAAATACCGTGAAAAAGGACCAATATACTCACATGCAGCACTATTAATTTGGTACTGTACTTTTGCAGTTCGAATATTTGTTCGAATTGCTGTTCAATGCGCAAAATCATATTTGAGTCTTAGTTTTTCTTATTTCTATCTACTGTTATCATTATGCGGGGCACTCCGCAGTAAATTAATCTATTAGCCTGTTGACATTTAAATAAGATCATAACCAACATACATAGCGATATTATTATGTCACAATAGAACTACAACCCTTTACATTTTCGTTCTGGAATTTAGAATTTTTCTTTCAAGTCTGCTTTTCTGCATAAGATTAGCATAGACCATGTGATTTCGTATGTCCAGTTAGTTAATTTTATTGAAACAATATGCGTACCAATATATTTACAAAAGTGTAAACAATGAAATAACTTAAGTGAGGTATATTTGCTATTGATAAATGTCAAACTTCTTCTAATCTTATAGTTTAACAGTTTCAGCGATGTATTCGTTTAGATGCGATTAAAATTCGTGTTTATATCTTGCTAGAAATCGGCGTCATGTTATTTTGTACGTTACGATTTGATGTGATAAAAATGCACTAGCGATCGTATGGCCTTCTAATAGTTCAGTGATATGGTTAGAAGTATCTTCTATTTGCGCTGATTTCGCATATAGCCATCGTACGTATTACGAATCTGTTGAGTTTCATGCAACAACTTCCAAGACAAGTGGCGAACTTAAGGATGCGCTTACGATGGATAAAAACACTCGCTCTGCCGGATGCAACTTAGAGAGAGACTGCGGGCGTATACGTATATACGCTTGCGTGCGTACATTTTTCTTTACGTGCTCACATACTGATGAAGATAGGATAGTGTGCGTGTCACGTGTATTCCCGTTCCGTGCAGTGCTCTGTACACGCCCAAAAATCGAGCAAACGACCTCGCGCCGTCTGGATTTTTATAGGGCCGGCTATCACATTTCATCTCCTGAATGCGTAGAAAGTCGGCTTTCATCTTTAGGCCCGCATAGAAATAATTCAAACTAAAACAGATTAAAAATTTCTCCAGGCAACTGTTATTATTCACGTTAAGGTATGTAACAAATACCATTTGTTTTTACCATTTAACGCTCTGAATTACGTATCGGCGCTGAGTGTGTAAATGGGATTTTATGAAAGTGTCCAAACTGCGCAAGTTTGGATGTACTGTTTTTTCGAAGATACGACGGTACCATTATACAACCTGTTATGAAAATGTCTCCTAAAAACTCATATCTAGGTATGCAAAGTTCTTCATCAATCGAAATATTTTAAGAGTAGAATTTATGTGTCTCATATCAATGTAAAAAGGGCCTGATAATTTGGTATTTCTAAATAACCGAATGAGATTATGCTTTCAGTTTTGTTGGCTAAACATTTGCGTGGGTCCCCAGTATGCATCAATCTGAAAGATCGGTTATTGAAATTTAATATTAGACATCGAATGCCAGTGAGGCAAATTATAATAGAAAAATATCTATTGCTTACTTTTATTTCCCGGCGATAACTTTCACGCATATATAAGAAATCTACAATAAATTCTCTAGAAAGTATTGTATTATTAAACTTTGGAAATTAATGCCAAAGGTAAACGTGTCAAAAAGGCTTAATATGTTTGATTTTTTTCTATGCAATTCTCCGATCGTTATAGTTTTTGACTCAATGAATAATGGTGAGACATTTTTCTACATTTATACAATTATTGCTTTCTTCGTACTTACCGAACATTGTGTCCTCGGGGAAATCGGCATTCAAGCATACATGATTCGTCGGTCACGTTGAATGGTATGTACGGTCCTGTGTGATCGTGTGGGCTTTAGTAAGATGTGGGCGTATCGTGCTCCTCTGACTGCATTTGTAACGCCGTGAACGACTGCTTGGGGAATACTCTATAAGTAAACGTGAAAGCATTGATGGAAATGAGGGAAAGAATCTTAAGAAAGACTTCTTGACACTCTGAACAGGTTTCATTGCCATCCCAACGCCAATGCATTCTACAGTCCCATGGCGTGTGTGCAATTTGGTTTAGTTTAATTACATTGAACGGTAATCTCGGAAACATTTAAGGCATTCACTGATAGCTAAATAAAACACAAATATCGTTTAAAGTGAATAGTGCCAATTTTGAAGCTGTATACAACGCAAATTATTTAATGCATTGACCCTATTTTAATATTATCACCATTTGCAAAATATATTTATCTTAACCTAACTTGTATTATTTATTATTTATTACATTTATTCTTAGGAGAAAAAGTATAAGCGATTTAGCATCAACACATCGTTCACAAAGGGATATACATTATAATTTCGTTGTTATGCCAAATTTTTAACGTAGTGTTTTTTACTTTTGATTGATCAAAATTTGTATTTTGGCTAAAATATATAATCAATTTGATGCAACACCGTAACAATATATCTCTATCCCGTGTTATTTAACGTTAACATGGTCCGATAAAAAAATGTGCTATGTGATCACTAAGGCATACCACAGAGGCGTATAATTTAAAAAATAGTTCTCACATTTTTAAACGTATTTTTTGTAATAATGTATGCAATCATTTTCTAAGAAACAGTGCTCGTTATAACAAGGCTTAAATACTCAATGAAGCTCTGGTGTCTTGTTCAGGATTTCACCATCGTAAGAAAAAAAAAGAGCCTGAATCCCCAAATGTATGCATCTTTACCAAGCATTTGGCGTTGGTCAAAAAAACAAATAATGCTTTATCGTAAAACTCAACCTTTTTTCTATATTCTCCAACACAAAGCTTATGCTCGCGATTTAATATCGATGCAATAACGGCATTTCCGCAAGGTTACTTATTTTTTGATCGAAAGTACCTATGCAGAAAAATCTTTAATGAATCGCTATTGAAATACTGGTTAGCCAGCAGAAACGTTTATCATTCGCGTGAGAAGACGTGATTGGAAATTTAATTTCAAATTCCAGACGCTATTGAACTTGATTTTCCTGAAGAATACTGCACGTGCGGAAACTATAGAGGAGAATGTGAAGTGTGCAAGCGCAATGCGTTGTCTCACGTTCTCGCTGAGCAGAATGTTAAAACTATGCTGGAACTAAATACAATAATGTCTGAAAATGTTTTGTTATATGACTAAGGTAAACGTACCAATAATTGACCATGTGCCAGTAGTTGACCACTTTACAGTAAACCATGAAAAATAAGCTTTTTTAATACAATGATGTTTCGCATGAAGTACGGCAGATTTGTTAAAGCCTTTGTTGACGCAATGCTAGAATACTTTTCTTTGAATACGATTGGTTAACATAACTACGAACGATTAATACCATTAATGTCAGTCGCGTTTCGCCATATCGTGGTTTTCTTAACGCTACCGCTAAGAATAGGCGTGCAGTTCACAGTTAATAACTTTCCAGTTTTTTACTTTATATGCCTGAAACTTACACCATTTTAATCAGCATCAAATTTTCTATTTACTGTATACGTTGTTTTTCTCATTCAAATATCAAAGATCAAATTGACCAAAGGGTCAACTACTGGATCAGTTCATTCTGATCATTTCTAGTAGTTGGCCGGCATGGTTTACATTAAAAATAAACAATGAAAACAATGATTTTGATTAAAATCATATTTTTTTCTTGTAAGAGCATTCAAAAACAGAAATTTTGAAAAAAGGAACGATCCAATTGGTTCATTTTTTGCAAAGCTATGAGCATTTCGAAAAAAAGCCCAAATTTTAAGAAAATGTAGTTTCGCAACGGAAGGTAAAAAAATCTAAAAAATTCATGAACGTGTTTTTCATCGGTCTTAAAAACATATAAAATGTTGAAAAAAAAACGAGGGGGGTGAGGTACAAAAGTGTCCGATTTGGCATGGAATGCCCCTTATATTATTTTACGTATCATTTATGATTGTTTTATGATTCATTGTTTGATCTATTTTATTACGTAGGATTGTTAAATAAACGATATTAAAATAATTGCCAACTTCATTGTCTTTAATCTGCTTTTAGTAAAATGGTCAACTACTGACTCGTCAGACGGTCAATTACTGATTCTTTCACTCTCAAAGGGGGTCAACTACTGAAACAGTAACAGAGTTTATTAAAACTGTTCTAAAAACTATACAACATAAATTTCCGACAAAGAAAAGTTTCTTATCATGATTTAGAAGGTCTGCGCTGTATATTGAAGCATCGAAACCAGACATTTAATATCAGTTCGAGTAGTTATTGCTGTTTAGATGGAAAATTTCTTTTAACTGGTCAACTACTGGTACGTTTACCTTATATAATGTTAGGAATTACATTGCTTTATTTGCATTACTTCGCCGATGAGTTACTAGACATGAGTACCAAACTTTAATTAAGTGTTTCTTTGTAGTTTTGGGATTAATAATAATAATTAAATACTTTTATACAATGCGCAATGACACACGATGTAAATTTTAGATTACATTTCGTTCGCTTTATTCCAATATTTATTTACTTCATTTTCATTTTTAGTTTCAACATTTTAAGTTTCAAGCAATTCAGTTGCTTCGGTAGCTTTTTTTATGAATTCAATTTATGTACCATTCTCCGGTTGCCTGTTGGATTTCGACATTGAGTTTCTATTCTCTACATTTCTCTTCTATACCATTTAGTAACTCTGCGCGTGTCATGTTACTTGTATGCAATAAACTCCCGAATAATGGAAATTCACACAACGCGTAACATAGGAACGCATTATACGGTTTTACCCTGAATCACATTTTACATTTATTACATACGAAATACTGTTCATAAAAGTATCTGAGACTTAATTTCTTCTATCATCTGAACTTAGTATCGCTGCCACGTCTCCGGATAAGAGTTACAAATGTTTCTTGCCAAATAATCAAAGCTGCTTTTAGATTCGTCTGCCAGATGGCTTTTTAATTCTCTTGTGGTACGTAATATTAATTTTTTACCTCTACTGTCCATTTACCATATTTGTCCGCAAAATATTGATCTTTCTTCAATTGAAATATTTCGAGTACGTTTTGTTAACTTATGTTATTACATAATGATATAGTTTCTCGTTGGCAACAGTTTTTATGAACAGAATTCTTTGTTTTGATATCGTCAACGCTTTTCTTGTTAAAGGCACAGCCATTCGGTTCATTTTAATTTATAAATGTATTCGTTATTCTTCATACTTCTATACTAAAGATGGAAGCAAACGATGCAGTATGAAACTATAAATTACTTTTTCTTTGATAGATAATAAAATGCCTGTTTTAGTCGAACATTAATTTAATTTTTTAATTATTTCTATTTTATATTAATCTCAATTTTTACATAATTTTACATTACTAGAATGAGTATCACACTTTTCGATATGTATTTTTATTTTGACAAGTATTTTTGTTTGTATTCAAAATGCTTGAAGAATACACATTCAGCGCTTAATTAATAAAAATTAACTTTTGTTGAGCCTGCATATTATGCCACAGTACAGTGATTGTAATGCTTGTCTTTTTTTAAGAAAGATAAAGAAGTTAATTACAGATATAGAATTCCTATGTTCTTTATATGTTTTCAAATTACTTTGATGTTATCTATAGAACATTTATCTTCTATCATAGTTTCTCTTGTTAACGGTTGATAATAATCATGTATATATATATTATATACATGATGTGCATTGCAATCTTATGCATTAGAGCAATTTCTTTGCCCATAAATTACTTTACTTGTTGGTTATAAATATTTAAATTTATTTAAAAATGTTTATTTTGTTTAAAATTAATTTAATTTACCATAACAATTACTAAAAGGCGCCAAAGGCAGGGGCGACTTAGCGTTTGTATAGATCTTTAGTAGAACAAATTCGTCTCTCAAATATCGTTATCTCA
This sequence comes from Anoplius nigerrimus, assembly GCA_914767735.1. Classification (NCBI taxonomy): domain Eukaryota; kingdom Metazoa; phylum Arthropoda; class Insecta; order Hymenoptera; family Pompilidae; genus Anoplius; species Anoplius nigerrimus. The sequence goes on from OU612080.1 coordinate 18,069,697, forward strand.
GAATTTGTGTGTGAACGCAGGCGCAAGCCTACAATACGACGTGTTATTTTTTTTCTCGCGATGGTGAAGTCTTAAACAAGCGACCAAGGGTTTGTTAGGGGTGAACCACGGGTAGTGTCGAATTTCACCGACTACACACCACCGGTACTGTCTACAGGGTGCAATACGATGTGCTTGGTCATTACGCTTCGTAGGGTGGTTTGCAGATTGGGGATGTATTTATTTAGAATGTTGTCATCAATTTTCTTGGTGTGTTGATCGATTATCTTAAAATTCTTCTTCTTTTTTCTTCTTTCTTCTCTTCATCTTTCTTCTTTTTACTACATTTCGTTATATCGCATTCCATTTAATCCGAGATGATTGGTTAAAGATATCTGAAAATATGTATATTCAACTAAATAGCACGATAGGCACAGCGTGTCTTCGGATAACGCAGCTTCGCTGTGTCAGCCTTTCCATTAACGTGTCTTCTTCATATGGTGATATCCATATAATTGTCGCTGCTGATTTTTCGTTCAATAAATCATTTTATAACTCGTCCACCTCCCTTGACATGTTTATGGTGGCTCGTGACTTAGGTGTTACTACAACGGTACCGATAGCATCACTATGGTCGACAGTTAATAGGGTTGGCTTAATTACGTCCTGTCTATTCTGTGGCGAATAGTTCGTTTTAACCAACGTATATGATTGCATTGAATGATCCGCTGTTAGGCTGGCAGGTCCATTGTTTTCGTATTGAAGGATAATTAACTTCTACTATTTTTCTTTTAATAGTTACTTCCTTATTCTTACGAGTTAACGAGCGGCCTCTGGCACGATTGACAAAATGTGCAGAAAGAATCTTGTCACGCACGACTTTCAATTGCCCCCCCCCCCCCCCCTTCTCCCGCGTGGAATGTTCACCCACTTGCTGGACAACATAGTACCCGTGAAGCGCATTTCAACACACATACGAACACTCTATACGTTTATGGTAATGCTATTTGTTAGCATATTTCAAGCTTTTTCAAGTTCAGTACAATTCAAGGGCAACGATGTTAAACGTGTATGCGATACAGATTTTGACTGTGACGTATCGCATAAACGTTATAATATTTTCTTGTTTTATTGTTGTAGGTCCCGATGAATGTTTTGGAACGTCGGTATATGTTCTGGCGAACTGGTTTGTGTTTTGTTGCAGGTAGTTAATTGAAAATTGATATTTCGCAGCTCAATGGCTCACATGTGTCCATAATTATGAAAGTGGTCTAAGTCAAAATTTAAAAAAAAAAAAAAATTAAATTGAATAAATTTAGTGTAAACAAATGTGGTGTGAAATAACTGATAAACTCATTTTTTTTTAAATCTTGACAGACCACTTTCATAATTATGGGCACACATTACCTTCGAATTCTATACACGATGTGTAATATATTCTTACGTCGTTTCCTAACGATTTATTCTGTGTCCGGCTTTAAGTAATTATGGGCACGTACTAAGCTTTGCGCTATGATTACAACAAACGAGAAACATAAATCAGTGCATTGCCAAAATAATAGGTCATTAATATACAATAATTCTATTGTATAGGTCGTCTGTACATTGTATGAGTACAATATGAGTATTTAAAGGTTAATATATTGTAACATCCATTTTGACATGCACACTGTCAGTTTGCTCGGTTAAACTGTATCCATTAAGCAATGTTCGCATATGAATTAAATGCGGTTATAATTTCTATTATTAATAACATTTTTCTAAATCAACAAAAAATGTCCCTCGTTATATATGAAACGTTCCATCATAATGTGTAGGGATGTCAGGTAAGTATTCAATGTCTACTTAAAATACTTTATTTATATTATTTTTCACTCTTTTATGGTGCTAAGAAATAAAGAACACTATCGTGCATTTGTAATAACGGCCACAACGAAAGGTTACAAAATTACTAGTGTGTGTCTCATAACAACTGTGTTCCGTACATTCATCAGATCAAAACAATTGCATTTCTAAGTTTCTGATAAGCTTAAACCTTTGTTAGATCCATAGTACTGCATTAAACTAGCTTTTGCACGAATCATTATATCAACAGCGATGTAAAGTAATGTAAATAGTCTGTATATATAGTGTATTTGTGAAAAAAGGATAACATTTCTGCGTTACATACGACGATGAACACAGGCGAAAAAAGACCCATTAAATATTAGTATACCAAAAAACTGTTTATTATTTATCATTTTCTCTTGCTTCATTTCCATAGCATATCACCACACTAAATTTTAACATTTTTTTACAACTATGCAATCGTTTATAGCGTTAATCAATCATTTTTCTAGAGTTCTCTTTTAGAAGTTAATAAATTCAGTCCAAAAGCCGTACGCCTACGTATACCGATTAATAACCAAGAGAGTTCTTTTAAAAATGGTGGACTCTTTTTTTCAATCAATAAATACGATCTATTTTAGACAGTGGATTTTTCTTACCTGATCTGTATAATACACCTAAGGATTGCAATTATATTTATGGTATTTGTATTGTTAAAGCAAAAATATTGAATTTATTCTACTTACCTTAATGTTTTATAATTGCCATTCGTCATTTATTTAAGCAATCCAACTGAACCGGATTGAAGTCAAACCTTTAGCACATGCTTATTGGATGATTCCGGTTAAACTAGCAGCTTATAGTTAACTAAAGCAACAGCAATTCACGTTGCAAAAACTAGAACTGTGTTTAAAATGAGTCAATTAAGGTTGACCAGGTGCAAACAAATTGCATAGTACACTTTAGGTCGCAAGTTTAGCTGCCTACGTATTCTGTAAAAGTTTCTTTAAAGGTTATGTATATACGTGTTCAATATGTATGCTGTACGAGTGATTCACTCATTTGTAGAAAACCTTATTTCTCAAATTGCAATTTGTCGGTGCAATATTTCAATATCTAATATGGAAACTATAGTAGTTGTAAGTAGTTTGTCCAAATGAGTGCGATCTAACGTAGATTACATCATGAACTATTGTCTCATTTAACTGAGAATTAACTGCGGTAATAAAGGGTTCCCAATAAGAGTTTGCGCCACTGACGTTTCATTCTCGTCATTATAACACGTAATTTATACTTAAAGAATATTGTTAATTATGTGAAATCTTCGGTCCTCGTGCAACTGCTAAAGTTAGCTAACAATAAGACTAATGGCTGAGACCTTAATAGTGGAAGGTTATTTGCACGCACACATGTATAACTGTGTCGCGTATAAATTCTAGTTATTTCTCACATTCTTACGAAATAGGAAAGGATCTCATATTATTTACGAAGCAGTCACTTTCTGTCGCACTTACTACGGTTAACGCTAAAATAATGAGTGAAAATTTATTCAGTATTCTTATTTGTCCCATTTGTTTTAAGTTAATGCACTTCTGTTTCTACTTGTAAGAATGTACTTATTTCTGTTCACTTTATATTTGCCTGGAATTATTATCGTGATACTTGTAGAAGCAATAAGAGATGATATATTATTGTGTTATGTACCCGTGTGTACACTTGCCGAAAATTTCAAAAAGATGTTTTAATGCACGAAGCGTCACACTTAAATAAAATCCAACAGAAAATGTTTATGAGAGAAATATTGTAGTACTGTGTGTTTATAAACAGAAACACAAAAGGGATTAAGGTTCTTTATACTTTTTTACAATCTAACATGCGTACCAAACAGTCTTAAACTTGATATTCGACCTACTTTGTCAGTTTATTTATACACAAATTTTTGGAACACCGTGCACTTAAACATAGACCATAATAATCAAACATATGAAATATTGTTAAAAGCGCATACCTTTCCGTCTTCGTGAACCATTTTGCGCCTTTATGCATGGATCTGCTTATTCATCTTGAAATTCAGTTCATCAAATTTATTTATTTTATCTAATGGTGAAATTAGTAGTTTTTTCTTATGTTTATTAAACACTTGAGAAAAGCCAATAATGGCATTTCGAGCTTAAAACTCCAGGAGTACATGAGGTATATTTCATCAAAAAATATTTATTTTGGACAATTTGGTAATGTCGATCATGGGCGACACAAGTGTATCGGATAAATACATGTGTAATCGTCAGGATCACACAGACAGTTATGAAGCATTTCATGCACATTGTACGATACTGAATTTTGAATGAATTCAATATCGTACATGGTTGCTTTGCCCGCGGGATTTATGGATTTATTTGCGGAAGAGAATAACTTGTCTTGTGAGTACCAACGTCACTTACGAAAAGTATGTATTTGCGCGTGTTATGAATATGTATATGTATTAACGTAATAGACGGTGAGTAAACCGGAGAGGGAAGAACGATGCCGCCACCGGCCGAACCTGTTCACCTAATTCTTTCGCGCCGCCTTGACACGGTCAATCGATTACCTAAGAGCAATAATTCCATGTATCAAAGTACACTTGATTTTCCTTTGAATCAAAAGATTTAGATTATTGCGCCTCAAATGTAAACAAATTTGTGTGGAATGTGTGTGGCATATTTTCCTATTGATCGTTACACAGGGTAACCGCTGAAATAACGAGTTTGAATAATTGATCTGGAATAGGAAAACTCAATGAATCTTTATCGTTGTTAGTCATTGTACGCAGCAATTTCATTTTCCAAGGGATGCTTATATACCCTCAAAAAAGAGAAAATGAAGAAGAACGAAAACTACCAAGTTATGACTTTCAAACCATTCAGTTTTTTAGTGGCCACCATGTACGTCCTGTTTCGCATCGACCGCGTTGCAAGAATCAGTCATTTACAAACTCCTGTCTTATTCTTCCTTTGGCGCAAAAAGTGTCACGGCGTTATATTTAGACGTTTTCTTCGGATCACGAGACTCCCTCAACGTCTACTGAAGTATAGTAGAAACAGTCATATGGTAGTGCAGTTTCTGTAAAGTTCACCGGAATAGCACTTGAGAGCATAAAACTTAGCCCTATGTCGGTAAAATGTTATAACGAAGTTAAGAGAAGAAAAATGGCGAAAGAAGAACGTAGCGTCCGCATACTAATAACAAAATACAGATTGTACGAACTCTTTTTTTTAAGTCAACCATGGATACGAATACTTGGTGCAAGACACGATGCTGCATGTGAGTCATAGGCGAATAGCGTGCAAATTGGAGCGTTCAGCAATGTCAGATTGCGTGTAGGGCGTGGGCACAATAATCAGAGTTGTGCGGCTGATTGTCGGCGTCGGCGTCGGCGTCGGCGTCGGCGTCAACATCAGCATCGACTGTTGCGCGTTCCGCAGATCTGTTGCGTTCGTTTGTTTCGTACATTTGCTGGGTGCAGTCGCTGCGTGCATTCGCTGCGACCAATTCCGCGTGAGGTACTTGCGCACCAGTGGACCGGTTTCTCGTCTGTACCAGACCAGGCCTAGATAGAAAAGCACATCTGTGGTAAACAAGACCGCGCCCCGTTGGTCGCAAGTCGCGCTGATATTACTATTCCTGTCCTATGTTACTGCGATGAGAGAAGAGCAGGCAAGAGCATGTAACAGAGTAACCAGTACAGTGCATCGTCCGTTACTATTGTACTAACCATCGCGGTACCATTTCCTGGTTGAGATTGTCAACAATCCACCAGTAATTTTTTTTATCCAAACGAGTAAGCGCATAACTGTGTTATTCTTGCATATTTTGTGAGAACATCACTTACCTTAGGTCGGCAGGTAACAGGTTTTTTGGAGAAAAAAAAAATTTCGTTTGTGACCTTGATATATAGATGACACTTTGCCAAGGGATGAAAGAGTTACAGTTCCATAGAATAATATAATACATGGTGCAGAAATTACCATGTCTTTACCTTATGTCATTACCTAATGTCTTACGCACGACTTATGCATTACAATTTTTTTTTTGTTTCACGTTTTGCAGTTATGCTTTTTAGTTTGCTTCCCCAATAAATTGAAGCAATTTCTATATTTAGTACTGAATTGTAATGATATTTTCGACAAAACTACAGCCAAATTTCTTTCGAGCAATTTTTAGGTGATGTGATTGCTCTTGTTTTGCATTGTTAATGGCGTCGATCACGGATGTAAGTTAAGTTTGATGATTTCATTAATTAATTCGTCACGATATTTGTAAATACAATCGATGATACAAGCAATGATGTTGTATTAGGAACAAAGGGTAGATATTTGCTCTTTTAAAGAGTTTTAGCACTTCTCATTGTGTACGTAATTCCATAAAATTTGTTTTTCATGGTACTTTCGTAATATACTTAATTTAATTAATTAATTCTATACGGTTAACCATTCAGAAATAATCGGTTAAGGTTAAGATTTCATCAAGTTTTATAATACTATCAATGATGCATTAGCATAGGCAAAACGAAAATATTGTTGTTTTCTCTGTTCAACAATACATTAACATATCATTCGTTAACTACTACCTAGTATACATGACATCATAGAATTGTGCTTAATATCACTGTACGTGCCCACCATCATATTAAGTTCTTTTTGACTTGTTTACTGTTTGTGAAATAAAAATACTTTTATCGAATTCGTGTTTTTAATTGATGCTTTAATTTTTACATATACTTAACAATAGAGTTTCGCCCAGATCAGATTAATCGTGTAGTTTTCAATATTTTTGATAACCTTGAATGCAGTAACACTAAATTGATCAAACTCAGACAGTTAGTTGGCGATGGTACATTTCCGTTGCTCATTTGTACTAGCAAGGATCATAGATGGACAGATTTAAATTGGGAATAATTCATCCGTGAGCAGCTTCTTTGTCAATTCATTGACCAGAGTTATGAGATTCTTCCGTCATCCCATGTACCCCAGCACACTTTCGAACAAAGAATCGGATATGTCATTTGTACTGACCATTGCTGTATGAGTTACTGAGATGTTGGCGAAATGCCAATTACGTCTCAAATACGAACATATCAAATCCATAGTAAACGCGGCATGCATTTGAGACGAGGCACAATTAACACAGCTTATTGTTACACTATATTAACACTTTCTTTGCCCAGTCTTACATATTTGATACAAGTAATTCATATTTTCATGAAGTACTAGATGAACTTTAACAAGACCACCTCACAAAACAGCGACTTTTCATTTAAAAAAAAGTTACTACGTACTAATGTTTCGTACTGACGCCTGTATTTTTTTCTTGTAATAAGAAAAATTTAGCCACGACTCAAATTTTCATTTTGCGATTGTGTGCAAATATTTTGTATGCTGAAAACATCACGAGGGGAATGGTATGCTACCAACAGTAACTACAATGTTTTGTGCTCATTGCGAATTGTACATATTCCAATAAAACCACTGAAAAATAATTTAATGCTCTGTTATACAACTAACATACTCTTGATCTTCTATGTGCGTATTGTTCTGTGGGTACTGTTTAATATTTAAAAAATTCGAAACTTGAACAATAAGAGTAAACTCCCCACCCCCTCACACGCTGCGGACGCGCACACACACAGAAACACACACACATATTTCTGTCCTTTTTTTCTTGGGTACAAGACAAACCATGGTTCACAGCAATGTAGGTGGCGTAAGACGGAATGGAATGCTCTTTGTTAAACGGGTTGTTTTACTTCCATATATGAATCCGCTGTAATGGCTTAGCTAATACATTGGTGTCAACAAGTTATGTACGCGAGTGTTCTATTATACTGTAAATAATAAAGCGTGGCGCGCACATTAATCTTTGAGAATGAGACAGGGTCCGACAATCCCTCAGGAATAAAAGATCAAGCCAGAGATTAGTGCGCAAAATTATGACATGACATGCTCCAAAAGCCGCTCAAAAAGAACATCAGCTAGTAAGTAATCAATTTTCACGCGTCAAACGGTACATGAATGTCACTACAATAATCTTCGACATCATAAATATCACTATCGGCTTTTAGCACCTACTTTGAAAAGATACGGACTGTACGTCAACTTTGTATCGTTTAAGGGTTACAACATCTCTTTGTTTTGCACAAACGCTCGTAATTTACATATAGTGCAATTAGAAAAAGGTTTATTATGGTGATGTCGCGTACGAAAGGATGTAAAATACTATATCGTCTAATAATAGATTCGATTGTGGCCGTTACATTTAATTATCGTGCAAAGCTTGAGCTCATCACTTGCTAATTGTTTATTTATCCAAAAGTTTGTGACGAGCATTCCCTCGAAGTTTCCTGTTTGAGGAATGATTTGTTGATTCGTTTCGTGACAAATAACTATCTACTTCCATTAGTGGCTAATACCCTTGTTGTTGATGCGACTTAAAACTTTGAAATAAATAAAAACTACCTAAGTACTCTGTATTAAAAAAAGTAATAATTTTATGTTTGAATTTCGGGCGCTGGGAAAAGGAGGGCTACTTTTGAGAAAATCTGCCGGCAGTACGAAAGAAGGGGGTAGTAAAATATGGGAAGAGTAGAAACTGCCAATGGAAGTAAGAAGAGGGAATATTAAACAAATGGCGTGTACAGTTCTATTGTGAAGGGTGATTGTGTAGCAAGGATGGCTTAGGTTCATTGAAAAAGGGATTAGGATGCAATACGTATGGATAAGAAGTGATAGATATATGAAAGAATAGCAGGTAAAAGGGACGGGACTATTACATTATAGGCAGAATGACGAGACGTATATTATAATTAATGATATATTTTATATTCATAGCTCACGGTATTGTCACTCTTTCCTGGCTGAGAATCACACAGACCCCACATTTTTATATATTTGGTCAATTTAACTTCAACGTGAAATACATTTATAATAATGGACGTGACATGGGTGACGCTCTCCAGCACTAACAAATAGTTGCAATGCGCATGTGATCAAGAAAGCTTGTTAGTGTACATGTTACCGTAAATCTAATTAATTCGGTGATTATGAATAATTGCCGGTTATTATTGAAGTTACTCGATAGAATCCTTCCCTTCAACAAGAATTCTTACATACTTTGGTAGGAAGGCTCCATAACTCCGTTTTGCCCATACATTTGATGAATTCCTGAATATTTATCAAATTAGCAGTAATTATACATAATCACCAAATTAGTCACATTTACCGTAACATTTGTATATATCATGAAAATACGAAATCATCTTAGCTCAACTTGTAACTATCTAAAAATTATCTAATCAGACAGAACATTATCACTATCATATATTCCAGTAAGATATAATACTCTCATGTGGACAAAGTCTTACGCGGAAATGCAAACAGCGCGATAATTTCAATATCGCACGATAGAAGGATTTTTGTAAGAGTGACGAAACTGTGCGGATAACAATATGCAGAACACGATAAATATTATTTATGTCGGTGTATTCCTACACTCAAAGACGCTAACATTTAAATTATTCCGAAAGAATACCTTTTACGTATTATTTTTTTTATATTGTACGAGAGAATGTCAACAAAAATCATAAAAATTATGTGTTTGCATAGATATCATATTTTAGAGGCAACTATCCCAAACCACGTATTATTCTAGTTTAGCTAAAATAATATTTTGTTACATTGTAATACGATTTTGAGCGAAATTTTAATTAATATTAAGCAGGGTTAACAAGATGGCAAATTGAAAGGTCAGTAGATAACGTTCAATGAAAGTGTCCTGTTCGTTACCATCATGCAACTTACTATAAGTACAAAGCAAAGCAATTGGCCTAATATTTTATATTTCAATATTTCATTATTTTACCAGGCTATTAAAATGTTTGTGTTTAACAAAAATTAAAAATAAATTATCGTACAAAAGAACATAAAGAATAGAATTTGAAGAGGCGCAAAACTAACATTTTCTTGTAACTTTTGTATTTGCAATAGTATGACGATCATTTTTATATTAGTAATAAGGCGTGTTCCTGGTTAGTGTTGTCTCACACAAGACAAGGTAATGGCTTGTTTCGATACTTCATAAAGATTTCTAATTACTGAGTTTGGAAAATTCTTTTTTATTGTTAAGCATACATCGAAATGTTGAGAATAGTAGGATTGCGTAGAACTTGTATATGATAAATCCTCCTTTTGAACGTTAAGAACATTCCCCTTTCTTTCTTCTCCTAAATAGACTGCATTGTGCTCTGAGAACAATGACGGCCAATTGCCACAATTAGAGTACCGTCTTTACCGTGCTTCGCGAATCAAACGCAGCTGTTCGGAGTCTTGTACCTCTGACGCTTCTCACACTGAACCATGGCTAACAACTCTATAACAGCAAAAATACTCATCTCCTCATACATCGTGTCATTCAGTGTTTCTTCACAACATCTTTGTTTTAGCGTTAGTAACAACGATTAAAACTAATTGGGTTCAAATAAATGTAATACAAGTATATGCAGTCCCTAAGTATGTTATGAAATACATTACCATGTATCTCATTTAATCGTTCAATAGCAACACTTTATTGTTAGCTGACAATACATTTTGTTACCATAACGAAACAATATAGCTTAAACTGTTTGATTTTCACAACATTAATTGAAATTAAATTGCTCGTTTTCAATTTGGGAAATGAACTAGTTTGTTATCTGGTTGACAACTCACGTTGTTATCGGCAGGTCAGTATCAAGCCACGTTATCGAAACTGTTCGTGTCACACCAATTTTCCATTCATTCAGCCCGAATACAGTCATGCATGATATGCAGAATGATTCACCCAACTATACCATATTATTATTTTATATCTGACATATCCTGTTTTTCAGAGGGGTATAGATGATGTCAATCAAAATGACCGATAAGATTGATATTATTCAATTTTGTTACACTTGTAGATGTATATACAACAGGTATTCATATAGGTAGTTAATTTTGCAACCATTCTTCTCAAAGAAGTGGGTGGGCAGGTTAAAATTGAGAGGATTTGTAAAACACTTTAGTTACAGTAACTTTTCGACAAATTAAAGCATTGAGATGACTCTAATCTCAAAAAATGAAGAAAAATAACAGGCAATTATAGCATCCCATGTCACATACTTTATATTTACAGTATGAATGTTGTAAACGGTTTAGGAATTTCTTCAGATTCCCGCAGTTTTATATTAACTAGTTTAGAGACAACTGGTTGCTTCTTATTCTACGCAATAGCAACACTGTATACCTATGTTACGTTCCTTTGAGAGATATGAAGCAGAAGTTGGCCAAATTGTAATGTTAAAAAGGGCATAGCCGAATAAGACGGTCAAATGTGCACCCAAACCGATTAAAATTCTGAATGAGCCATTAGATAGCTCATAAAAAAAGAAACATTTTTGTCTATTTTCAACTTTGTATCCCGACCGCGGCGGCAGGGGAGGGTAAAATGTACTGTCCGCTACCCCGACCATTTTCTCCAAATCTAGTATGTAAAAAAATTTGATATACTTCAGATTTATTTCAGTTTTTACATAAAATATTTAATTGGTAAAAAAGTAAAACCCGAAAAATCAATCAGAAAAACATCGATTCGATACCGAAGGGTGTCCAGATCAACGATGCCGCTTTGTTCTGAGCTGTTACACATAATGTCTCTCTGATTTTTTTAATAATTTTTGCTCACCAGGAACAGTGTCGGAAAAATCAAAAATCCCTTTTTTCAGTCAGTTTTTGCGTGTCAGAACAATGTATGTATGAGGTAAACTTTGGTTCAATTTTTGCCACATAACTATTTTATGTAATGTTTAATATTATTGATTACATTGAACAGTCGTAATAATGCAAAAAAAAACTAAATAAGTGGAAGAAATTGATGTCACAACGTATGCCTTATACTCTAAAAAATTGAAAATCAACCGAATATCGCTGGTAGCGCCACGCGCAACGTGTCAATCCGGTTTGTCAAAGCAAACTTTTTGTCTGGATTCGAATCCTGTTAGGTGCCTTTCCTTCTATCGTTTCTGTCTCCTTTCTCCTTTCTCCGTGCAAAAATAGTTAATATTTACTGTCAGATGATTTCCCAATATTGTCAACATCTTAATGCCGTAACAAATATGCCCACGTGTTCAAAGCGCCTTCTGTACCGTCGCGCAGCTCGCGACGTCCCGCAGTCCGATTTCTCGGAGTGAAGGTATTTGTTGTTTACGGTTTTTGATATATAGTATATTTACAGTATGATACAAATTTTACAGAGGTTACAAATAGAAGTGTACGCCGTCGAGACTTGCGGGCAACTGACTGCACATGGGCAATGAACCTATTCTATGTTATGTGACAAGAGACGATCGTTGCCACACGCTGGCTCGCGCCCGGTGACGGGAAGACGCGAGCATTCCGCCAAATTCGTCCTATAGGAAGAAAAGAGTCACTTTCATACAAAAAAGCGCGTGGTACGCAACACCTTCCAAGTTACCATTTTCCAATTCATATATTTTGGTAATCGTGGTTTTGTTTATCAGTCTCTGAGGCGAAATAAGATATGGTGTGGGTTTCCCAAAATGTTACATTCAATAATTAAGCACACTGTTGTCGTCAACGTACTGGACCACTAAGCCAACTTAAAAATTTAAACACCTTTAACGATCGAAAACGTTTTCGTTTCCTGCGAGTTTCATTTGTGAAAAACGGTCTTTTCCCAGAATGTATAGAGAAACCCATTCTTGATTGAAGCGCTAAACAGAACACACAAAACCGTGATCACTAGTGAATAACAATATTTTCTCAGTGTGAACACTGTTTGTTTAAAACTTCAGCTCCCACCGTCGATTTTGTGGTTCTAACATTACAATTGCAAAGTCTGCAATTTGTTGGTAAATACGTCAAGTATGTGCATTGTGTTCGGTGTAACGTTCATGTCCGCAACGCCTCTTGAATTTTAAAAAATCAGAACGGCAGTTGTTGCACTACAGTTCTCGGAAGTTTTTGCAAAAAGTGCTAGTTATCGGTAACGTCTTGTGTAATAAATGTCGAATTTATGTGCACAAACAATCAATAACTGTTGCCTCTTCTTCGGCGAAAGTATTTCCTCTAGAGCACAACTGTTCTTTAGTTAACACGTCAGTCTCATTGAACCCGTCTATTTCTACCGTACTTTTTCTTTTGAAGAATTTCTTTTTTCACCCAAACCCACATGTTCAGTTGAAAACTTTCCATCAGCTGAAACTAACTCTTAATCTGAAACTGTTTCAATTCATAAACCCGTACAAAGTACTAGTGCAAATTTTGATTCAGCTACAATATCACTAGATTTTTTCGATGGAATAAATCCGTCTTCAGCGGGAAATTCTTCAACGGTCTTGTGACGACTTAACGCAACCACGTGCAAGCTGAAGGAAATATCTTACAACGTTGCTTCGGCGCATGGTTGCCGAAAACAGTCACCGGCCACCCTCTCCTACTTTTGCGTTTACCGCTGCGCTTTTGTTCATCGGGCCTATAATAAGGACCCCGGACAGACCAGCAGGAGCAGTGAGTTTTCCCAAGTGTAGTGCATACGACGGACGCGCAATTCAAAGTAAATGATATATAGAAATCATCCTCGGGTGTTATCATGCCACCCAACGCATTTTCATCCACAGTCTGTAGTATTTTATTATATTCCCCGGCAAGGACCCGCTAAATATTACGAATTTAGATATTGTTCAAAGACTTACCAAATGTGTTAAAATATCATTTTCCAAAGTTGTTGCAACTCATAAGTATTGTTTTATATGCAGATCAATTAAAATGATCGTTAACCCTTTGGCACTCGAGGCCTTTTTCGCTCGGGCGAACCAGCAACTCGAGACGATTTCGGCTATACCCATTAGGGTAGCGTTTTACAGGTACTTTAAAATCATTTTATACTTAAACCATCATATACAAATACTAAAATTTCACAAAAGTTTGAACTGCTTCCATCTTCCGCAGTTTTATTGTCGGCTTACTTTCGCTTTCTATATTTCTAACTTTTCGTCGTCTCCACCTCCTATTTTGACACTATCTCCCCCGCTGGATTCATTCGTTTCATGGCGTGATGCATCGTCAATCGCTGTAATTTCCTCGTTCAAATGCGAAAAGTCGAATTTCTCTGAACTTGAACTGATCTGATCTTTATCCATATTTATAGAGCTCAAAAACGTTTACACTGCTATTGTAACTATCAAGACCGTTCTAGGCTATTGCTAAACTCAGAATAACGCTAAGAATGCAGGACGAGCCTGATCTATGAAAGAAATTGGGATTAGAATATATTATCGTGCATTTCAAACAATCATATCGAGTTCAGGACCGCCAGAGCGAGTGGACGCATCGTATCGCTCGGGCGCCGTATCGGCGCCGCTCGAGTGCAAAGGGTTAATATTCTAACTGAAACCAGAAAGCAGGTGTTCCTTAAAAGAAGGATATGTGTTCCTAAGGGAAATTGGTGCTGGTCTTAAGATTTAAACAGGAACCGTTTATTTGACAAAGACGTTCAGAAATTGAAAGTGCATGCCAATAGTAGTATGATTGACGTTCCGGAATTATTTTGATTGTATCTCGGTTAGTGCGGATTTAAACCTTCATGACAAAATAAGTGACTCCACTTTCTAAAGAACGTATAAAAGTACTTATAGGGTTAACGTGAGAAAATGTTGTACAACCTCGCGTCATGATGGTTTCAAGAAGAGATTCTCAGCAATGTAAAGTTACACAACCTATTGCAGTTTTCTTATTCAAATTACGTACTGGCAATTCCAAGAATGTTATAGCTGCAATTTTGGGACTAAAACGCGAGCAACAAGTTTCGGATTTTTGCATATCTATAGCAGAGTCGTTTGAAAAGGACATTTTGCCATATTATTTTTTATTGTTAGCAATTTTACGCGAAAGTCTAATAGAGAAGAAAACGTTTATCATTGCGAGAAAATTATATGATTCAACAGATTAGTTAACACCGATTTTTTATACATATTCGACATCAAAAAGTTCTAATTGTTCGGGCGACTGTTCGCCGTAGGGATAATTGCCGACGGAGGACGAGTGAGCGAGAGCGAGCTTGTATAGTTTTTAAGGAAGCTCGGCTGGTGCGCTTGAGTGGCTTGTGCCTGAGCTGCGCCAGACGTTTTGTTTCGGCGCTCAGTTGCCGATGTGCAAGCGAATAATAAAGTGTGATTTCTGAGTTAAGGAGAGTCTTTTATTTCAGTAAAAAATCTCCAGTAGCGAGAAAGAGCGCGCACGAGAGCGTGCGTATAGTTGCGCAATAGTTCAAAAGTTTGTGCAAGTCAATACATGGTCCTTCGAGCCGGATGCTGTATGCATCTATATTATAACAGTATATTCTACTGCTCAGGCACGAAATCGGCAACAGAATATTGAGCGTGTGGGACATATTAAAGCCACGCTTATAAGGATAGCGAATTGCCGCAGAGCATCGCATATTGCATTAACCGCTGAGGGTTAATAAGGGAATAAATTCGACTTTATTCCATTGAGGGTGCCAGCTTTCATCTGTAATAGAAGGTCTGTCACCAATTCCATTAACCTTTTTTGTTTTTCCTATTGTATTCCGTTTAGTACAGTTATTATAACGCACTAAGCATGGCATCGCAACTTAAAGAGTTGAGAATTGTACGAGGTCAAATCAAGGCCGCTATTACTAGATCGCAAAAATTTATAGAAAGTAGCGGGGATGGCGTCGCGGATGCCGTTTTGATTAAATTGCGTCGCGACGGGTTGACCGATAAATTAAAAGATTTCGAAAGCGTGCAGTCTCAGATAGAGGTACTCGATGAGGAGACTGATCACTCGGGAGAGCGCGAATCTTTCGAGAATGCGTATTATGATACTATGGCGCAGTTTGACCGTTTGCTTCGCAACGTACAAGATGCTTCTCCCGCGCCTTCCCAACAATCTATCGTTCCGGTATCAAATAGTCAGCAGATTCGGCTGCCGAAAATTGATTTACCGCAGTTCAAGGGCACTTACGAAGACTGGTACCCTTTTCATGATACATTTGTATCATTGATTCATCAGAATACATCGTTGTCTCCGATTCAAAAATTTCATTATCTACGTTCGTCCTTGAAGGGCGACGCGGCTGAGGTGACGCGGTCTCTTGAGATTTCAGCAGTAAATTACATGGAGGCGTGGAACATGCTAAAGGCTCGATATGATAATGAAAGATTAATCGTGCAAACGCATTTAAAGAGTCTCGCGGAATTAACAACTATAACGCGAGAAAATAGCACCGCGCTGCGTCATTTGTTAGACGGAGCGCTCAAACATACGCGGGCTCTTAAAGCATTAAATCGCCCAGTTGATCACTGGGACGATTGGCTTGTACAGCTGATTGTTTCAAAATTAGATAATGCGACAAACAAAGAATGGGAGACAACGCTTTCGGCTTCGAGCTTACCGACTTTCGCTCAATTAACAGAGTTTTTGGCACATCGGTGCCAAGTATTAGAGGCAGTAACTGTAAAGCTCCCTAAGGTCGTGAATCATATTTCGAATAATAAGCAATATCCACGGCAGGGGGTCGCGTCGCATGTAGCGGGTCAGAATGTTACTTGCCAAATTTGCAAGGGAAATCACTTTATCCACCAGTGTGAACAATTTAACGATATGCCTATAAGAGATCGAATTAAGGCCGTTAAAGCAAAACGATTATGTTTAAATTGCCTTAGATCTACAAATCATTACGCAATCACCTGCCATTCGCCGTGTTGTCGTAAATGTAACGGCAAGCATAACACTTTGTTGCACATACCGATTGCATCAGAATCTGTAACATCGACAGTCGTGGCCGCGGAGGGCAAGGAGGTGATCGATGCATTCGTTGCGTCGAACGTGAACAGTGATTCACGTGTTATGACGAATGGCCAAGTTCTTTTGTCTACGGCGATGATCCGCGTTCTCAACAATCGCGGAAGGGCAATACATGCAAGGGCCCTGCTCGATAATGGGTCGCAGTCGTGTTTCATACGTAGTAACCTTGCTCATAAGTTAAAATTAAATCGAAGGCCGTTCGATGTACCGGTGGTAGGGATAGGCGACAATACTACATGCCCGTGTAGTCAGATGACGGTTAAGTTTTTTTCGCAATATAACAACTTTAACAGGACAGTTGATTGCATAATCCTGGACAAGATAACGCGGAATTTCCCGGCGGTTTCAATTGATAGAAGCAACATTAAGTTGCCAACCAACATTAAATTAGCAGACCCGACGTTTGAGCAATCTTCGAGCATTGACATACTGTTGGGTATCGAAGTATTTTATGAGTTGTTATGTATCGGTCAGATCAAGGCAACGCAATCACACCCACTTCTTCAGAAATCGCAGTTAGGGTGGTTAATTGCGGGTCGAGTCTTGGGTGGCATTGCAGCTCCTGACACTATTTCATGCAATATTGCCACGCATAGTCAGCTCGAAAAATTAGTAACGAAGTTTTGGGAACTTGAGCAAGTCCCATCGGTGTGTGCAAGGAGTCTTGAAGAGAAACAATGCGAGCAGCATTTTGCTAGCACACACACCCGCGCGTCTGACGGCAGATTTGTCGTATACCTTCCTACAAGGGACGACAAGTTGCAGTGTATGGGTGACAACAAGTCAATAGCATTAAAGCGGTTTTATAATTTGGAGCGCAAACTAAACAAAAACCCAGCTTTGAAACGACAATACGCTGATTTTATAAACGAATATTTGGCTTTAGGTCATATGAGGCTAATAACACACAATAAAATGCATTCTAATGCGGTGTGTTATTACATGCCGCATCACGCGGTTTTAAAACAAAGTAGCCTCACTACGAAGTTGCGAGTTGTTTTCGATGCATCTTGTAAAACGGAGACGGGAATCTCCTTGAATGACGCTTTATTAGTAGGCCCCACACTGCAACAGGATTTGTTTTCTATAATAACTAGATTCCGCACGTATAGCTATGTAATAACAGCAGATGTGGAAAAAATGTATAGACAGGTTTGGGTTCACGATTCGCAGACTAGCCTGCAAAGAATTCTGTGGCGGGAGAGCATTAAGGACTCTGTAAATTCATATGAGCTCCTTACGGTCACATACGGCACCGCGCCGGCTTCGTTTCTGGCCACGAGGTGCTTGCAAGAGGCGGCGAAGGCTGAGCAAAGCGAGAACTCAATTGGGGCTACGGTAATCGAACGTGACTTTTACGTTGACGATTTATTAACAGGCGCGAATTCTATAGAAGAAGTTATTCGCGTACGGAATCAGGTGATTGAGATTTTGGCGAAGGTAGGCTTCGTACTACGCAAGTGGGCTGCCAATGCGGATGAATTGTTGGAGGGATTACCAAACCGTGCTGTTCCGGGAATGGTTTTAAAGTTAAATAAAGAAGACGACATCCGCGCACTAGGCGTCCAATGGAACCCTAGTGGCGATGTATTTCAATACTCTATTCCAGCTGTGGAGCTGTCGCGAGTCACGAAGCGCACAATACTCGCGTCGGTTGCCAAGGTATTCGACCCCTTGGGCTTAATTGGGCCAGTAATCATTACGGCGAAAATTATCATACAGCGGTTATGGCAGTTGGGCTTGGATTGGGATGAGTCTATACCCATTGCATTGCACACTTTATGGTCGCGTTACCAGTCTGAATTGCCAGTTTTAAACAAAATCATGATAAAAAGACATGTAATCTTGCAAGGGGCCAAGGAAGTTGAAATTCACGGTTTCGCCGACGCTTCCGAGAGCGCGTACGGCGCGTGTGTATATGTAGTATCACGCGACGTTCAGGGCAGATTATTCGGTCAGTTGTTGTGTGCGAAATCTAGAGTGGCACCATTAAAAAATACTTCCCTGCCTAGATTAGAGTTATGCGCAGCATTATTATTAGCAAGACTCTGGCATAAGCTGGATTCAGTCTTAGACATGACCGTGAGAAGTGTCCGCTGTTGGTCGGATTCGGCCGTGGTACTCGCCTGGATCAGATCGCCGTCTCGTGTGTGGAACACATTTGTTGCTAATCGTGTCTCCGAGATACAGGAATTGCTCCCTGTTGATTATTGGAGCCATGTACCTTCGGCTCATAATCCAGCTGACATTCTTTCAAGGGGGGCTACTCCATCAGAGCTCTTGAATTCACCATTATGGTGGGAAGGCCCAGTTGAGTTCCTTCGGGATGCTTTGGGCGCAATTCCGGAGATATCTCCTAATGAGGTACCCGAAAGACGAAATGCATCAATGACATGCATGATTGCCTCGGCAGAATCCGAGAGTAGTTCGCGAGATTTTAGTGATTTAGTTATTAACAGATATTCTTCGTTGAACCGCCTTACGAGGGTTTTGGCTTATTGCGAGCGATTTATTTATAACTGCCGTAACGCGAGTAACAGAAAATTAGGCCCGTTGTCCGTTTCCGAGCTTGCCGTTGAAACGGGAAGGCTGGTAAAGATGTGCCAGACAGAGGCATTTGGGAGCGAAATAAAATCTCTTCAAAAAACCAATGGTGCGTCTTTGAAGGGTAACTTGGCGGGTTTGTGTCCTTTTCTCGATGAGCAGGGCATTGTTCGCGTCGGCGGTCGACTTAGGAAGTCAAAATTGGAGTACGAAGGCAAGCACCCTATTTTATTGCCAAAGGATCACCGTCTAACAACATTAATAGTAAAGTATGAGCATGAAAGGGTTCTTCATGCCGGTCCGCAGTTGACTCTTGCTGCTGTGCGCGAAAAGTATTGGCCTATTTCGGGCAGAAGCGCGGTTCGCAAGATTATACATAGGTGCGTCACGTGTTTTAAGAACGCACCTGTCAGCTCGCGGTATTTGATGGGCGATCTCCCTGTGTCGCGCATAGTGCCTTCTCGACCCTTTGCAAACACCGGCGTGGATTATTGTGGGCCTTTCCTTGTGAAGGAAGGAAGGCTTCGAAACGCTAAATTTGTTAAATCTTATGGAGCGATTTTTGTGTGTATGGCCACAAAGGCTGTGCACTTAGAACTGGCGTCTGATATGACCACTGAATGCTTCATTGGCTGTCTAAAGCGATTCATGGCCAGAAGGGGCAAGCCGGCGAATATGTACTCTGATAACGGCTCAAATTTTATAGGAGCTAATCGAGAGTTAGAGGAGTTGAGGGCCCAAAGTTTGAGCGAGGTCGGTAGCGACAAAATTAAAGAAACACTGGCCAGTGAAGGGGTGAACTGGCATTTTATACCGCCTGGAGCGCCGAATTTTGGTGGATTATGGGAGGCCGCGGTGAAATCTGCGAAGTATCACTTAAAAAGGGTGGTGGGTAATGCTGCTCTGCGATTTGAGGAGCTATGTACGGTGCTGGTGCAAATAGAGGCTGTGTTAAATTCCCGCCCACTCACTCCCTTATCCTCTGATCCTCATGACTTCCGTGCCTTAACTCCAGCTCATTTCCTTATTGGAGACACATTACTTTCTGTGGCTGAGCCTGATTTGACAGGAATCCAACTAAATCGTTTGGACCGATGGCAGTATGTTGAACACCTACGCCAACACTTCTGGCAGCGTTGGTCTAGGGAGTATTTGAATTTGCTGCATCAGAGGCCTAAAGGTAGCCTTGATACCCGCCAACCGCTGATAAAGGATCAGCTGGTTATTGTCAAGGACGACAATTTGCCGCCATTGCGATGGATCCTTGGCAGGGTAGAGGAAACTTTCCCGGGCTCGGACGGTGTGGTCCGGGCAGCAGCCATCAGAACGTCCGGAGGTCTCATCAAAAGAGCTGCAACGAAGCTTTGTGTGCTTCCAATTGAAGTGTAAAAACATTTAATTTACGTTTAGTTATAAGTTTGGAGGGTTGACCCTTCCAACGGGGGCGGCATGTTCGGGCGACTGTTCGCCGTAGGGATAATTGCCGACGGAGGACGAGTGAGCGAGAGCGAGCTTGTATAGTTTTTAAGGAAGCTCGGCTGGTGCGCTTGAGTGGCTTGTGCCTGAGCTGCGCCAGACGTTTTGTTTCGGCGCTCAGTTGCCGATGTGCAAGCGAATAATAAAGTGTGATTTCTGAGTTAAGGAGAGTCTTTTATTTCAGTAAAAAATCTCCAGTAGCGAGAAAGAGCGCGCACGAGAGCGTGCGTATAGTTGCGCAATAGTTCAAAAGTTTGTGCAAGTCAATACACTAATCATCAATATCAGAGGAAATCCTATTCAGCCCAAAAGAAGGTTCCGCTGTGCAAACCTTTTGCGGTTTGTAGAACAATTGGATATATAATTGAGATGTTTGGCCCCTTCTATACTAATCAAAATGACGCGGATATCATGAAAATTGTGATGTGAGATTGCGAAGGTTTACAATCAGTTTAAAAACCCGTGGATATTTTTTTTTCATTATTTAGTGTCGCATCAGCTACAAGTAAGGGTTATTAGCGACATTTCGGTACAGGTACAAATGTGTGTATATACAAAGAACATATAAAAGGATAATAGTATATATAACATTGTTATTTATTCTTTATTCCAGTGGCTTTTACAATACACATATGCTATACAAATTTCTATGCGTGACCGTGAACAATGATGGATACTGTGCGTCTGCTTGCTCTGCACGTGTAACGACTCGCTCTGGACTTTCAGTTGTTTAAAAGAAAACACGTCTGATAAGACAGTAGAAAAGCGCGACTTCACCGTATGTGGTTCTTGTTCTTAATTATGCTGACGTGCGCAATACGAAAAGGCTTCATCGTTGTACTCTAACAAACATTACATTACATTAGTATAACTTAGATTAAATGGTACAGGTTAGCTTCTTTCAGGAAGGAGAGGAGGTTATGAATTTTTTCTGTGTTGCCGAAGTATTCTTTCATGGAGCTTTCAATGCTGAATCGTTGGTGTTGAATTGCGTATTTCGAGCATGTGAAAAAATAGGTGTTTCACTGTGTTTTTGATAGGTTTTGCATAGGTTGCATTTAAATATTATTAAATTCATGCCGATTTGTAACCAAAATCGCTGGGTCGTTAAAGCAATTCATGGTATTGTTAGTGACAAATACAAACTTTTACACCATTAATTCGACAATAAAATCCTTCCTAAAATTAAACAATGTGTAAAATAGCTCGTTTTTTGCAAAACACCGTTGGTACTTGTTTAAATTCGGACAGCGAACTTTGCGACGAAATTATTGAAAGAAAGTGTTTCTAAAAAAGACACTATAAATTCATGAGCCCCTTTAGTTGAAAATAATCGCTGGAATAAACGAAACGCTCCTTTCAAATCACTTTCATCCGTTAACGATTTCTTGATTTTCTAGAAATGACAGAGAGAAATCTCAGATTTTCTGTTTGCGAGTTTTTATCAGATATCGCAAGCAATATCGTATTTGGCACAAATAATGGATAAAGAAAATAACATTAATTTACACTGCCTTAAGAAAAGTAATAATACTCTAAAATTCGAAGTTAGATCACGGCATGTTATCAGAAAAAGATATAAGTGTAGTTATAGATTACGTTCCAAATTCAATTGGTTGCTCGGGAGAAAAACGGTATTATTACGAATGTGCGAACCGCAACTATACAGTTAGATGCTGTTCGCAGGTAGCTGCAAAATTTTATTATTTTTCGCATGCTCAATACTTTTCGAGAATAGTGAATCCAGCGATAATTCTCAATAATATATTTCACACCGAGAAAATCACCCCAGTTATAGATGAAGATAGCAATGAAGATTGAAAAATTAACCGCTATGCTTTCCATTCTTTTCTGTATCAACAAAAAGGATAAGTATCACAAAAACGTAATTGATACATACATTCATCGTTTGAAAGATTATATTAAGGATTGTTTAACTACTAGGACCTATAGTGAATGGAAACTTGAGATGTCATTAGTAACAGAGGACATCGTGGGATGCTATTGCTGCAAAACATTCATAATTATTACGGATAAGTATCTTTGAAAGAGAAATTACGTGTGTTGAACATTAGAATGTCTAACTTATTCTGTAATTAGTAGGACATAGCAAAACGAAGCTCGTGACCTATTGAACTGTGAGGACAGCAGGCACTAGCAGGTTCATGCTGGCTGGTAGTTACGAAGGGACTGTTAAACAAAACCACTATTGCTAAAATATATGACTAGAAAAACTGTAACATGGAAGGCGCTTTGAAGGCACGTTCGTATTTATTACAACATTAAAATGGTGACAAAAATATATATAAGTCATCTGACAGTAAATATTAACTATTGTTGCACAGAGACAGGATACAAAAACAATGGAAAACAAGGCACCTAACAGGATTTGAAACCAGACAAAAAGTTTGTTTCGGCAAACGAACGAAAGGTCATTTATTATTTCCTAGTTATGTACATCCTTGTATAACAAATATATATATCGACAAACCAGACTGACACGTTGTGCGTGTCGCTACCAACGATCTTGGGTTGTTCTTCAATTTTTTAGAATATAAGTTTTACATTGTGACATCGATTTCTTGCATTTATTTAGTTTTCATGTATTATTATGACTGTTCAATGTAATGAATAACATTAGACGTTACATAACATAGTTATGTGACAAAAATTGAATCAAAGTTAACCTCATACGTTGCTCTGACACGCAAAAACAGATTAAAAAGAGTGTTTTTGTTTTTTTAAACACCCTTAGTGGGAAGGAAAAATGATAAAAAAAAACCAAAGAGACGCTATGTGTAACATCTTAACTCAGAAAAAAGCGGCATCAACGATGCGAAGCTGCTTTGGTATCAAATCGATGTTTCTCTAATTGATTTTTCGGTTTTTATTTTGTTACCAATTGGATTCTTTATATTAAAATCTGAAATATGTGAAATTTTTCTATATACTAGATTCCGGCAAAATGGTGGGAGAAGTAGACAGTACATTTTATCCCCCCCCCCCCCCCCCCCCCCCCCCCTCGAGATACACTGTTGAAAATTCACAAAAATATTTCTTTTTTCATAAGCTCTCGAATGGCCCATTCAGAATTTTAATCAGTTTGGGGGCACATTTCACTGTCTTATTCATCTATGCCCTTTCGGATATCACAACCAATTTAAAAATAAAACGACTGTCAATTTTTGCACCTCGCTGAAACTTTTACTGTCCATGAACGTGTTAAGATAAATAAAATTATATAGTTATTTTTTCTTTATTGCAGTGGTTTTATTTAACAAGATATAATTTATAAATATAACTATGGCTGACCGTGAACAATGATGGGTCTATGCGACTGCGCTGCACTTTCATCTACTGAAAAGACGACGCAAAAAAAAAACAGTAGAAACTCGCGGCTCCACATTCTGGGTTTTCCTTTGTCTACAGTAAAGTTAATGTGCGCAATATGAAAGGTTCATTGTTGTATTATAAGTACTTGAACAAGAGTGAAGATCGGTGATCCAATAATAAGTAATACCATATCCCGGCTGCAATATTCCCAGGCGTAACACCACGATTGTTCTACGACACTCTTGTGAGATATCTCAAGATGTTTTTGTACGTATTGGTTCGGAAGTGACAAAGTACTCGGGTGCACATGATGAATGAATTAAATGATTTTATAGTCGAGAGAGATGGGCGTCTTACCTTGTTTCAATTTCGATATCCGTTCAGTTTTGGAAACAAATTATTTTTTTAACACAGTATAGTAAATTAAGTGAGATGCAACAATTCACGGCAACACAACAAACCCAACTACAATACGATAGACACGTTGCCTATTGTACGAGTCACTTAGATTATACAAATAGATGAGCTGTTCACAGTCCAAAACGATTAACTTACTTGTTATATTTCAAGAAACTTTCAATTAACGTTCACAAGAAACGTATAAAAATTAAGCAATACATATATTGTACCGTTTGTTCTGTGGACTTAATCGATTTGGGAAATGTGCGGCTCACATACAGTTTACTTACAAATAAACATACACTTATACACATACTTAACAAAGATGTAAAATAAATATTTAATATGTAAGAGCTAAACAATTTTTTATTTTTCCTACAAACAAAGAAATAAGGAAATTAAAAATGTTTTATTATTCATTTTTCGTTAAATAAACGAAGCAGTTACACTTTTGGTGACATTTATTCAGTGTCGAAGGTATGCATAATTAGGTTCCAAAGACATCGTCTTTTAAATGTTGGTTATGCTATTTCATAGTTTGAAGATTCAGTTTTATCTTTTCTATTACTTTCATTGTTTAAAAGGGCATCTCTTTGCGCTTTCAACAATTTATTATTGTTACTTTCTAAATCTTTTATTTCAAAACGTGAAACTAAACAATCTTCACATTTTTTCTTAAATCCCTCAAAGTGCTTTGTTGATGGATCATTATTCGTAAAATGTTTTTCTAGGTTTTTTACAAGTTCTGAATCCTTCACTTAAGATTTCTAAAGTGAAGTATTGCTTTGTTTCACTCCGTCTGTTACCATGCGGTCGTCCGATACGAGTGCATGCTTCGCCCTGAGTCAACCTTCTCACAGTCACATCTTTTAACAAAAGACATTCGTGACACATAGAGCCGAATGCCCAAGCATACGCGCCTTGCGTTGTGCGACAAAAATCGACTGCACTTTATTAGATGTGGAGGGGGAACAAAATTGGCGTAAACCTACTGGCGTAAATGTATTCTGATTTATCATGAACATATTTTCAAGCCGGTTCAATATTGATGTTATTGATTAAATATAATGAAGGTTTGAAAATATGAAAAGATTTTAAAATGCGTTAATTATATTATGTTAATACGTTATGGGTTCTGCGAGTATCCGATGGTTATAGAACCGAACACTGAGTAGATGCAAGATCACCCAAATTGTTATGCTATCTGAGCCCAACAGAGATGTATACAAAACTTTCAAGTTTAGATATACGGTTTTATTTTTATTTACAAAAACATTGGACAAAATAATCTTGACCAGATCAGAAAATATGGTGGACGTGCAAGCAATAAATCTGGAACCCTCAGTTTCTCTTCAGAAATAAACATTGTACAGCAGAACAAAATCGCATATGGAAAAAAAATGCCGCTTTACCGGCAATTCAAGGTAAACCTAATGGCCAAGCTAAATCCCTACGAAAACACGTATATACGCTCAAAAAATTAACAATAGAACAACAAATAGAAATTATCTGCGATAAACGTAATGATATAACTTTCATCTTTTGCAAAGGAAAAGTATCAGCAATCGCATTGCATGATAATTGCTAAATGGTGTCACAAATGTCCAAGCCTTATCAGTAACTTTTATCTTACACGGCCGATTGCAGCATGCGGTACAAAATTATCTTGTCGTCCCACAACCTGTCCTCTGCAATCTGTTCCTTAATCCAACCTAAATGGATTACCGGGAATCTTAGTGCAATAATTATTTCTTGAACCCTTGCATCTTCATGTCATTTTATTACACCAGCCTTGGACAAAATTGTCGAAGAATATTATAATAAGACATATGTTGATTTGTACGATCAACTCCTTTCATATATTTGTGGATTTCACAAAAGATTTGGGTTTTCTCTTTGTCCCTGATCAATGTGAAACGTTTGCTATTTCTGCGGATTTAATGGTAGAAATGGTTTTGCTGGACGGTTTCTCTTCGTTTGCCACAGTTGTAAAAGAACTTGTCCCTTTCTTGAATGTTTCATGTTCTTTCGATGTAATGTTCTTAAAGGCTACACTGTAACATCGACTTTTTCCATCAAATTATTTTTTTTGCACTCTTACAACTGTTCAATGTACTAAATAACATTAAGTATTTTATAATATAGTTATATGACAAAAACTGAACCAAAGTTTAACTTATAGGTACGTTGTTCTGACAGGCAAAAACTGACTAGAGATGCGAGTTTTGATTTTTCTGACACTGTATGTTTTTACAAGAAATAAAAAATTATGAAAAAAATCAGAGGGACGTTAATTCTAATATTACATCAAAGGAAACAGCGGCATCACTGATCTGGATCTCCTTCAGTGTCAAATTAATGTTTTTCTGACTCATTTTTTTTATATTTTTTCCAGTTGGATTTTTTTCATAAAAATCTAAAACCATCTTTTACCATTAGACTCCGACAAAATGGTCGGAGAAGCGAACAGTATATTTTACCTTCCCCCGCCCTCCACGGCCGAGATACAAAGTTGAAAATTCACAAAAATGTTTCTTTTTTCATAAGCTATCCAATGGTCGATTCAGAATTTCAATTGGTTTGTATGCACTTTTGACCGTCTTATTCATCTATGCCCATTTGCGGAAACCCTGTATTTGTCCTAACTGTCCCGCAAACTCTTGTCTTCTTCTGTATTAGTAATTCAGCTGACTGAACGCTATTGTAATAATTGCCCATGTAAATGTGATGATGGAAACCTACATAAGGATCTAGAATTGATAAAACTTTGTCTTATAACGTTGCTTCCACGCCTAACTATACTTTAAAATTACAATTATATCCTGACGTTGCTTCGCACAGATTCCGGACAAGAATTCCATATTTTACTGATTTTGCGGGATTATATGTGCGGAAAAATAATCTCCCGCGCCAAGGTATTATGCTTTCATTCGGTGATCATTTTTGCTTTGGTGTATATACACTTTGCAATTTGTATTGCACATAATTTAAAACTTCTCTAATTTTGAATCATTTGTCCAACTTGCTATGCAAAAAATAATTATTGCAAAAATGCCACATTCTACATGTTTGCATAAATCTATTGCGGCTCATCGTTTTTGAGAAAATTAGGGTTCCTACATATGTAGGAGTCGACCGTTATTCATATATACAGTCGGGGACAAAAATGAGTGGACACTACTGGAAATAGGCAAAATTGAAGTGTAATCGGATTAACGTTACTGTTATGATCTTCAGTTTTATTTACTATACATCCTTATAGTACATACATTAATTAGTGAATAATTGAGGTTCATACTTGCATTTTTGTGCAACTGCGCTGTACTTATCGAAAATTATAGCCATTTATCAGGAGACAAAAATAAGTGGACACTTTATAAAATACCTAGTGAATGAAATTCATATTGAAATTAATACTTCGTATTGCACCTTTTGCTTGTATGACTGCTTCCAGACGTCGGGAAATACTTTTTATTACATTTTCGATGTAATCTGTATTAATTTTTTCAATTTCAGTCTGTAAACTTTAAAAAAAATCGGCCTTGTTATTCCGCTGGTCCAATGCAACTTTTGCATCCAGTAAACTCCATAAATTCTCTATAGGATTCAAGTCTGGGCTTTGAGCTGGCCATTCAAGCAACTTAATATTGGAATCCTTCAAAAATCTTGTAGTGCTCTTAGCAGTATGTTTGGGGTCATTGTCTTATTGGAAGACAAATTCATTGTCGCAACCCATTTTTACCACTGCTTCTCCTAAATTTTCACTTAGAATATCAATGTATTTGTTTGCATTCATAATTCCGTTAATTTGTGCCAACGTACCAACTCCATTCCACGAAAAACATCCCCATACCATTAATGATTCGCCGCCAAAGGGCATAGATGAATAAGACAGTGAAATGTGCCCCCAAACCGATTGAAATTCTGAATCGGCCATTCGATAGCTTATGAAAAAAGAAACATTTTTGTAAATTTTCAACTTTGTATCTCTACCGTGGGGGGCGGGGGAGGGTAAAATCTACTGTTCGCTTCTCCTACGATTTTCTCGGAATCTATCGGATCAAAAAAATTGAAAAAAATTAGGGTTACATCTGGTGATGGTGCGCACATTTCAGATTTTTTTCAGATTTTTATATAAAATATCCAACGAGAAAAAAAATAAAAACCAAAAGGTGAGTCAGAAAATTATTAATTTGACAACGAAGGAGGTCCGGATCATTGATGCCGCTTTTACCTGTGATGTAATATTAGAATTAACGTCTCTCTGATTTTTTTAATAATTTTTGATTTGGTGGAACAGTGTCGGAAAAATCAAAAACCGCGTCTCTGGTCAGTTTTTGCCTGTCAGAACACCGTATGAGATAAACTTTGGTTTCCTTTTTGTAACATTACTATTTTATAGGATATTTAATGTTATTAAGTACATAGAACAGTCGTAAGAGTGCGAAAAACTAAATAAATGGAAAAAGTCTATGTTACAGTATAGGCTTATATGCTAAAAGATTGAAGATCAACCCAAGAACGTCGCTAGCGCAATTGACAAGGTGTCAGTCTTTTAAGTAGGAGAGAAACTTATTGTCTGGGTTTCGAATCCTGTTAGATCCATTCTTCTTTTTCATTATTTTTTTTCTTTCTCTGTGCAACAATAATTAACATTTACTGTCAGACGTTATCACAACATTTTTGCAACTCACATTCAAGAATTGTAAGCACACTGAATTAATCGGGTCTACTGAACAACTACGCCACAATACAATGTTGCGTTGAACTAACGGTCAAAAACGTTTTTCGACACACCACGTGCACGTGTATTACACATTAAAATATTGACAAAAACATTGTTAAAATAGCTGACGTATACGTAATATCTGTGAATGTTAATTATTGTTGCACAGAGAAAGAAAAAAAATAATGAAAAAGAAGAATGGATCTAACAGGATTCGAAACCCAGACAATAAGTTTCTCTCCTACTTAAAAGACTGACACCTTGTCAATTGCGCTAGCGACGTTCTTGGGTTGATCTTCAATCTTTTAGCATATAAGCCTATACTGTAACATAGACTTTTTCCATTTATTTAGTTTTTCGCACTCTTACGACTGTTCTATGTACTTAATAACATTAAATATCCTATAAAATAGTAATGTTACAAAAAGGAAACCAAAGTTTATCTCATACGGTGTTCTGACAGGCAAAAACTGACCAGAGACGCGGTTTTTGATTTTTCCGACACTGTTCCACCAAATCAAAAATTATTAAAAAAATCAGAGAGACGTTAATTCTAATATTACATCACAGGTAAAAGCGGCATCAATGATCCGGACCTCCTTCGTTGTCAAATTAATAATTTTCTGACTCACCTTTTGGTTTTTATTTTTTTTCTCGTTGGATATTTTATATAAAAATCTGAAAAAAATCTGAAATGTGCGCACCATCACCAGATGTAACCCTAATTTTTTTCAATTTTTTTGATCCGATAGATTCCGAGAAAATCGTAGGAGAAGCGAACAGTAGATTTTACCCTCCCCCGCCCCCCACGGTAGAGATACAAAGTTGAAAATTTACAAAAATGTTTCTTTTTTCATAAGCTATCGAATGGCCGATTCAGAATTTCAATCGGTTTGGGGGCACATTTCACTGTCTTATTCATCTATGCCCTTTAACAGTGGGTGTAATAAATCCTTTTTTATACGGTTAATTTTTTGCTCCAGGCTTGCTGCTTCTTTTTAAATTGCCGCAACTCAAATTTGCTTTCGTCACTCCAAACTATATTTTACCAGAATGCTAGCGGTATATTCAAATATTTTCTAGCAAACGGTAAACGTTTTCTTATATTTATTTTGCTGATGTGTGACTTACGCCTAGCCTTGCTGCATCTTAATCCAGCTTTGTGCAGTCTGCGTTTTATTGTTTTTGTAGAAACGTTGAACGCCACATCTTTTGCAATACTTCTGGATGCAATCGCTGGATTCTGTCGGCATTTTCGTACTATTCGACGATCTTCTTGTATTGTGGTGCAGCGTTTGCGGCCACGACCACTTACATTTTTCACCGTTTTATGTACGAGATATTTTTTGAAAATTTTTTCTACCGCACTCTTAGATACGCTGTAGTTTCGAGCTATTACATGGTAACTTAATTTTTCGCAATAGTCCGAAACGATTAAACGGCGAATTTGATTTGAAATTTCTTCTGTTTTTGTCATTCTGTAATTGTTTTAAAATTTCTCTTACTCCTACAAAGGCTGAGTTGGCACTAATCAATTTGTTAGACATCGGTCTGTGTAAGCGTGACCTCTGCTTGATGTTCGTATTCATTATTTGCCTCACAGTCACTTTGCAACAGAGTGTCCATTCATTTTTGTCCCCTCATAAATAGCTGACATTTTCGTTATGTACAGCGTGTATACACAAAAATGCAAATAAGAAGGTCAATTATTCACTAAATACTATATATACTATAAGGATATATAATAAATAAAGCTAATGATCGTAACAGTTACGTTAATCCGATTACACTTCAATTTTATCTGTTTCCAGTACTGTCCACTCATTTTTGTCCCCGACTGTATATCATCTTTTCCTATTTGTTCCATCAAGATAAGTAAACCTAGAAACTTTTTCATTTTCCTCACTGTGACGTCAACCCATTTCACTGCTTTATATTTTTTATATGCCTTTACAACCTGAAGGTGATATCTATTTGTTTTTGTTACTAATAATTCAAAGAAATCATTACCAAGAAACAACTGTTGTTGTATCGTGACGGGATCGACGCCTTCACGTTGGTCCCGTGGTTCCGGAGTTCAAAGAAGTACTATTAGTATTGAGATTCTTTATTAACTTTTACACGTCTTTACTCTTGCTATCGCTTTTTGGGAATGAATGCTCATCGCATTCGGTCGCTCGTTCTTGGTCGTCATGCCAAAAGACGGTTGTTTGTTACCGTGGTTGCGCTCGCTCCGTAGCCGTGGTTGCTGACGATGATGTGTATCGTCGATGATGTGCATGTACGTCGGACTCGGCCGTGTACATGCGTTTATGTTGTGTTGATGTTGCCCTAATTTGGGTCGCGATGACGTCTCGAACATATTTTTATTATGCCGGATCGCGACGACGTCTCAAATTAGGGCGTGTTTTTGGTTATATTTTATTTGCACTTTGTGTGCATGAGTGCCGAGTTGGTCGTTTCGATGCAACAACTGTAGTATTTTCCATAAGTTTTCCTGATCTTGAGGCATCGTCTTCACGCTTGCGGTTCGATTACACGCTCTACCTCAAATCTCACATCATTCTCTGAAAATCATCGATATTATTGATAATAACGTCCTCATCCCTGTCATAGGCGGAACTAACATCTTCCGATTCGCTCAAAAGTAATCGACGATTACTTTGATGTATGGAAACAATGATGCTATTATTCTTGTTAACTTCACAACCACCTATCTGCATATCACTATCTTCTGACCAGTCTGATGACGTGTCCATGAACAACTTGACATTTAAATTTTCATAATTCCTTCTAGACATTTTTAGCGGTATTTTTTAATATGTCATAAATTATTATTTTTATTTGTTTGTCACACCTCACCCCATTATATCTTTATTTGATGCCCATTGATTGTGTAACTTTTTAAGTAATTCTCACTAATAAATTGGTGGTTTTTATTATATATTGTGCTTTATAGAAACAGCACGTCAATAAGTGCAAACAATTCATATAATCACAGAAATAAAAAAACGCGTTGCTAACGTTAAAATGGGAGTTCTCCCCGAGCGGTCATGCACCGATGTATTGTTCTTTTAACACGTTAAGGACCGCACGTTTTTGGGCAAACTTCTATGTTCTAAAATCATCATAACTTTGTTGTTTACGAAGCATTTTTTGTGAAACTTTCAGAAATTGTATAATGGGATGCATTCTAGGGATTATTGCAAAAAAGTCATGTTTTTAATAATTATAATAACTTTTTTCCTCAAAAAATTAATTTGTACGAAATTTTTAGAAATTGTAAAATAGGATGCACTTTAGGTATTATTCAAAAAAATTGTCTTGTAATAATTATTACAAAACTTTATTTAAAAATAAATGTTGCGTTATACGCATCATCACCGAATTTTACAAATTGCAAGGAAACTGCAGGTAGCCCTCCTAGAACACGGCATCCCATGAGACGGTTTCAATTTAATACGATAAAAAAATTGCGAAAACTTAATAATAAACTAGACTGCGCTTTACGAAAATAAATAAATAAATTACATTTTACTCATATGCAACCCTATGCTGTTGTTATATCGTTGGTGATATCGTTCAACTGAAAAAACGTCGTTTCACTGTACTGATTGTGAGTAGTAACGGGGAAGTTTATTAAATGAAGTTGCTTTTATGAAATTAAAAAGAAATGTTTGTTTTTAATATGCTTTATCATTTTTTAAAGGCAATAGTTTTGGGAATCGAATGTATGTTTATTTTATGATGCCTTCGGTACGGATAAGGTGACAATTTACCCGTCTATAAAAAAGTTGTTGTGTATCATTGTTATACAACAGGTTGTACCTCATATCAACACACTTGACAGCATTACAAATAAGAAGCCCAGTCTTACGTAGTCGCTATAATCTATCTATAATTTGCAGTTGCGAATATCTAACTGATGGTTTTCACGAGCAACATGACAATTAGACTTGCGGGCAACATACAAATTCTTGCGTTATTCTTAAGCTTTTTTTGTAGATGAAGAGATCGAACATTGTCGAAACGATGAGCAACAAATGAAATACAAACCAAAGTGTGAAGCAGTGATGGCGACATTTTGACAAGTGTCTCAAATTTTGTGCATTATTTTTTTAGTACTACCTCGTGAATCACTAAGTCAGTGGTGTCGTTTGGAAAGCGGAAGAGGAGGATGATTAAGAAATATATTTAAATACTTACTAAAAAATAAGTGAACCAAAATCATCGCGTGGGTAATTTAAAAAGGCTGTGTGAGTCAGACTCTGACCCACGGGGCATAGATTCGCCAACACTGTCCTAGAATGATTTACAAATCAATAAATATTTGTAGTATTGCATTCCTATTTTGGAAACTTTAAGGTAATACTTCTACAGCTGACATTGTACGTATAAAATTTAATATTTACTCTTTCTTGTATTTTGTAGTACGTATTACAATTAATCATTTGTTTAAAATCTTCTTTCTTTAAGTTTTCCCAGAAATATCATTCACTCGTCCGAATTACTGATACACACTCTAATCGGAAATCGGTATTAAAAGCCATATCGTTTTTACATGGGGTCTTCTTTCTTCTCAGCGATGGAAGAAAATTAATTCCCTGCAGGAAAAGTTGAAAAAAACAGTTGCACTAACTATATGCCCGAGAGAAAACAAAGAGTAAGAGAAGAGAGAGTCTCTAAGAGGACGTCTACCCTTCACATAACGAGCAGATCAAATTACTTAGAGTGGGAAACTCCAGTGGCTAATTTCATCAGCGGGCTCTGATCGACCAGTTCTGCATTTTTTCAATTTACCGATATGGTAGTGCATTGAACCAGTCGCTGTGTATACGTGCACAGAGAGTTGCTCCTGTATAGGCAAACAAATCATACTAGACACATAAGATCAGGCAATCGCGGCTGCTGTGGTGTGCGTGCATGTGCGCACGCGCGGGTGGATGTGTCCATCCATAAGAATATTCAGTTTGTTTACCTTCATAGGCACGTGTATATGACCAAGACATAGAATTCCGTGCAATTTGTACACAGTTCTTTACTAAGTACGGATGTCCGGCGAACGAGGGGCAGACACTATACTGAAGTGACAAATTAATGAATTCCGGGTATTCATTGAACGCTTGTTGCAGGCAGTATCCACTTACATTGTAGGTCAGAATTAATGTGTGTATATGCTTTTAACATACAAATTTTATTGTGACTTCATGAATACTACACATGATTTAATTTGAATGTAAAGTAATGTAAAAAAATCGATGAAAAAAATATTTGTAACCGTCCCAAAAACTTTTCAAATTCGTTTATATTGTCCATATATATTTTTTACCTATTTTGCAGGTCCTTTAGTCGCTTAAATATTCTGCATTCCTTGCTGTTATACAATTTAAATTTAATTTGAAAGCAAAAACTTTTGTAAGGTCGAATACAATTGTAGTGGCATTAACGAAGTGCATACACACGATAAATATGCAGGAAAAAATATTGACACTGCTTTAGAAATATAAATCGATTACTTTTAACTCATTATTAACTGTTATAAACACTCTTAAATGTTTTATATAATCGGTAAGTAGTTTTGAATGATTGATGTAAATGAATGCAAAAAATGTTTGTTATATGTGGGCGCACAGAAAGACCATAAAGGTCAAGTTGTTTTATACGTAAATTATTCAAACAATATGCTCTGTCAATTCGATGAAACAGAAATAACAATATGAAAACTTCAGTTTCCTACATAAGATATAATTGTGATCAAATAGCATCACTATTTGAAACTATTCACGTTTGATATGAAGTGTTATAGTTGTCGAACTGTGCAAATATTCCTAAGATTTTCAGGATTGTGTATAAGTTCACAGCCTTCACACCGAAAAATTATATTTGCTGTTTGGAACCAAAGAGGTAATTACGGTGAAATGTTTTTTCTCTTTCATCACTTCTGAGAATGATGCAATGAAAGCCGATAACGGCTGAGGTGCGGCTATTCAAAGGAAAACGATCTTGCGAGCAGATATTTGAGATAGTTGTCTTTGTTTCGACTCGTGTTAGTCTCTATCGCTCTTCCTCTTCTTATGATTTATCCAGTCGCGTTTTACACTGTTCTCGGTTTCCGACTTCAAAGCAAAGCGAGAACCGCCGGTATATTGGCGGCATATTGTCGGCACATCGCCGGCATATTGGCGCCATTCCATCGCCGTTAGTACACATAACACATTTTTCTATAACGCCACACTCTACTGCTATTCAGCGCAGCCTCTTACGCAGAGAAATCAGATGTATGTTGTAAAACAGACCGATATGTAACTACTATGAGTTTGAATAAACCCCAATATGAAAGAAATATGTGACCAATAATCTGATATTTTCTAATTAACATACCCTCTGTACTGATGTACTATACACATGTTTGCGACATAGTTGTGTTATTGCAAATATTTGCTGTAATTTTGGGTATAGACAGGATCCCAAGAAAACATTATTGACTTCTAAGCTAATACAGTATTTTTATTTGTTGTGTACCAAATGAAGTCAAGGGTAGCCAAAAATGTGGCCAAAACATTTCTTTATGATACAATTATGTTACAGCTACAACACAAGGGACCTCTAAGCTTTGTTAATATATCATATTTCTTTTCGTTAATTTCCTGTATTCATCTTTTAGTCGTGAGATTATGTAAAAATGATTAGAGCTTCAGGTATCAAATCAACACTGAATTTTCAATTGTTGTCGACAGTACGTCTAATTTTTGTATTTTTCGTAAGAATATTGTACACGCTCCAAGCTCTCAGGGACTCCATCCCCTATTACATTGAGCAGAAATCGCCCACGATTTTATTCCTTTATGTCAGCATGAAGATAATGTATTATACAACCTGCATGTATACGAAGTATTACATGAAAGTTATAAATCCGCCAACAAACAAAAATCGTACAATGAAAAAAATAATACGCTAATATAATTACCCTCATAGTAGATATTTGTTTAACATACAATTTATTAGAAATTAATTCCATTATCTTCTGGACACACGTTATAGTCGTTATTGTACTTCCCCGGTTACGATAGAAAATTGTCTGTTGTGCACGTAAATCGTTTGTGTGCACGATATAAGTATTTCATGTGCATCCTAATGCAACCTTACGCATTTTCATTTCGTACCGAGAAAGTTTACGAGATATTCGTGCAGCATGAACAGCACAAAAGAAAGTACACCTGCTGGTGAGAGTTAGACATTTTTCTTCTTAAGAAATCAATGAGTAATTCCTTGAATATGCACTTTTTAACGAAATAAGAAACGTATAAAAGTAATGTTTCGCTACATATATAAATATTGATACACGCATACGTTCGGACGCATGTAGGTATAATATGTTGTACAATATAGTGATATTAGCAATTCTACAGCATCGCCTGTACAGAGTAATACTTTACTATAAAAATATCTGGACTGATCGAGACCACGACAAAGTAATAAGAAAAATGACAGGTGATCGAATACGTATATGATACTCAGAATTATTAGCGGCAATGGCAATGATACGGTGAACAACTCTTTAATCCACAAATGAATATAGATTATGACAGAATTTACATTATTGACACATCTAGGTATGTATGCCTTCTCTGCATGAATGAAGTATGTATTGTCGGGCAATGGCGTGTAACATCTTAGTTGGTCAAAATAAAAAACAATCGTTTACTCCACTTCAAAGTTTATCTTGCTGGGATATCTAAAATTTGCTGCTTATAGCATATGTTAAACATTACTGTATGACAGGAAACGACACATTACCCTACAAACGAGTTAGGACTATCACAAGGCCTTTCACAAGTTATTCCTGTATGAATACTTCTTTGAATTTTTAATATGAGTAATTGGGAATCGAGTGTGGTCTTGGTCCATGTCATGTTCAAATCATCTCAGTAATAAACATTTTGCGTAGAAGAAACACAGTTTTTACATGACTTAAACTGTATTTAATTCTGACTAAGTCATTCAGTGCTTTATAGGCAAAAGAATCATTCACGTAAAGTTTTAATTTTGTATCTCGACTGTGCTGGTAGTAAAAGATGAAAAGAAGTCATCATGTTTCTGTACATAAGTAAAGTAAAAAAGGATCACTAAGGAGATTCAAATGCAAAAATAAAACTTACGTCAGTTTAACAAACTGTCACTTTGCGGCAGCATTTGAGTTACTTTTTAACCCTTTCGCTACGGAGCGCTTGTGACAAAATGTGATCGCTGGGGACGGAGCGCGTTGCTCAGTAGTTGACACTGAGGTACGGAATGCTACGACGTAATTAGAAGTCGTTTCCTGTTCTCTAAATTCTTTAAGTGTATGTTCTCTATATTTATTATATAGTAAAGTGAGAAATAAAAGTATATGTGGTATGAACGTATATGTACGCCTTTCATACCTGAGCGTTCACTTTTCTAGGGCGTATATATACGCCCTTCGTACCTGAGCCTCTACTTTTCCAGGGCGTATATATACGCCCTTCGGAGCGAAAGGGTTAGAAGTGTTTCAATATTTCAAGACAAAAAACCATGTTGCAACTTCAATTTTCTTCATTTATCTAATTTTTTTCATTCCTATGGCTGTCTCATGTACTTAAGACATTTACGCGATAAAGAATACATGAAAATTTACGACCTAAGTTACTAAACGAAAAAAAACTGAAAAACTACAGGAATAAGGTATTAACAACTTAAAGGATGAATCAGAATTTGAGTGACATGATTTAGGGGATTATAGAGCACATGAATACAAGCACTTTTTGTCAAGTAATATATGAGACGCAATGCAAGGGGTAAAAAGTTACAGGGTAGTTTCGCACCGTCACATTTAACGCACTGACTGCCATACGCGTTGGCGATGCCTGACCTGGTGGTAAACGTGTTAAAGAATTATTACAAGAATGAGAGGCGATATTTCACAAAGTTCATTGTGCAGCGAATTTTAAACACTTTATTACAAGTTAACTCTTTCTGGGTGAAATAGCTTATAATCAATACTGTTTTACCCATTCATACTATGTATGATGATTTGTAGTATAAGAAAATTATTTTGTACGCAATATTATGGATAGTATAGATGAAATAAACCAATTTTACTGTAATTACGTAAAAAAATGGTTAGTACAATTATAATAACACAAAAGTTCTCAATATTATATACCTTTTTATTTTATTTCAGTTAGTTAGTTTACAAGTAGTGATCAATACGTTACAACCAATCTTGCCATGTTCTTATGTGAGCTTTGCAATGTCCTTTTATATTACATCTGCTTCCTAAAAGAATTTGCAGATTTTACTACATACCATGTATATTTGGTTAAGCATATGAAATGAGTAAGGCCAAAGTATGTTTTATTGTGTTTTTGTAGTATCTAAAATGCACTGATAACATAGAATTTAATCGCTGTAATGTATAAAAGTTAATTAAGTAAACCAGGAGAAGAAATAGCAGATTATAATCGATTGATTTATGTTCATTCCAGTAGATGCTTGCAATTTTTTAATTTATCTTGGATCCATTTGAAATTTTTTTGAGAGAAATAGGTAATAACACCCTATTGAACGTTTCCGCTGTCATTGTAGCAAAAGGGTTAAGTACCTATACCCTAATTTTCACACATCTCCATACAGTAGAAACTGACGAAGTTATTCTTTATTTCAGATATCCTGAAAGAAAATAGTCAATGGGACTTAGAATGTTTGGATTAGGGGCCAACACTTTAAACATCACAATCGCTTACGGTGAATAATGAAGGCCAATTATACGAGCGATAACTATTTTTTCTTCATTTGTCATTTTGATTAATTTTAAACGATAATAGTTGTTAAACTCACATTAAATGAATTAGACTAACGTAAATTGACAAATATAACCTAAGAAGCAAAAAATACAAAATGTAAAATATCTCAAACCTTATTTCAACGTTTTGTTGAATTTTTAATATTTCTAACAATATTGAATTCCCAAATACTAAATGCTCTGCCCCCTTTACAAAATATTATTACAAAGCATATGTGAATCATTTTAGAAAATACGGATGACCACAGCTTTATTAGTTGTCACTGATGTTTATTGACTGTAATCATCTTGCATTACAATTATGTTATAATACTAGATATATAATGATAATAATAACAATAGTAATTTTATTAGTAATTACATTTTAACTTTCATCTAAATATCCTTCGCGAGAATATGCTCGCTTTTCGGTCCAATGATAGCGTTCTATATTGTCGGCATATATATTTTCTGACGTTAGAACAGTTACCGCGTTTCTTCCTTATTTTTAGACATTGCTTACTTTCGCTCATCTAATTAGTTCACGCCGGAAGGATTTCATTTGATTGGAATCTAATGTTTAAGCTGGCCATATCATCCTATCAAGGATTTCAATTTATAATCATATGAGAAGTGTTCCTGTAAAATATAATTCTGAATGTACCGTTAAAAACCATGCTTTATCTTCTTAGCGGATAATGTTATTTTTGATGCCGGTAAAGTCCACCTTCTTAATAACGCTTGGTATACTGTCGTTGCTTTGTTAATCATAGAACCGATAGAATGTTATTCATTACAAAAGACAGATATTGCAGTAGGTATCAGAGGAAAAAGTTCTGCATGTTTGGATATGTTTAATAAATTATCTTGCTGAAATGAGTAGCTAATAATAATTACATTCAAAAATATTTTGCTAACAATTTTCACAATTATTAAAGGTACTTAATTATAAACGATTTGGAGAAAACGTAATTAGAAAATAACAAAAACTTATCATCGATACAGTCTGGGATAGTTGACGAACGCAGAGTCATTGAAATATACGTTATAATTATTATCACTATTGCTATTATTATTAATCTTACTATTATTATCGTTATCATTATGTCTACTGGTACTGTTATTATCATTTGGTCATTAAGTTTGCTTTAGCATATATTTATGACAGAAAAAATTATAAAAATGTTGCCTTATTATTAAAAAGCATTTGACTAAATATAATAATTCTTATATTACATTCCTCTGGTTTCGAAAACGGAATAATGATCAAGCTTACATTGGCCAAATACTTTACATTTTATGATTTTCATGCGTAAACGCATATACATACACATGACCGATGCAAGCATGTATATATGTTACGGTAAATGTGATTAAGCAAGTAATTATGTATATTTGCCGATTATTATTGAAGTTACTCGATACAATTCTCGAAGTGCTCACGTGGAATTTCAACACATTTTGATAGGAAGGTCCCGTAACTACCTTTGATGCACTCTTTTTATAAGAAGCATGACTAATGACATAATTTTTTGAAAGAAAATGTTTTATTTAAGTCTTCCTTATCACCTATCTTTTTGAAGAAACAAACAAATGTAGTAAGCAAATATTATCGCAAATAATATATATAAGTACCACTAAATGCGAATGTGATGAATTCTGAAATATTTGTCAAATTAACCGGTAATTATACATAATCATCGAATTAACGACATTTACCGTAACATATATACATGATTGCATAGGTACATTAATATAATCATGTATATTTACTGTTCACCTACATATGCAATACTTCTCTAAGTCTATCATAGCTCGACGAAAAATATAAAATGAAGTTTCCTGCTTTATTTAATGTTACACAAGTAATAACTTGTAATCATATATTAATACCTACTTGTGTAAGTGATATTATTGATATAGATAAGATCTGAAATAGATAAAACAAATTAACATTTTATACGGTCAATTATTAAGGCATAATCAGGAGAATCTTCTCCGCTTATATTTGGATATTGTCCAACATGATTTAATATGGTTTCAAAATAACATGCATCTAATTCTTTATTCGAGAGAAATTAAACCGTCGGAACCAAAATTGCTGCACGGTGTTGAATATTTTAAATAAACTATATAACACCCTTAGATGCGGTAACATGAAAGAGTATAGTTGTTATAAACGCGCAAATCGTATTTTATTCGCAATAAGACGTTTCTTAACTTAGCAAAGAAGATTTCTTTTATAAGATGTTAAATTGTGTGGCTCGACTGATAACATTGAAAAACAAAGAAACAAAAAAAAATCGGGGTTATTTATAAAGTTCAAGTTCTACCATTTTTCACAATTTAAGGTTGAAGTCTATCACTATAACAAATGAAAAACGACAAAAGGTGTAAAAGAAATGCGAATTTGACATTGAGACAAGAGTAAAGTTATTACGACTTTTCTTGTGTAACTGCATTATTAGTAGCAGTATAGTAGATTTTTTCAGATTTCTCATTCACATCCTGGATAAAAAAAATCAATTATCTTGGTGGTTTTCGTTTTCTAAGTGACTGTCGTGCTAAACTTTGGTCGGCATTTTAGTAAATAAATGATTCGTGCAATGTCTGACGCTGTCACATACAGTAAATCGGTATGGTTAATTAGCAATCGGTATACAAATTTAGAAAGATTTGATCAAAACAATTACATTATCTGCGATCTGTTGTCGATCACAATCGGTAGTGCAAACGCAAAGATGTATTGGCTCTTTAACAAATTGCCGAACTTTTGTTCGTTAGAGTCAGTTTTAGACGATATTTTCATTTATCCGGTAATTGCTTTTTTTTCTTTGTTCACTTGTACGTATGTTGCAATGATTAATATGAATTTACAAATGTCGAACAAATATTTGTTATACGTTTCCATTTTCAACACTTATTATTACTCTCCTTACTACTGAATGTAAGAGATAACTAGACCAAATGGACAACGAAAAAGTTATACTTTTCCCGCTTATAACATAATTGCAAAACGTTTCAATTGAATGCAATTGACGTAAATGTTCAAATAACTGAACATCGAAGAATGATTAAGACGTCCATGTATTTCAGGAACCAAATGTCATATACGCCGTATTTGGTCTACGATCATTAATGGTGAAAAACATAAAATACTAGTTTGTCTATTATTTCAGTTTAGGGAACCTTAAGTAATGATATGATTAAAAAAAATATGCATTGGGTTGAGAAGTATTGAATAACGTGTCTAAAAATCGTATTTACGTAGCTAATGGTCTGCTCTCGATAGTAAGTTCATGTCATTCATCTCAAAACATCTATAGCTTACGGAGCAAAAACAGTTACCTCAAAAAAATATGCTGAGGAGGGTCCCACACTTGCAAAACTGCAGTAGCGCATTACCGAGTCAACATTTCACCGCTGCACAATCGGCACGTTTAGAAATAATACCTGTACCTCCCGACATATCGCTAGTAATATAATATACACACATTGTTTTTTTTTAACTTTCCGTACTTTCATATTGATTTACCGATCACATTGAGACGCATGGAGTAAAAAAACATTTTTCTTTCAAGTACTACATAATATATAGTTTTGTATAACTGAACAGACTCATTTTAACGCTTCAAAATTATTTTACGAGCACCATATTTTCCTTCAAATGTTCTTACGCTATGAAACTCTCCTGAATCTTAGAATTAGCAATGAATTCTCTATATCAGAAACAATAAATTCTATAAATATTCGTTATTAAAAAATATCATGAATAGTCTTGAAGAGTTCATTGATGAAATGATAAACTAGACTTCTGTGGTGACAAAGATTACTCAGCCCTATGTTATTCTTGAAGGTTGCATTGCTCCTCTTCCTACGTGCCTTTCCAGTGA
Organism: Anoplius nigerrimus; assembly: GCA_914767735.1. Lineage (NCBI taxonomy): Eukaryota > Metazoa > Arthropoda > Insecta > Hymenoptera > Pompilidae > Anoplius > Anoplius nigerrimus. The sequence goes on from OU612080.1 coordinate 18,112,576, forward strand.
CGCATTATTGCTTCCGTCAGCATTGTAATGGCTCAAGTGAATGAAAAGTGTACCAGACGTAACAGGCATTAATAAATACCATTGTGTTTTAAAATACATCAGCCTCGCAAATAATAAAAGCTTGTAACTTTATTAAATTCGGTTTCAGATTGCTTCCGGTCAAAAGTCAAACTTTTTGTAATTTCTTCGACTGGAATCGTAGAATTGAGCTTTAGAGCATGGTAAAAATACATTTTCTTAAATAACGACATCCCTCAAGTGTAACCGTGTTTTTTCGAATTCAACACAGGGGCATAATGCGAAGTAAAGACTTTAATACGCGACTTGATAGTCTAAAGTGAAGAGTTCTCGGAATTAAAACAATTAATCCGTCAGGATTGGTAAGAAGTTGTTTTAACAGGAATAACTTTTTTTTTTTTGCTTCGAGTGAGAACTCATTGTTCGATAAACGAAATCACCATGTATTCAGCGATCTGGTATGCGGCATTTTTATCTCCTCTCGTGGACTTATACGTCGCACTGCCTTTCTTTGACCTTGCAGTTGTGAGGCACGCTTGAGCACCACTGACCGCACTGCTCTTAGCGTTTGGATACGTTCGCTGAGTAGCACACACATAGCCCTCCCAAGTATTCCACTGCCATACTTGTCCTCTCCTCACGCAGTCTCTACCTGTTGCTCGCGTTGAGAAGATTGCTTCTGCTTCGTCATCCCGTAATTCTCATAGCGCGCGTTATTCTTTCCATTTTTCCTTTCTGCTTTGGAAGGTTCACTCACCCAGTGTGGTCCTTTTCCCAGAGAAGGTGACACAGGTAACGCAATGTTTAGCTGTGCTCCTTGTTATAGTATTTAGTCAGGTGGTATACTTAAAAAAAAAAACTCTTAATTCAGTCGTTCAGTATAGCTATACTGTAACATCCCAAGTGTATCAGATGCAGTGTTCTCCAGTTACAGAACAACTGGAATTTCCGCGGATGGAATTTGTGAATGTCTCAATGGCCCGCGACTTGTGTAATCCCGAACACTATATTCTGTGCCAGTTTGCGCGTTCTATGCTTGTTTAAGTTGTATTTTGTATTTCATTTGTGATACGTCATTGTGAATATTGACAGTCTATTCCATCTTTAATTTGTCATTGACATTTTATTATGGGTGGTGACAAAACTAAGTTTATAATTTGACAGAGGCAATATTTGAGGACAAATTTCTTGTGTCCCTTTCCGTTGTCCACACTGCAAATGTGTGTCAATAAATGGATGGATTTCAGTATTTATTCGACTCGGAATGATACGGCTTCAATGTGGAGAATGTGAGCTACGAATCAGGTGCGTGTGTCGAGTGAAACGTGAGTTTGATAAAGCAATAGGAGTCGATAAGCTGAATCGAGGTTTCCTTCGAGAAAGTCACAGGAAGATAACATGCACGTAAGCTATGCTAATATCGAATTTCATTTTTTGTGTGAGACATATGCTTCACTGCGAGTTTGTTTCTGATAGTTTGAACTTAATACCGTATACGTGCTCTAAAGTTCCGTTATTAAAATTTGATTGTGTAAACACATATACGATTAGCTCAGTAAGGCACCAGTACTTCGAGATCTTTTTCCCACCCTTTGCTTAAACAAAGGTAAGATCAGAATCATTTTATCAGCACATCTGTAGATGCCCCTTTAGGGTAATCAGTATACCGTAGCAAATCGTGTTGTCAATAGATGGTGTATTCTTCGATGGACACATGTAATAATCATATGAATGCATTTAGGATATGGGTATGATACATTGAATGACTCACGCGAAGAGTTTCCTACCTAGAGAGAATTGTATCTGAATAATTGGGTGTAATTGAAAGTTAAACTTTCATTTCATTTTAAAAGCTTTCTTTGAACCGTTACTTATAAAATATGTAAAAATATTACGCAGCTTTTATATTACATGTCTTAGTTATGATGTATTCTGAACATAACGTTCCAAATGACCGCCATCTTTCTCTAGACATGCGGGTAATCTCGATTGCAAGCTGTCCATTTGCAATTTGTCGCACATTTTAATTTGCTTTGTGAAACCATTTTTTGTGGATAATTGCACTAATTCCGTCTGCAAGGGTAAATTTTGATAGCATTCTCTAGTATGCGTCTTACATTAATAATTCATGTATTTACTGCCTGGGTTGAAGCATTGGATCGAGCTCACGTCAAAACAATCCACAGACCCAAGTAAAACTGTCACCGTTGTTATAATTTTTTTGATAGAAAAAGCGCCTTATTTTTCTGTGATGCGTTAATAATAACTTGATTATTCTAATTCATGCATTCTAGTGACAGTGTCAACTTAAAGATAATTCATTTCGCTATTAGGTTCTATAAATCGGTCATTGACAAACAATATAAATACATTTTTTATTTATTGTTAAATGATCGTGAAGGTAGGTCAAAGTACAAAAGTGAAATTTAATTGGTTAACTCTCATAGTTTTTCAAACGATACTAATAATAAGTATAATTATATTTACACTATAAAAAAAATACATAATACTGAAAAATACCTGAAAATTGTTATTTAATAAGGGTACTTTAACACTGCAACCTCGTCATTCGTGTATCGCACTTTATCGTCATGAAACATGAGTCAGTCAATATTCTTAGTATATTTGTTTTATTTAATTACGATTTACGTTTTATTGTAAGTGATTTAGTTCAATGACGTTTTACGTTAGCCCATCTGCTCGTACAAAGTTTTACTGAGGTTCAAAAGTGGTAATGCCGTTAAAATGCAATTTAAAAAAATAAGTAACACTAATAAATGATATAAAAAAAAATCGAATAACGCGTTGATCTTGGAAACTCTTTAGTTTCTCAATTGATATTTCAATTGATTTCCTTTCGTTACCATTAGTTTCATCAACAAGCCTTTTTAAGTGCTCTTTTCAATTAACTGCAATGTATGTTTTTTTTATTCGAGACTTTTTTCGTCTTTAGGAACAAAAAGTTTAGTATTTCTATGCTTTTACAACATTTTGCATCTCGTGTATACATTTGTGCACAAAATCTATATTCGATTTTATTTTACCCTCGCCTTAGCATCGTTTTCTGCTAGTGATTCTTGTATCCGTATTGAAGTAAAATAATGTTCCGGTTTTGCGGTCAAATTAGTCATTCATATGATCAGAAATTGCAAATGTACGTGTTATACAAAGTATCTGTCCTGACGACGCCTTAAATGAACTTAAACTCTGCTAGAACCATGATTGTTTTAAGAAGAACTCTGATATTTGTATACAATATAAGAAATTTATATTTGCATATACGTAGTAACATGTGATGTTTCAGAATTCGATAAATTGTGGAGCATATAAAGTCGGAGAATGATGAAGAAAAAAACGGAAACAATACTAAGAAATGTGCAAAAGTAACTTGGAGCACAGAAAGTAATTATAAGACACAATTATAGCAATATAGTAAATACTCTACGAGTACCGCAAATATACCTTCTTATAGTTTACCAGAGTGTCGTATATACACTCTCGTGTGCCATACCTATTAAAGCAGATCCTTGATTAAGCTGTGTACTAACCTCAATAGATGTCTAATTTCATACTGAATTATTTGAGCTACCTCGAATTAAATTGTTCGAACTCGAATAACTCGTGGGTTGCGCAACTTAAATAAATTATACCTACAGTATGCCGAAAAATGAACGGTAATTACTCACGCTTTGCACATCACACCAATTTCAATCACTTTAAGATGCCGAGGTCATAGTGCTGCATGACATTTTCCTTCGGACATGACCGTCGCTCATCTGTACTTGCTTGAGTATAACTTTTTATGAGAATTTATGCAAGTTTAGATTTACCATTAGTAATACACTTTGTATTTATCCAATTAGGTACATCGAAAAGCTGCCGTTTTTTCGTCTGCCGTCTCTTAATATTTTTTCGAAACTTCTATACAACTGAGAAATGGTGAGGCGGGTTAAACTTTGCATTACTTATTGTTGTTGAAAATATCGTTTTCTGCGGAAAGAAAACATTTGTTCGAGATATCACAAATAATAATAATTCCACATCTATAATATGATTCCATATCCATAATGATTCTCACTGTAAGTAGGTGAAATTGATAGATGGTATTCTCTTGATCATTTATAAAAAAAAAAGTAGAACATCAACCGATTGTAAGGTATCCAATAGCCCCATACTTTTTGGAATTTCTATGTATTATAAAAGAAATTGTTCGTGAAGTGAATCATTTAAAGGTTCTTCCCTTACATTAACGCATACTTACCTTAGGAGCATTGTTGGCTAACATGTGCATCTGTCCAGGTTAATTTCCGGATGCGTTTCCAAGAATAGGTGAGAGTCAAGCTTACAAGCGCACATAGCCGTTGAAATTCCGCGCAAAGTATTCTCTTTGTCCTTTAGATCCTCTTGTTCTTATGCTCGCTTAGCTATGTCTTTTTCTATATTTCTCAGTGTTGAAATGTCTATCCTTTTCTGTTCATCTCGTTTGATCTTCCCACACTTATGCAGGGCCGTACGTGCTCGAAGAACAAGACTGGGTCTTGCGTTTCTTCGACGTGAACTGAATAATCACTGGCCTCTCCTTTTTTAGTGGAAACTGTCATCACAGTTAGGTTTCTACTTTCCTGGTCTTCCAGTTCCATGGATACAGTACCGCGCAATCGTGTTATGTGACAAACTTTAGTAACGACTATTTTGTCATGTAATTATTTGTTCTGTTGTGTTTTTGTTGCAAATTACATACGCTTTCACGTAGGAATACTAAGTTTGTTTAGAACGGGTTCCCTCCCTTTCTTTTATCACGTGTTCGTAATTAACACAATATCAAAAATATAATAGATCGTAGGCAGATTTAGAATTATCTTACGCCTCTATAGTCTAGTAATGTATGAATAATAGATTCCTGAACGAAATTGTAAAACTCCCTAACAGTAACTGGATAGCCAAAGTTTTTATTTCAGTATTTAATGGAGTTTGTTAAAATAAAATAGCAATAGAAGAAGCAGGTTTGTAACAAAAAGTTTTAATTTTAATTAAATTCGCACTAAGAGAAGCTGGACACGCATATTTTGTATCAAAAGAAAGTACTTACTGGCATTCTCGTGGCAATCCGTCTAAACCTGGAGAAACCATAACATACGTGACAAAAAACAGGGTTAACAAATTATTTACTAAATTTAACGTGCGGAACTATATGCTACATACATGTATGATACCTACATGTCCATGAGATTACTCACGATTAATCGTATATTTTCTAATGCAACGAAAAAAAGAAACAGAGCCCTATGAGAAACGGTTCTCAGTTCTACCGTACTCCAAATAGGAATAAACGACATGGTCGACCGCACAAAATGTCTAGTCAGAAGCCAGTTATTTGTATATGATCTCACGATAACATGCAATTGGAAAATCCAATATACTACAGAGGATCTTTTTTTGTACATGAAACCGGCAATAACCCTCTAACCCCTTATTTCGTGATTTTTTGGAATTAGTTGAGAAAGGTATATGATGTTACTCTTGATATTAGTAGTCAAGAAAAGCTAATAAGTCCTTTCTTAAAAAATATATTTGGTTTATACATGATACAGCATACATATGCGATCACAGTTTATTTTTTTTTTTCAACAGTCTGAACACTAGTTTCATACATTTTGGTTCAAGTGGTATGAAATATTGAAAAGCAATTTCTCTCTTTCTTCAAACACAGTGGAGCTTTACGCTTTACACACTGCACAGAGGACCTTTAGGACCACAAAGGTTCGATGCATTTTGAGGCAACACAATTTTTAAACATTTTCTATTTCCATAAGAGAAAATCAATAAGTACCTAAATCCAGCAATGTAAACATCCATGGAAAGGCACTTGGGGTATTAGAAAACAAAACATCTAGTTTTTCTACGAGTAGGTAAGCAATAATAAGCAGCCTATCAACATCTAACCTCAGCTGTATGAAAGGCCATATTATTATATGAACGAAAGTTTTGTTTTCGTCATATCAACTTGTAATGATAATGTTATCAAAACTGTTTTGAGATATTTATACTCGATATAATCAAACTTCATGAGATATTTTTGAATCTGTTTAAGTTGAAATATTTACCACGATAACGAAAGGAATATCTCACCTCTGTTAGCAAGCACTTCGTTGTAGAGAATCTGATGAAACTACTCTTCGAAAACTTAGCCCAACAGTTAACAGGTTTAAGCTTTAATCACTAGTATATGGGGAAAGCTTAATATCTGGTCTGATATATATGAAAAAATTGCGAACTTTTAAACTAAAAAATAATGAGTGAATTAATACGGTGCATCATGTTTGCACTCAAATTCTTGCCCTGCAAAACGTAAACAACTTTGTTCACGAAGAAGTCATCTTTGTTAAGCACACAAAACTTATGGGATATATATTTAATAAATTACTGACATGAATCCCCGAAATAAAGCACCTAAATGAAACATGTCTCAAGAGCCTAAACATCATAAAAGCGGTACCCATTGAAAACTGACGTCCAGATGAAGAGGTTCTACTATTAACATACCGAACTCTGATCCTCTCCAAAATTAATTTTAGATCAATTCAGCTAAAGTTCACATACTAAAAACGGGAGAACCAGTACATAATGCGCCACTGAATTTAACGTTTAACTATACCTCCAGGAATAGGTTGAAAAATTTCATTTTAAAGAAACCCAATCACCACAATAGCTCTATGAATATATCACAAATATTGCTGAGAGTAAACGAGAAGAAATAGTCCCTTGGGCTATCAGGACCCCAAAAAGTAACGTGGGTTAGCTGATTTTACTGTATAGCAATAATGTAACCGCAAATATGAAACCAAAATCGTAAAACTAAGCAGCATATACACACATCACAACAAAATGTAAACAATCGCTGAGACTAACCAAACGCTACGGTACATTACTGGGACAGACATTAACACAATAAAACGTCCACGTTCACTTCCGACCCTACGTGAACTACGATGGCCAAAACAAATGATACAAGAAACAGCCTTCGAATATTACATTATCCAGACAGATTCGATGAATGCAATAGTGGAAAGACATAAACAATTCCATGAAAAAAAGAAGAAGAAATCCAATTTGAAAAAATGTCCGAACAAAGTGCTTACTGTGGTCTTTGAATTAACAGCAAAAATGTTACGATTACTGAGTATCTTTGCGCCAGGGAATTGTCGCAAACACAAAACAGACGTCATTTTTAAGGTAGCAATGTCCTTTTCATCACATCTAACAGAAACTCCTGGAAACGCTCATACGTTGTTATGATACATGAAAAATTGCTGAAGTACGGGTTTTTGATCTTTTTGACAATATTCCATCAAAGCCAAAAATATGAAAAAAATCAGAGGTATATTATTTTGTTATTAGCAATTTGTAATCTTAGCTTAGGAAAATGGTGCATCTCTGTGCAATGATTTCTCCAATACCAAATCGACGTTTTTATGATTGTTTCTTTGGTCTATACTGTTTTATTTGGTGGATTTTCTATTTAAAATACTACCAAAAATCCGTAATGTGTGTCACACTAGCAGGTTAATGCCGCCCATTTTTGTATTTTTGGTTATCCACTAAGTTTTGAGAAAATGATCGGAGTACCTTATGTTTTATTTCATCCTTTTCCATCCCCCCATAGTTGGGATAGAAAGTTGAAACCTTGCACAAATGGTTCTTCTATTATAAGCTGTCGAATGACTTTTCCAAAACTTAATTTAGTTTAGGGTCACTTTTGACCATCATATTCCGCTGTACCCTTTGAAGTCTATAAGCTGAAACACTAGAATAACCCTGACACCGCCCTTATGTCATACCGGTGCATGCCTTCAAACTAATAGAATATCGAACGATGCGGCGTAAAAACTAAAAATGAAACTACTTTTTCGCTTTAAACTTAAGAAATCCGTATTGTGAATTATATTGAACGATGACAATTCCTGATTACGTTGTAACAATTCCACAAACGTCATTACCATAGACATTGAGGCACAGAGGCCGTCAAATCCTACGAAGGCTATCTCTGCACTAGTCATCAACATAAATCACAATTCAATAACAAATAAATGCAAAGTGCTAATTGAAAACTATATATATAGAAGTGCTTCAGTAAAAGAAAAATCTTCAAATATTAGATACCTACATAAACAAATAGAATGTCCTCCACCAAAGAAAATACAAAACTTCTACTGTCAAATTTTACACATTGAAAAGTTTTGGTGACAAATATGTACAAAAGAAACATCAACTTGTGTAGAATGAATGTTATTTTTCTATGAGTCATACAAATAGAATAGAAGAAGATAAAATTCGTTGTTGGTGGATCATGTTATAACTGCTTACCCACAAACTTGTGTAAGCCTATATGATTTTCAAATCGCATCTCTGTGCGATGACATTTCCAGTCAGTGTGAAATCGATTTATTTTTAAGTTTACAGGTCGATAGGCTCTCACGGATTAGGTGCTTTCTTCCATCCTTAAATAATATTCTTTATCAGTTTATGAAATAGAACAATCGTAATTCATGGCATTACATTCCTTGAGATTATTCATGAAATTGTGGATCTGTTACAAGTACTAAGCACACGGTAATATAAGATATCCATATTTGTTTTGGAAACGATGATCAACAGAATAGATCTGAATTTTACACAAGAATTGTAAGAAATAGTCACGGTATGACCACGGTCAAAATTAGTAACACATTGTGGCACGATCAATCTCAATCGGAAAGTAATGTAAACAGCGCCGTTGATGAATCAATCCTACTAGGGCGTGACTCATAGAGACGTTTTGGTTATCGTCATTTCCCGTCGTCTATAAAACCAAGATCTCTGACACGCATACCTTTGATAATTTTCCCAAGAATAGTAATTGCTTTATCGCGTAATGTGCTTACGGTCTATGTCAAAGGCAAAATTTTGTCAACGTATTGAAAGAGATCGTAAGATGCGCGTACAAATCGTGTCCCGACTCAGGTGAATACACTCAGTAATTGATATTCCAGAAACGAAAGGGTACCGTTTTACTTGCAAAAGAAAGAATGTTACATTTTTCTTTGGCGCGAGCAAGCCATACAAACTACCGAACAGATATTACAAAGCAGAAAAAAATACATAGTTTGTCGGGCAGTGTTATCAAACAGAACGCATTCTTTTGCCTTTTTTGATATTGTACCCAACCAATATCGTTGCTAATGCGAATATACAGTTTATTGAAATCTCGTTAGTAGATTGCAATATAGCTGGTACATGTTTTTCGATTGGATAGATACGATGTTAATATAATTCTGTAAATACCCTGCTACAGTGTAAAATGTGCATTAATATAAACATGGGAGGAACATAATTTGTATAAGGTTTCGAACTAAGTAAATGTTGCTAGGTAAAATTATAATACTCTTATAAGAGTAGCATGAATATTGATCACATACGATCATATATTAATCATTCTTTTACATTCAGCAGTGGCCTAAGACAACAATCGCTTTATGAAAATCGGAGTTATTAAATACATATCAGATTGTATCTTATTAAGTACACCCTTCCCTCCTATAACACGGCATCTCATAACACGATTCGTAAATTACGGGAACCCTCCTACATCCTATAACACGGTTTCGCTATAAGACGATAAGAAAAATGCAAAAATCTTGGTACAACATTGTACTTCTACAGCCGCGGCGAGGTTTGCTGTCCTAAAGATACAATGTTGCGGAAATATTTATTTTTATATCAAAAAAAGAAAAAGCTGCACCCGGATTTAAGGTGTCTAAAGATCGTTTAACGCTCCTTTTCTGCAGTAATGCATCGGGGGACTTCATGGCAAAACCCATGCTAGTTTATAGATCTTTAAATCCTCGTGCACTTAAAGACGTAAATAAAAACACCTTGCCGGTATATTGGAAAGCAAATCCAAAAGCTTGGGTAACTAGAAATTTATTTAAAGATTGGTTTTTAAATTGTTTTGTGCCAAGCGTTGAACGTTATTTAAGGCAGAAAAATTTGAACTTCAAGGCGCTATTACTATTAGATAATGCTCCATGTCACCCACAAGATTTGAATCATTTATTCATGAAAATATTATTTTTTTGGGTTTTGTTTTTTGCTTTGTGCTATATATACATTTATATTTTTAATAAAAATTAAGTTGTTCATCCAGAAATAAAAAAAAACAATTTGTTTTTAATAAGTTTTTGGAACGTAAGCCCCCTTTTTGTACTAACTCTGGGTCTCATACAACACGGTTTCACACAACACGGCATTTTATAGGACCCTAACTACCGTGTTATAGGAGGGAAAGGTGTATACATATTGTGTCGTTTGAAGGCTGTGCTGTTTGTCAGAATTGAGCAAACATTATCTTGAATTTTACGCTACAAGGTTTCAATGTATATCCGCAAATCTTGACTTACTCGGTCCTTGCAAACTGCAAAAACATGAAATTTGATTCCTTGTAGGTTCTCGGGAGATACTTTGATAACTGTGTTACTAGCCAAGAAATTTGGGCAAAATTGAAGTTATTTCATTCAATAAATGTTCGTATTGTTATCTACTGCAACTAGTATTCTTTTTGTACAGGAAACGCTTAACGGATGAATAGAAACGGTTTTTAAAAAGTCGTGAAATTAATTTGCTGGGCACTATAAAACTGGTAATAAAATGTAGTAAACGATAAGAAAAGTAATTCAAATTGAGAAAAGACATGAAAGAAAGGGTAATGAAAGAAACGTTCTTTCCTTTGCACGTAACCCTTGTCTTGCCAAATATGTACCACAACATTTACCAGCAGTCGCGACCGAGCCGTCAAGCTGTAAAGACGTGCTGTAAACAGAATCCAATCGCGAGTGCCAATCAACAGGAAAAAACAAATACCAGTGAAGTGTAGTGTGCGTGTCGACATCGGTGCCGTAAGCGTGCTGGTGTAGATACTGCCACGACGGCTCACTGGAATCATATATTTCATAATGCTAGGCCTAAATAGCCAAAAACCAAGTGAGGCTTCTGAGTACAGGGGCCCCTCACCTTCCTACAATACGGGAAAAAAACCTGAAAGTAATAACCTCATGGAACCCACAAAGTCGTATGCCAACGCCACAAAGCACGAACACACCCCTTCCAAAGACCAAGCGATCATCCTTCAATCGGTAGACGGACTCAGTATAAGAGACTATGCCCATGCCATTGGCAAGATAGTTAGCCCCAACGCCATTAAATATATATCCAGGATAACAAACGGCAGAGTATGCATGTACCTAGACAAGAAGGAAACCGTTACATCGCTAACCTCAAAACTCAAAACGATATCAATAAATAACAACGAAATAGAGGTAAGACCAATGGTACAGCCAGCAGTTAGAATCATATTCTCGAACGTCTCTCCCACTATCCCTAACACAGAGATCGAAAACACCCTCAAAACCAATAAGATACGACTGTGCTCAAAAATAACGCATCTAAAAGCTGGAATGTCCGATCCCGAGTTCGCACACATTCTGAGCTTTAGAAGACAGGCCTACATAGACCCAGACGACACCAATAAGATTCCAGACTCATTCGTAATTACCCTAGAAAATACATCATACAGAATCTTTACAACCTCAGACAAATTAAATTGTTTTTTCTGTAAAAAAGAGGGACACGTTGCCAAACAATGCCCTGACAACGCACAGCTTGAGATAAATAACGGAAACAAAACAGTATCACAGCCTACTGAAGACTCAACACCAAAGCCATCGATAAATGAGGAACACACAATGACAACCGAGTTTTCAGAATCTCCTGAATTACCGACAGCAAAACCAACGGGAAAAAGACCACACTCCCTCTCCTCCGAACAAACAATAGACCAGAGTACTAACGAAGACACAATCTTCAGTAAGCCAGAACTACATACACGCACACAAAAAAAGACAAAAAGTTTAAAAAAAAAGAAACCATGCCCCGCATCCCCAGCAATAAGTGCCAACAAAATTGAAGAAATGCTCAACCCTGCTAAAAGCGAAATAGAAAAACCAGAAAACAATTTCATATTAAACTATCCCCAAATGAAAAGTTTCCTCGAAAATTCTTTTGGCGCGGCCAACCCCAAAGAAATCACAAAAGATTACACTGAAAACACTCCTGCGTTAATAGCAATGTTAAAAGCAATATACCCTCTCCTAGAGGAACGTAGCATAAAGAATAGAATCCACAGGTTATGCAAAAAACTAAGGGAACAAAACTCTGAAGACTCTGAGTCCCACACTTCTGATATGGATACTGATGCACCCTAAAAAACCCAACAACGAAATTGCTTAACAATGAAAACAATAATCCAGTGGAATATTAACGGATATTACTCTCACTATGAACAAGTACAGATCATTCTGAATCAACACAACCCTATAATACTATGTTTACAAGAAACCAACTTCAAAAAAAACCACAAGCCAACGCACAAAAAATACAACTTCTTCGTAAAGAATAGGGAAAACGAAAACTACAGCAGTGGAGGAGTAGGCATAGCAATTTCAAACCAATTCGAAGCCACGGAAATTCCACTAACCACCAACCTGGAAGCAATTGCCATTGCCACCTCCCTTCCAAACAAACTCCACATCTGCAACATCTACCTACCCAACAGCCAACCTGTCCACACTGCAGAATTAGAAAATTTAATTGATCAAATGCCTGCCCCATTCATAATAACAGGTGACTTTAACAGCCATCATACCCTTTGGGGATCTTCAAAGATTGACGCACGAGGCAAGAAAATTGAAAGAATCCTATTAAACAACCCTAACATAATTCTACTCAACGCGGGAGCACCCACTCATTTCAACGTAAGCAATGGATCCTTTAGCGCAATTGATCTGACTCTATGCAGCACAAAAATAGCACAAAACATAAAATGGAGTGCCATAGACAATCTACACGACAGCGACCACTTCCCTATTAAAATATCCTACGACGATGATATCCCACAATATCAAACACCAAGTACCCAAAAATGGAACCTAAACAAAATTAACTGGCACATTTACCGCGAAAGTATAGACCACGCTATTGAACAAAAAGGAACTGACTACATCATGCATCCATCAAAAATAAATGAAATCTTGAACGAATTTGAAACATACGTACGCACTGCGGCAAATGAAGCATCAGACCCGAACACATCAAAATTTCCGCAACCTAATAGAAATCGCAACACTCCCTGGTGGAATGAAGCCTGCAAAACTGCCCTAAAAGACAGTCACCACGCATTCAATCGAATTAAAAAAGACCCGTCCTATGAAAACCTGATCGAATTCAAAAGACTACGAGCCATATCCCGAAGAACAATCAAAGAAAGTAAAAGGAAATCGTGGGAGTCATTTGTGTCCACCATATCAAACCAAACACCGACCAAGCTTGTGTGGCAAAAAATCAAGCAAATAAATGGAACCAGATCCTACAATGAAATAAAATTCCTAGAATTAGACGATGATACAGTTGCCACGGACCCCACACACATTGCTAATGCACTAGCTAAACAATTCAAAACAAACTCAAGTAATGCTAACTATCCACCAACATTTTCTGCAAATACTACCGCCTACGAAAATCAATTAACTGATCCATTAAACTACCAAGACAAGAACAAATCAAATCCTGACCTCGATTCTAGAATAACCATAGAAGAATTAAACAAAACACTCCAGCTGACAAAAGACTCCTCCCCAGGACCAGATGGCATACCCAACAGATTGCTGAAAAATTTACCTAAGTCAGGAACAACATACCTCTTAAACATCTATAACTGTATATGGACACAACAAGTATTCCCCGACTCTTGGAGAAAAGCCATAGTTGTACCAATTCTAAAACCTGAGAAAAACAAACGCAAACCTGAAAGCTATCGTCCAATAGCACTAACAAACAACATGTGCAAATTACTAGAAAAAATTATAAATAGACGACTAAGATGGTACTTGGAAGTCAACAATCTACTAACGCCAAGTCAATATGGATTTCGACAATATCGCTCTACCTCTGACGTCCTAACCAATATACAAACAGAAGTATGTGACGCCTTCCAAAAAAACGAACACCTCATAGCAATATGCCTAGACATAGAGAAAGCATATGACATGATATGGAAACCTAGAATCATAAAATCCCTTATCAAATTCAACATCAGCGGCCACATGCTTGCATTCATAACCAACTTTCTAATGGGCAGAACCATCCAAGTTAGGACAAATGGCATACTCTCTGATGCCGCAGATATAACAAATGGTGTGCCCCAAGGATCAGTCCTCAGCGTCACCTTATTCCTAGTAGGAATAAACGACATAGCAGAAGGCCTCAAACCCCCCGTGAAAAGTCACCTATTCGCAGACGACCTCACGATAACGTGTAACGGACAAAACCTGGAGACTACAAAAGCCCTATTGCAAGAAACCGTCAATAACCTCATAGAGTGGTCCAACAAATCCGGTCTCAAATTTTCGCCGCTGAAAACAAAAGCGATCCTTTTCACAAAAAAACGAAAGAACCAAGAGAATCCAAAAATCTCAATGGAAACTTCAACCATCAAATTTGTAGATAAAATCAAACTCCTGGGTCTCATTTTCGACAAAAAACTGACGTGGGCCCCTCACATAAAACAATTAAAAGAAACATGTCTAAAGAGACTAAATATCATAAAAGTTCTCTCACACGAAAATTGGGGATCAAACCAGGATACCCTCCTAAAAACTTACCAGGCTTTAACCCTCTCCAAAATAGACTATGGGTCAACCATATAGGGGAAGAGGGCCCAAAGCGGGTAAGCTAACGTTGAAACCTCAAAAATCATAGTTTTTGTTGGATTATAATAACAATTTTGATTTCATGTGGTAGGGGAGATATCGTACTTAAGAATACAAAAGCAAGTTGGTGTAATTTTGCAACAAATAATTATCTAGAAGTAGAAATGAAAGAGTCTGCAAAAACCCGCCTTGCCAAACAGGGGGCCTAAAGCGGGTAAGCCGTTTGGGCAAAGCGGGTAAGTATTGTGTGGTTATTTTTACGTGAAAGAGTTGGGAACCCGCAAAATTATGTAGTAATTTTTACGTAAAAGAGTTGGTAACGCTGTTCTCAACTCTGTGCCTGTTTTCAAGTGATCGAAACTCGGGAGTGATCGGGTAAACACGGCATACGGAAAAATTGACAATCGCTTTACATTCGGCGATATACAAGAGCCCACGTGCTTCAGGCGGGTTACCCGCTTTGGGCTCCTCTCTTCTACCCGCTTTGCCCAAAGGCACATGTCGAACTTGATAAATTATAAACTCACCGAAAAAAAAAAGAAAAAAATTCCGATACTTACATTTATAAAGTAAAATCGTGCCAAAATCAGATGATAATGTTAACAATTTGATATATGTACTAGTTTTCGCCAAATCAGAAGTTACATATCATTGGATATTTTAACGAATTCCCCACATTTCTTTTATTACGCCGACTTTCGCTGTATCTCAAATCTGGTGACTGATCGGAGGTGATCTAAACTCAGGAGTATTCGGGTAATCACGACATACGCGAAAATGTAAAATTGCATTAGATTTGGCAATATAAGAGAGCTTACCCGCTTTAGGCGGGCCACCCGCTTTGGGCTACTCTCCCCTACAACTCAGCCAAACCCCACATCCTAAAGATGATAGAACCGGTTCATAACGCGGCACTAAGAACAATTACAAAGTTATACCGCACATGTCCTATCAGCGGCATCCTGTTCGAAGCGAAACAAATGCCCCTCGAAATTAGACGAAAATTTCTAAGCATGAAGTACGCACTAAGAATATCCTCTACACCAAGCAACCCTACATTCAAATATATATTTAAAAACAGATTCAAAAACCTATACCTGAAAAAACCTAACCTCCCAACTCCACTCTATACTCGAATCGACAGCTACCTATCACCAATTACTACAAATAACATAAACATCGCCGAACGTAAACAAGAGGAAATAGCCCCATGGACCATAAAAATCCCGCAAATCAACCTAGACCTAGCTGATTCAAAAAAAGATCAAAAAAATAACCACGAACACAAAGCCAACTTCCTAGAATTAAATAACAGATACAAAAATCACAACAAAATCTACACAGATGCTTCAAAATCCAACCAAGGGGTAGGATATGCCATCATCACACAAGATGAAACCATAAAACAACGACTCCCCAATGAGTTGTCCATATTCACAGCTGAAGCATATGCAATACACGACGCCCTAAAACTCATAGAAAAAACGGCCTTCCGATATCATGTCATCTACACAGACTCCATGAGTGTAATTCAAGCCTTAAAAAACCCCATCAAAAAAGAGAAAAACGTTATTATAAAAAACATCCTAACGACACACTCCAAACTTGCCTCTTCCAACAAAGATATTACCATCACCTGGGTACCATCACACCAGGGAATCACTGGAAACGAAAAAGCAGACATAAACTCTAAAATAGCATCAACCCTCCCGCCAAACACAATAGAAGCCCCAATCCCATACGAGGAATCTGCAAAACACGTTAAAAAACAAATCAGGCAGGAATGGAATCAGACATGGACAAACACTAATAGAACAAAGATCCACACCATAGTAGGAAATGTCTACCAAGAAATTCCGACCAACAACCTCAGTAGAAAGGAAAAAATAGTATTGGCCCGCTTAAGAACTGGACACACCAGAATCACACACGAATACCTACTGAAGAAGATAGCCCCACCTGAATGCAACACATGCCGGAAACCCATAACAGTCCACCACCTATTATTTGAATGCAGGAAGTTCGAAATTCACAGGCGGAAACACAACATCAACCCTGACAACGCCCTCACATCACAAGGAAAAATAGACAATACAATCAAGTACCTAATTGAAACACATCTTTTCCACCAAATATAATGTATCCCACACAGAACCCCGTCGCTAAGGACCCAGTAGTCGATGCGACGTAAAGCTTTCAATAAAAAAAAAAAAAAAAAAAAACATTTACCAGATATGCGAGTATTGTATTTGGCGGCAGTAACAGATAGCAATTCGTTTTTCCAGTTAGCCATTAAAAAGTATATAATAAAACAAGAAAATGTCAATATAAGCCTAAGGTAAACAGTTATTTGAACTATCATTGCTTTTGTGTTTAGGTACAAGCACGGATTTAGTGCCGCAGCTACTGGGTATGTTCGACGAACTAGCTCGACGCGGTGGCAATGGCTACAAGGATTGCCACCATCACAGCCACGTAGTACTACCTTCATCTTGCGGCATACCCGCGGCTCTTCAAAAACGTCTTAGTCTCGTCCAGCATTCTCAACATCGAGGCTCTATTTTCGGACAGCTTTGCACGGTAAATCAAGAGAAGTCAGGCAACCGTCATTACCATAGTCACCAAGAAGTTACAATGAGCGAGGAAATCCCATCGCAAACTTGCGAAAAACATGAATCCAGTCCCGAGGAAGCCAATATAAAAAGGTCTAGATCATCGTATGGATCATTGAATGATAACGCGGAGAGAAGAGAATGCTCAAAGGCGGAAAATGCGGATGAGAAGCCAAATTATAGACGGGAGTCCAGTGGTTTGACACCCCTTAGATATAGTAGGCGATGCAGATCTAGCGGGAGACCTCTTTCGGGGAGTTCGATAGCATCTAGTACATCGTCAAGTGGATGTAGCAATCAGGGTTCGCCAGGCGCCGCAAATCTCTACCTTGCATCGGTCGAATCTCTTGCTGACACTTGTGCGAGTTCGCAAGGTATTACTATGGTTATAACTGCATTTCCATTTTTCTTAAATTTGTTTTACTAACACACAAAACTTCCCGTCAAATTGACCATTCGATTCTGTCACTAATTGGCACTAATTTTTTATACTCAGAAGCGTATGCAAAATGTAGGATAAATCATTAGTAAACATCTGCATGTAAATGTGTGAATGCATAAAAGAGAAGCCAACAAACGTCTATGCTTGGCAATTTAACACTATCATTTTCTTTATGGTAATCTTTAAATTAACTAAAACTGGGATAGGATAACGTTATAAAGTCAATATTGAAATACCGCTACTTTCCAACGTACTTTCCACTGACTAGATTTATTGCTAATTCTTTAAAGTACGCGGAACAAAGGAAACGCTAAAAATATACCACAATGTCGCTTCTCGTAATTTATGCGGATAAATGTACTGGTTAGCGTAATGCTCTAACTTCCCGTTCTCATTAATACGTTCATTCTCGATCGCACTTACTAGTTTTTAACTGCCCATTGCCAAATTTACAGTTTCTATTGCTTTTGTGTAATCAAAAGTTAAAGTAACTCGTACGGAAAGTACTACATTTTCCTGATTGCAACTAGTGATGGAGTAATGATCGTTTGTCATCAATTGCACATTCCACACAACAGAAGAATTTTTCCTGATAATTCCGATGCAGTGACTTCATGAAAGTAGACAAGCCATTTGTGATTCATAAAGTTGTTTGTTTCTGCTTATGTCAAAAGCTAGCTATGTCACAAAATGCAAATATATACTCTTGAACTGCTTTTTGTTGTCATAACTTCCATGCTTTTAAGAGCCCGGGCACATTTTTTTTTAATTATTGCCAAAGCAAATAAATTTTGCCGAATTTTACACAGATGTTGAACCTTTTCTTTAACAAATCCGTTGGTAACCTTAAAATCTTACAAAGTCATGCCCTTCATAAATATTGATATTTCAATACAATTAATCCATTAGCGTAAATACTTTATCTTAAAACATTTTTTTGTTAATTTTTTTGATAATCAAATTTATTAGACGGTATATTATTTATCAATTTTCTATGCTAATGTATTGAATTTTATATTTTTTTTTATTTTTCGAGCCTAATAATTGTAATTACCGTTACCAGATATCTGTTTGTTTCTATTGTTTTCTCGGAAGTAACGTTTGTAATTGCACTGTTGTGAAATTTAAGTGAGATTAAAAGTTACGAAGAAGCAATACATGAAGGTTTAGTACTTTTCCAATGTAGTATCTTTCTCATTAGTCAGTACTTCTGACTTATTCGCTATCATATAAATACAAAAACGCGTGTCTTGGTTTGTATATATACATCTTTTTCACTTCCCCTTTTGTTCTTGCGCCTATATCGCACAATGGTAAACTCTAATCTAGATATACTCAACTATAATATTTAAAAAACGTTTGCAACACCTTCTTACTAATGCAAAGTACAAAGTAATTTCAGGGAAAACGGGATTACTCTTGCTGTTCATCATAAATTGATCTGAATCTGTTTCTTGTTTTTAATATATGCAACTTCATTAACGGAAAGAAATTAAAATATTAAATAGGTGTCTTGTTAGAACTTTTACATTTAAAACCAAATCTGTGTTCAAGCATTGCAAGAATATGAAATAGAATATTTTTCACTATCGCCCTACAAGGATAGAGTTTGATGTTAACACAGCTTAGACAATTATAGTGCCTGATATTATCGTATGATTGCTTTCGGAAAATTGTTGCTTTTACCGTCCGGGTAATAATAGCATTATATCTCAGAGACATAAGCAAGGGCATGGCATTGAAAGTTAATGGAATGCAAAACAATAATCTTTTGTCCTGAAATAAGAACATGCGTATGGTCTGGTAGAGTCCTAAAACGACATGCGCTTTACATAAATGTGTGTCGCTGTACGGAAACATATCGTGCAGGGTCTGGAGATAGTGGTGTTATAACAATTTCGGAAGCAAGTTGTCGAATTGCCAATAGTACGAGTGGACCGAGACGAGACAGTACCGAAGGAGATTCTCCTGGCAATAGGCCCCGTTACTGCGACCCCCATCGTAATCCAGTCGAAAGGGTTCTCCTCGAAATAGTCGATACTGAAGCAATATATGTTGAACACCTCCGACAAGTTATTCAGGTACATCGCGAAGCACCATAAATAAGATTCAACTCACTTATTTCCTTGCTATACGTTACACGATTTCCACCATCGTTAACATATTCACATATAATCGTTTTCTAAAGGGCTACCTTATATATTGGAGGGATCATCCTACATCTTTCGTACACCAATTACAACTCAGTGATTTATTTAGCAATATTGAAGATATATTTGAGTTTAACAGGTAAGTGCTTGGTGGAAAAGATTTCTCCTTTGTGACTTCGGCTTTCTTTTCTGTCCCAAATTTTCAAGTATTAAATATTATTTAACGTACAGGGAGTTCCTTAAAGAAATCGAAAAATGTAGTTTGGACCCAATATGTGTGGCAAATACGTTTATTAAGCACAACTCAGGCTTCAAAGTCTACACTGAGTATTGCACGAACTATCCAAGGTTGGTCATGATTCCATTGTTACAACAGAAAGTAAGAAATATTGGTTTTATATTTCTACGTTTCTTTACATATATATTTCTCTATTTACTCTAGGACGGTATCCGTGCTAACAAATCTAATGGGACAAGAGGAAACAGCTACTGCTTTTCGAGAAAGACAAGCAGCTTTAGGTCATGCTTTACCTCTTGGTTCATTTTTACTCAAGCCGGTTCAAAGAATTTTAAAATATCATCTTCTCCTAGAAGTAAGTAAACCATATATTTAACTGTATTTGCTCTTTGTAAAATATTTCTGTAACATCTATTACGAAAACGTTTATACGGTTCAATCAAATTTATTTCTTAGACTTCTCCTCATGATATTAATTCTCACGTGTAATACATGATTCAGAATTTATCCAAAGAACACGAGGCCGAATGTGACGCGAGAGAGAAAGAGGCTGATGGAAGAGGTGCAATCGAAGCTGCTCTGGCTGCGATGACTGGCATTGCAAAACATATTAATGCGATGAAAAGGAGGCATGAGCACGCAGTAAGAGTACAAGAGATTCAGTCACTTCTTTATGGATGGTCAGGTCCAGATCTGACGACTAGTGGAGAACTCGTTGCCGAAGGAAGATTCAGAATTCGTGGGGCAAAGGCACCGAGACATGCCTTTCTTTTCGACAGAATGCTCCTTCTTACTAAAAAGAAAGAGGATGGTCTTCTCGTATATAAGGCTCATATTATGGTAAAGATCTTCTGTTTAATATTGGCGTGCTTCGTGTGGAGGATTTACAACACGCCACATAAAATAACTCATTTGTTATTTGTGTTTTCATTGCAGTTTAATATTGGAATAAAACTGTCAACTAACAAAATTCATAAAATCCCCGCTAATCAAACATGTTCTAAGATAATTTATCAAATAGCTACAAATAGCAATAACATTAAATATCTCAAAAATTTGTTATGTGACTAAAACTGAACCAAAGTTTACCTCATATGTTGTTCTAACACACAAAAACTGACTAGAGAAAGGGGTTTTAAATTTTTCTGACACCGTTGCCGGTCAGCAAAAAAAATATGAAAAAAGTCGGAGAGACGATATTAGTGACCTCTCATCTCAGGAAAAACCGGCATACGTGACCTTCAATATCAAATCAATGTTTTTCTGATTGGTTTTTATTTTTTTATCAATTGGATTTTTTATGCAACAATCTGAAAAGAACTGAAATGTGCGTATCATTATCAGATGCAAGCTTACAGATGTATTTCTTCGTCCTGTGTTTTAAGAATTTATTGTGTCTCTGTTTTTAACTATATAAGAGTAAATAACATTCGTTCAACAATTATTTCAAAATATTTTTCCAACTTTTCTCTATTATTGCCTTAACAGTATCGAAACAGTGTACTTACATGGTAATCTTGAATTCGGCATGAATTATTTTTTTTAAAACCACCGAATGACTAGTTCTGGATTGAATTTGGTTTCGAGAGAATTTATAAACACTTCATCCGTTCATCCCCATCTGACAACACGTTTGCAATTTACGTACTCTAAACGTAAAAGAAAAAACACACGTATACCATTCATTTGTGTTCATTTTCCTGGCTTCGAAACTAAAACCGCGTTTGTAAACGCAAGCTACGTAATACGAACGACACTATAAACGTATACTACATGTTTGGAGTATAAGCCCACTTATAATCACTGAAGTGTTACATTGATTTACCCACAATGTAGAAACCTAAAAATAACGGCAGAAATTTGTTTTATATTCATATGGATGCTTATATTATATTTGGTTTATACCATTGTTTTGGTCGTTATCTTATGCACATAAATGTTTGAGTAGAACCTTTATCTATTCACAACACAGTGCTTCATTGAGATTAACCGCATTATAGAAAGAACGTGAAATACAGTGACTTTATCAACTATTTTTTTTCATGTAGTGTGCAAACTTAATGCTGATCGAAAGTATTCCTGGAGATCCACTGAGCTTCCATGTGATTCCATTCGATAATCCACGGCTGCAGTACACATTACAGGTATTAAAATAAAATTTATCAGAGATTCTTATTAATAAATAAGAGCTTAAATGAAATAAATAAATCACGTGTATTTGTAATATTTTGTTATAGGCACGTAATCTAGAACAAAAGAGAGAATGGACTTTGCAAATAAAGAGGGTGATTCTCGAAAATTACAATGCTGTCATACCTTCACATGCTCGACAATTAGTTTTACAGTTGGGTCAAACCCATTCAGAAGGTAATGTATTCGAACTTATCATCACTACGTGACAGAATTGTATGGCATTCTTACTAGTTGTTCACTTACTACATGTTTGTCTACATATTCGTTCTGAGAAAACATATGAAACCATTGTAAACTATTGTTAAAATAGCAGCAATATCAAAACTTTACATGAAAAGTACACTTTTATAAACGTATGTACGTTATGATAAAGGTGTTAAGTTGGTAATTATGTATAATTGCCGGTTATTATTGAAATTACTCGACAGAATTCTCCCAGTGTTTAGAAAAAACTTTGTCACACTTTTGTAGAAAGACGCCATATATCCCTTGGGTGTACACTTTTTATAAGTATGACTAACATAATTTTTAAAACACAATTTTTTATTTAAATCTTCCTTACCACCCATTTCTTTAAACAAAGAAATATGGTAAGAAAATGTTACCAATTATTTATTATACATAATAATACATATAATTATACATAATCATCTAATTAGTGGCATTTACCGTAACCGTATTTTTGTATCATACACACATATATGTATACATATATTTCCATTCATGCAGATGACACAGTAGCTGATAAAGGGTCGACGAAGAAACAACATTCGGCTCCACCGGAATACCTAGAACGGCGTAAGCAAGAAAGGGAAAGGCGAAGATCAGAGACTGGTTTGCGGCAGAAGTTTAAAAAAAATTCAAGGAAACTGGAAACAAACTGCACTGCGTCTGATGCTAATGTAAGAGCCATTGCACTATCTTGCGACGACATAATTATCCTTTTTTAAAAACGTAAAATGCAACGTATACAGCACTTGCAAATAAGTTTAATAATTTTGTCTAGGATTCTTCTGTGTCACCACAAAAGAGTCATGGCGAAGATTTTAGCACGGAAAATTCTAAAGAACAACCCAGCCCGAGCAGAGTATCAGATGGAAGACCTTTTAAAGTAAAGGTATACGTATGTTTAATCCCATTGTACGTTTCAAATGATAGGAAAATGATAAACCACAGTGCATCAGATAGCTAATATTATTTTAATGAAAACATGCGTCCTTTATGTATAACTTATAATGTATATTTGCAGGATCGTTTTGCCGGTTGGAGAAGAAAGTCTGAACCTGGTTTTCAGTCTTATGTTTGCTTAAACCAATCGGATGACGAATTGCAAAAGGTGTTTCCCAACGATAGAGAACCGGGTCCGTTAAAGATTGAGTGTGTCGCTGATCAAACAAATAATGAAAGTTCACCGATTTTAAATTTAGCAGCGCCCGAAGCCAAAGGAAACAATGATCATGTGCAACAAACGCACACAGTTGAAGAAATTGTCGGTCATATTCTTATGCAAAACCAAGAATTTCAGAAATTACTTGAGAAGCAACGAACAAATAGTATAATTAATGTGAGGCAACAGCAACGATTCAATAAACATCGTGCCTCTGATACCTCTGACGAAAGTGATTCCGAAAACACAAACTATCCGGGAGAACCAAACAATAGTACCAGTAATAACAATAGTAATATGAACAGTAATAATCAGAATTCCGGAAATAGCAGCAGCGGCAATAGCAGTAGTAACAACAAAGATCGTGTGCGTTTTCTCAGAGAACAACAGTTGTTAAGAACGAATAACACTTGGAACACGTTATCGTCTAGCGGAAATCGTGAGAATCAACCTTCCCTTCAATTGCTCTATGACAATCTTAAAAGGGGGAAACCAGTGGAATCGACGGGTAAAAACCGTGTAAATCGTGTTCACGAAAAGAAAGCTTTATTTGAAGCCTTTAAAAGGCAAAGTATCGTAACTGAGAGTAAAATAATCAAGACTGCCCTTAGAATCCGTGAGAATTCTAATGTGCAAGTTGACGATTCCGTTGAGAATTTTTCTCCAACGAGTAAATGCGATAAACAAACAAAGGAAATCAATTCGGTGTCCACAGATGAACCTGCTGGCGAAGAAAGTTCAGATAGGTCAAAAAGTTTCGGAAATTACGATAATCTTCAACATGTGTGGGAAGGTCTTCAAGATCAGAAGGACGTTGATAGTAACGACAGCCCAGTTAGGCCTGCAGTCTGGTTAACGAAACTTTGTGAAGGATTGCCGCTTTCTCCGCAAAAATGTGGTTCATTGCCACGAAGCTTTCAAATTAATCCGAACTCGCAACAACAAGTAAACGTAACGAAACCAAGATTTTTGCAAAGGGATGGAAGGCCAATGAGTGAAAGGCCGTTCACGATAGCTTCTGACAAACCAGCTGAAATCAATTTGGAAGATATCGAAAGATACGCTTCAACCTGTCAACCAGAAGGCAGAATCGCAAAATTTCCCACGTCTTCCCCATCATCTAATTTTTTTTATTCGTTGGATGATGCTTTAACGGACGCCTATTCAGAAATTCATATTTCAACAAGTACTAATATTCATCCAGATCATAAAGTTTATCGCGGGAATAGAAGTGCAAGCAATTCCAGTAGCCCAGGAACGTTAAAAAATGTCCTGTTAAAAGCTGGATGTCGATTGCAAGTTTTAAGAAACACGGCGAGTACAGAAACGTTGGAGTGTACCGAAGAATTGGAAAGGGCTAAACACTTTAGCTCATTGGGTAACAGTAAATTAAGAAGAAAAAGTAAGACCAAGAGAGAATCTTCTTCCGATGTTGAAGAGTTACTAGGTTGTGTGGCAGCAGGAACTGACTCAAAAGTTCCATCTTTATACTATAAACAGGGAAGTTCTGGGTTAGGTGCAAGAATCGCTCAATTTGATTATGCAGACCCAGCTGTATTGTTCAGTGAGAGAAAACTAGCTCAGTTTAGTGACTTAGAGTCTAAGATTCCCCAGTCTATCCAGAATCAGCCACTTAGTCAGGAGTCTAGGGAATGTGAAACAGATGGTTTTTATGAAAAATCTTTTGAAACAATAGAAAATTATGTTGATGCAGATGTAGATGAGACGTTCCGGGACAGTGCAATATTTAGTGACGCTGACGAAGTTCTTTTGGTCAGGCCAAAATCAAACATTATAGAAACCTCTCCTATTAAGACCACTAAAGTTGCACCGCCGGTTCCAGCAAAGAAAAGACAAGACTACGTTAAAATATCAAGTGCTTCCGCTTATCATCAGAGAAAATGTAAACCTAATGTTGCGCAAAAGCCAGACTTTTTAAAGACAGTATTTGTGGAAAAGACACAAGATTTTAATGTCAAAACTCTCAATGAAGAGATACCGCGACCAAGTATCATTGAGGATAAGGAAGACGTGTCAGTCGGTCAAAGTCAGGCGGGTTGGGTAAAAAAGATTGTGGGCCAATTTCAGGGCCAGATCGAAACGTAATTTATTATAGAAAATAATCTTCATGTGGTATTTGTTGAAATAGAATACGGTGCGACCAAATAAGCATCATTAGCACGTTTTGAGTGAAAGTAACTTGAATGTATTATCACACAAAGAATTTGTTGTGTTTTTGGAATGCACACTTTGTACGTTTGTTTCCCTTTTATTTGTAAACATTATTTCATGGATTATACAAAAGGATGCAATGCAAGTACAAAACTAAAGAGTAAAATAAGAAAAGCAACAACTTCCATTTGAAGAATTGTAGTAATAGTATAAATATAAATACATTTGTGTCTGTTATTATGTCATCACAAATGTTGCCATTTTGCCAGACTATAGCTGTTGAGTTACGAATGTGTTTTACAAGAAAACGTTTCTCTGCAGTAAAATAACAACCAATAATACATTACTATATTTCACAAGTAAACAGAACATTCAAGAATCAATTTACTGTAGTTTGGTGCATATCGTGGACAAAAAGTTAAACTCATTAAACGGACTATTAATTCGGTACGTGCTTAACAGCAAGCACTAAATGTAGAACACTAAAGAAAGTTACGTGTGATGCAAAATTATATTGCTTTTGTAAAAAGGATTCGAGATTACGCCCACATACTGTACTGTGAAACGTTTTTTTAACATATGTACAACTTGTGCAGGGTGTTCAATGTGCAAAGAAAAGTGTGGTTTATTACGTTATATTATAGGTGTCTATAAAGATGAGAAAAGAATGATAAAAGTGGCCAATAACGAAGAAAGTAGTTTATGTACATATTACCAAATATTATGCACGACAAAATGAACTGAACAATGATCGTGCAAAATAAAATAAGCAAATGGATAGAATTTATTTTTGTCCTCTCTATGATGAGACTGATAAAAACTTTTGCGACTTTTTTAATTTTTTGCATGTACGTTGTTCAATAACGGGGGAATATCATTATTGTAATTTTTATACAGTATTGTTGGTCGTGTGTTTACAGGTTACCTTACGAAAAACTAAATAAATTACTAGTTTAGTAAGTTTCTACTACCATTACACTGTACCAATTTATATCCATTCCTATCCACGAAACATCAAATGATAAGCTCTCCGACACGGTAAATAATTTAGCTTAACAGTGAATGAATAATCATTGTGAGCGACATAAAAACATAAAATATATTTAACGTTACTGCGTTTACAAAGAGGCTACGTCTTTCTGACATAATTCTGCCTTTCCTGAACAAACAAATGATTATGTTTTTGTGTTTTTTGTATACTAACATTGAACAACTATTTGTAGTATTTTGGTACTTCTGATTATACAATTGGCACATCAATCTCCAACATTCCAATGGATTGATACCATATTAAGGGGCAGTATCTAAGCAACATTTGAAAGTAACACAACTTAAGTGTAAAACTTCAATACATGTAATGGAAAATGATATTATTCATATAAAAGTAATGTAAGAGTTAATTTCTTTCAAAAAGCTTTTTATGTATATAGTGATCCCATCATTAGATGTTAACAAAGTTTGGTTTATCTTGCCATATGTTACCCTTAGTTTCTGCTTGCACGCATTTCAACGTTATTCGGATACATGTCAAGGAAATAAATCAACCACATAGTAAACTTACTGGCTAAGTAAAGTATTAGTAAATATTATGTCAGGTAGGTTTTATTTATGAGAATGTCTATTTACAGGTTGGCTAATCGCGTTTACACATACATAAACGGATTACATGTATCGGAGATTAGATTTACCGTAAATAGCGACAATAATTACTATAAACACTTTTCACAATATTATATTTATAAAAAAAAAGTTTCAAATTAAAGATTTGTATAAACCGAAGAAAGTAACATTGGTTATACACAATATGTACAACTGGATTAATTACACATTAAATTGTTACCACTACCTTCATTAATACGTTTCGTATGCCAATAAAAAAGTTTGTTATTAGCCTTTTCCCTACATTTTCGCTGTGCAGATATTAAGAATAATCTAAAAGCTGCTTTGTCTATAAAGAGTTCCTGTAATGAACGTTGTGTAAGAAAATTAAATCGACCTAAGTGGAAGATTTAAACTAAACAGAATTATTTTCTGTGTTACTCAACCGACGTCAAAAACCATGTCTTCAATACAACGTCATCTGCAGAAACCCCTTAAAGCCTACATGTTGTACAATTAATTATTACGACGTCTACGTAATATTCACTTTGTAAGAATACTTTTTATTTCATAATTTTTCGTTGCTAAATTTTCTGCTCTATCCTTTGGTTGTATTATTGACGTACTGACGGATGACTTTACTTTACCAATGTCCTTTTTATAACATTGTAAATTAAGGTAATGTTAATTCCTTTTCTTTATACTCACATATCGTGTGAACAATTTGCTTTCTTTTCTAAGAAACATAATTAAGTATACATATATATATCTTTCTTTTCTTTCACGGTGTATGCTCAAAATTTGCCCCTTTAAAACATTTTTTTCTTAATACTGAATTCTGACCTAATAAGTTAAAGATACTTATAGATTCATGTAAATTGACAGTAGACACTACACATAGACAATTTAGATAAATATGGGTGTATATTTTGTTTTTTGTGTACACACATACATATACATACAATATGTATATATACATGTATATGTATATGTATAAATATATCATTCAGGGAATTATTGTGTTTCAATGATAGAGGCAAAACTTGTTCATTCTGGTCAGTGTGGACAGGTACATTTTCTCGCTGTACTATTTGTCCTACCCCTACAAATAACTACTTATGTCCTCCAAGAATTGACCCTTCTCACTCGTTTCTTTGATAAAATCATATATCTCAATCTTCAAGCAGCTGTTTTCTGTACATTTACACATTATTCCAAAACATATGAAGTACATACGAATTAATGTACTATGCAATAAAGAAGAGTATGCAGTGAACCAAAATTGAGGGCGCCTGTATTTTCAATTTAACAAAAATATATAGCTACTATTACTTCTGAAAACACAAAAAATGTACAGGTGCATGCATTAGAAAATGGTGCAATTAATGATGACACCATTTTCTCAAAGCCTACGTTTTGTGGTACATTAATCGGCCTGACAATTTTACATAAGCGAATTATTTAACTGAAGACACAATTATTAATACACTACGTGTGATAAGGATCAAACCCTATGATTTTTTGCTTACGCTCTAGTAAAGTGAAAAAACCGTTCATATATGTTTTTAAAATGTTGTAATTGCGAAGAGAGCATAGATATGTCATACCTGCACACGTGGCCTGTGCCTTTGTATACTTTGCAATCAATATGGGGAAACACTCACGCTCATTTAACCGGTAAATGATTATAATCTCACAGGCCTCGTATCCCTCCATATCTAATCAGTACATGAGCTGCGATGATTTCTATTGCGCGTTCATGATACGTACTCTTCTTACTGTGCATTGGCTACAAATTTTTGCGCAATAGCAAATTGAAATTATTGTCGTTACAATAATACAAAAATTTATTCAGGTAACATTGTGATGTTACTTTCTTTCACCTTACGAAAATAGATTATAAACCGTATGTATCTCTGTTTTCGAAAAAACACTGTCACGCAGTCATGTGACCGATAATCGATGAACAATAGTTGTACAGAAGCAGCGACAATGCAGATTGCGTTTTTTTTTTACACATGGCAAATAATGAAAAACAGGCCTAAATAACATGTTCCATATACGCTTGAAGCATTATTTCGTACAATTTCATCATGCTCGTGACATAGTATGTACATTTTTGTTCGTTTTAACAAAATCACACTAACATTCACCTAATGATTATACATTATGGTGCTCAATGCTAATAACAAAATATGTATTATTATACACAATAATCGAGGTGAAATATCGATTTCCGATTTTCTCTAGTCTGTAATCATGTTGAAAGTTATTGAATGATCGACACGATTATATTACACGATACCAAAATTTGAAACTCCCTAAGATATGCAAATATTTCCTTGGAAATTTTTTGCTATGTAATTATTCTATAATAAATATGGAATCACATAATCAATCAATACAATTAAAAGTCCCTTTTCTTTTAATTACGAAAAAAAAATGTGTATGACGCATTTTCAGATTAGCAATCGTGGTGTTTGCATGTAAAAATATTGCTGCTCTGTACTCTTCCCACTCTCTGAATACATTACCTTACTATAAACATAAAAGTAAAATAAGTGTACAGAAAAACATACTTTTTATAGAATGCACAATCTGTTTAAAGAAATTTTTGAAGACCAGACATTACGTATACGACCGATTGTATTCCAGACACTAATCATTCAAAATCATAATATATGTACATTGTACCGTATATTTTGAAGTATTCTAAGGACATTAACGTATCCCATTAAAAAAAACTTCTTTTCATGAAATTGAGGTACTTTTTGTTTTGTGTGTACACACCTCGACAAGTGTCGAATTTAATTTTTTTAATTATCGAGAATATGGTACTTGTAAGTTTTCACCGATCTACACAACCATTTAAAAAAAAGTTATGCTATTATACGGTTAAAACCTACAATGACAATTATAAATAAACTGTCTGAAATACATAAAATAAACATATATCAATTCATGTGCACAAATGTTCTAGATGCTTCATCAAAGTTGCCATTCTGGATGTAAGGAACAGATATTGCGTAATATTACACATTCGAAAGGTTTGCCATGTAGCGTTTAACGTACATCTATATACTTAATACAAATGCAGGGAAGACATTGCTGTTTCCACATTTTACATGAACTATTATTTTTTTCATTGAATGCTGGTATTAGTAAAAATGTATTACACACCATGCTTTAATAATTATATTAAAACTTGATTGAATCATTGAAATGTGTGTTTGATTGAGGGAACAACAACGATAGATTTTAATTAATCGAAATAACTCGCATTTATGCTATATGCAAGAAGATATACATTTAGCAGGTTCTTTGTCCACTAATTATATATTTGACCCTTCGTTCATTTTCTCTAATGGAGCGTAATTTCTTTATAACTTATAAAAGCGTTTCACATTAACTAACTACTCAGTTGAAAGATGCAAGACAAGTGGTGTAATTGAGTTAAACCCTTGAAAAAAGAAGGATGTATTAATAAATAATACTGATAAACAAATCTGAATTACGTACGTTTATGGCAACAAAGAGTAAAAATACTAAATGTATTCTGCTACATATTTAATTTAAAATTGAGACATTTACATCACATTAATGTTTCATTACACATTTGTTACAAATGTTCATCTCATTGAATTTCATTACACCACCCGTACTTCCGTCATATATATAATTATTTGCGTTATCAGTTTTTACCATCAATGGCTATTAGAACTTACAATCATTAATAATAGGTTAAATTCTTGACAATATAATACTTTCTTCAGTAATCTATTTTCAATTTACAGAGCAAAAGTCCATATAAAATACTGAATCTTTGAACGTCAGCAGTATAACTCCGTTTAATTTATTCCTCACTTTCCCTTTCTAGTCATTCTTATCCGTCTTATGTTAATCCATTGTATTGATGAAAATTTGTTCGAGCATTGAGTTTAATGTTCAAATATTTAAATAATATTGTACAGTCATCATTTTTCAATTTGTTTACACAAAATCGCTCAGAAATTTGGCAATTAAATTGTAAACAAGATCGCTACATACATATTCATTATACAACAAAATACTTGCAAATGCTTTTACGCACTAAGTCTTATTGAGATGTTAGATACGTTATGCAAGAAGACAGTATTCTTCACTGATTAAATTGTATACAGAAACGTGCATTCGCTTTTAAATATCAAATTGCAAATTAAATAAAATTACTACATTTTTTTTTGGTTCAATGTACGTTTCGCTAGAAGCAAAATAATGCTACATTAAATTTATGCACTGGAAATGCATTAACACATACCGCTTTCGGAGAACCGAAATTTGAAACTAAATATCGGGAAATGCGTGACTTGGTACGGAGCTTCATCTTCGTGCTGAGAATATAATACAGTGTAAAAACATTAAAATGTGCGGCTGTATGCATTCGTTTGCACGCAAATTGTCGTACATAAAGTAATTGCCACCAATGGAAACAACGGCTTTCTAAATGCAATAGATGTATTAGCTATCTTCCATTAGTGCATATTCTCTTTTGCGTTTGTCGCCTTATTAAGCTAAAACGCCCTCTTTGCTTACTACCCTAAAAAAACAGTCTAATAAGTTTTGTTTCTATACTGTCAGGCATATAACGCGGATTCACCAATTTAAACACTTTCCTTTAATTTCTATAGCATTATAATAATGTAAAATTTTTAATTTACCATTTATTACGTCCAATAAAACAGTTTGGCAAAATAAAAAAGGAACGGAAATTTTTAATTGTTTTTGTTGTAATCAGGTTTTGCCAGTTGTCAACCATGAAGACATTAATCCAAAAACGTATAGGTATTTTCAACTTTTCTCTATCGATCCATGCTTTTGCATAATTAAATTCAGTATAATTTGTATATTCCCACACGTCTAAAATGTTTCGATTTCGCGTAAGGTCGTCGACAATTAATTTTGCAACAAAGACGATTTAATTTTCCAATATCCCACATCAGCCAAAGGATTCTTGTTTCAATCTTGGTGCTTATCGTGTGACATTTACCTTTCAACATGCTTTTTCACAATACCGTAATTGCAGCCCTCCGCATCAGTTATTCACATTACTGAAACTGTCGCTTTAAGATGCTTGCTAAAGAGACTACATATTATATTCTTCTAATCAAGAATGGTACCATGTTAAACGAACAAGTGACACGTGGCTATAAATAAACTAATTGAAAGTGTTTGATTTTATCAATTAAATGAGTAAAATGGTTAACATAATTTAGCCGCGATATGCGTTACACAAAAAATGTTTTACATACATGCAACGAAAGTATAAAAGAGCAACAATCTTCGTTCTATCCGTATATTACCTCCATCATATAATTATTTAAAATTAGAGACACTGATAAACACAATGTCTTAAAAAGGAAAACGTCATTTTTTCATTTATCTCTTTCTGCCTAACAATATAAAACATACCAATATCCCATCGCCCCAATCCGTTTTATAGTTCTGATTAGATTTTTTGGCGTATAAGGAAACGTTTGTACTGCGTATGCTCACGGGTCTGTATTGTGATCATATGTAGTTCTTGGGAGAAAAATATATTTATCGTATATTTTCAGATTGTGATTAGTTTCTAATGAATTACCCTTTGTACTGATTGTTTACCTAAGTCGTTGTTTATTTTTTACGTGGTAATTGTCCTTACGTAGATATTATCAGAATCTACTAAAGTGTTGTTTCTATTTACAACATAAATTCAATCAAATGAAGTGATATAACGCTATAACGACATTCTGCAGCATTATAAGTATTTTTCTAAGGAAACGTTTCATTCGGCGATCATGTGCAAATATCAGTTACATTATCACACTGTTTAGTACTTTTATAACCGAAATTATTTAGTTACTTCTGCTTTAGTCTCCACTATAACTTCATTTCAAAAGTTTTAAATTGCAACATAACAATGAATATGTTGCTTGTAATCAGGTATATTTGATATAAGTTTTATGTTGTTAGGCATAAGAGCGAATTCGTATAATTTTCCCTTTCTATCACATTCCGCAACATTCTGCCTCAACAATGTTTCATTTTTTATGTTTATAAGCCTAAAGCATGATGAGATACTTGAAAATATTTACGTTACTTTTGGTGAACTTGCATAACACTGATTATACGAAGAAGAATTTTGCATCAAGTAGCAGCATAAATGATCCTGCTTGATCATGCGTAATATCACGAAAATATGAGACGTACAACTCATAATTTTCTTTTCATCATTTTCTTACCCAATCTCGTACCTCCGACGCGGGCATTATTATTGATCATGTCACAAACGTATATAATTCGCTGTAAATTCACAATTCATATACGACTTAGATCAGTGTATTTATACAGTAAGAATCAAAGTTACGAAATTCAGTAACTGGCTTCATGCCCAGCAAGTATGTATAAATCCGCTCCTTCAGATTCCGTCAAAGTGCCCGTTGAAACCAGGTGGCTTTCCAGCATCACAACTCTGGCAATTATATTTCGATTTAATACATTCTTTAATCTGTGTAAACTTTCTCATAATATATCAATTTTAGCTCCATACATACTTGTCAGAACCAAGTAACCTATAAGTTCTACTCGGATCGCTAATTTCCTGCGTCACTTCCCCATTTTTGAAACTCCGTCCTTGCATACCGTGTTTGTGGAATGCTAGTACGCTATCTGGCAAACAAACTGTGGACAAATAAGTCATTTTATTCCTTTCATTCTAGACGCTATTTTCGTCATAAACAATATTTTTGCGCAGTACTTTAATACTTACTTATCGATTCAATTTGAAAGTTAAAACGTAGTTCTGACAATTGTTTTTTGCTTACTATGGGATTTCCTTTCGCATTCACAACTTTAACTACATCTGTGAACAAGACATACCGATGAATACAATGTAATAAAAATACATTTCACCAAGATACAATTTAAGATTTATTCTCTCATACGTACTCTCATAACACACTAGAAATGCATCCTTCTCTAGCTGTGTGAAGTTTACGACGGGTAGGTTTTTTCTTCTCAGTAACACAGTCACTAAATAATAAAGAACAGTATTATTTCGTATATAGAAAAATTTATAGTCGATCAAACCAATGCTTACTTTTCTGCACAATTAGTACTGTAAGCTTACACATACCTGAGCCGTCCCAACCTTCTAGTTCATCACTATGGAACCAACTTGCACCCGAATTCATATTGATTAAATCCAGTTTCACTTTGTATTCCTGGTGTGGCTGTTTCAGCGATACGCATACCATTGGATACTCCATATCGGGCAAAATGACCATTTCGAAAACGTTTAACGGTGATGGTAAAACACAATCAAAATGTTTTAAAAGCATAAACTTGTTTAAGGGGTCATACCACTGCATTAAAAATATTCCTGCTGGCATCGCACCACAAAGATACTTGTACCTACAATGAAAAAATAAATTAACAACAGAATAACTGTAACTTTCTTGTATTCTGAAGGGCATACATCACCCTTACCCATTATAAGGGTTCCTGCTGACGCAACATTTAGTACATCCTTTTGTGTCTGGGACTTTTGTAGTTAATGCAAATTTTCTGGGTACTAATCTCTCTGGTATTTTATTCATGTGCAATGAAAACCTATGAGTTTGTTTACTTTGCATGGCCAGCAAATCATGTCTGTACAATTGTGGTGTCTTTCCTACAAAAAGAACATACAGTATTGCAGTAATATCGGTACAATAATTCGATTGAAATTAGATAATAAAGTTGTATGACGGAACGGAATGAAAATACTATATTAACCTGATAATGACATCAAAACGTCCTTAATAACGTACATCCAAATTGTACGTCTTGGATACAATTGGTCTATTGCAGTTTCGTGAAGTTCATTTAAATTTAAGTTATAAATTCCCTCTTCTGCAGCTATAAGTAAATGTTGGTCTCTAGTATCCGGATGAATCCAACTTGCTGTGCAATGTATCCTTAATGGACAACCGTTGAATACCTATACACAATATAATTCATTGGATTGCTGTCTGATATTCAATGTTTTAAACAAATAATCCTTATACCAATAATTTTGTTAACATATCTTCCAATATCTATATTGAGAAAACCACAAAGTAAAATATTAATGTAATATTAGAATTATAAAACTGCTAAAAATGAACAAAATTGCTTAATGTATATTACATCAACATAGACGTGCACAAGAAATGTAGGCTGCAAAACCAATATATGTTACAATTTTCAATAAAAAATTTTGCACAATATTCAAATCCTGTCACATCAAAAAAATGATTTAAAACATTAAAAAATGACGATAAAATATAATTGTCACAGTAAGATACAGACAAAAGTAAATTTACTAAAGTTTTTACTAACTTTAGAAAAACATGCTCCCATGTGGACCTTTGGTGTTGGAGGTAATCCATTGCTGATAGGTCTTGGAGGTGTATGTCTTTTTCTATCCCTCCGTCTTGGTGGTACTGGAGGTGTATCTGACAACAAGTCTGGACTGACATCTTCCCTGTCCCCTTCACGAGATATTTCATTATCGTCTGGGAAAGTCATTGATCCCATAAAATTAAATGGACAGGCTCAACCGACTTCTCTTACAAAAGTGGAAAGAAAGAAACAGTAGCAATTATATGTATAATCTTGTCTACAATGTCATTGACGTCAAACTAAAAAAAATGTCATTTTATTTTAGCAGTTTGAAAAAAATAAGACATTGTAAGATTCAAGTCAAGCTGAGTCACGAGATCTAATCTATAGGAACTATTGATGAGCGTATGCTAATCTCAAGATACGTGCTCCTACCATTAAATTGTGAGGTTTCATCCCTAGGGCCACTATCTGAAAGGGATCGCTGACGCTGTCCGTTAATAGCCGTTAAGGATTGAGGCCCACTCCCAAGCCCATACAACTCATCCACAGAGCTGTGACGCCTGGGACTTGCTTGAGACCCTATTACATTGAACTCACTATACACACCATTCCCAGAGTATAAATCATGCATGTGAGTGACAAAGATTAGTTTCTATTCTTCTGTAGATGTATTTATTAATTGTATGAACTAGGACACCATAAACCTGAGTCTTTATCAAATTTTCTTATTAAACACAAACCAGACGTCAAATAAGAGAAACTTTGTGGCAATGTAACAAGAATTCACTATTTACATTATAAAGACTGGATAAGATCAGGTTTCTGCTTTCCACAAATGTTTTTAAAAGAAAGTGCATATTAAACATAAAGACCCACAATTTTAAACTTCTCATTATTCATGAGTGTTATTGTTATCCGAAACTACTCTTTTGATTATAAAAAAAAAAGCTGTCAAAAAATGTCAAAAAATCTTCTGTTAAATGGTACGTAGATAAGTGCTAAGTTACTCACTTATATGATTTATAGTTGAATTTCAAAAAACAACAGCATGAATGAGCAATGATTGTATTTTTTCATTTTATATTGAAAGTTTTTATATAGAGAAAAAGTTGAAAGCCCTTTTTCTAAATGTGATAAGTGTAATATAGTAAAGACGTACGTTGAATGCTAATAATAACCAATCTTTTGAACATCCATTGTAAACAAGACTTTTTTCTAATTGCCTCCAATTGTGGTAGTGCATTTAAATATTCATTATCAATTTGTGTTTTAACGAAAAGTGAAGTAAACAAATTGAGAAGCAACAAAAATTCACAGTTTTTAAACTGGATAATACGAATGCAATAGTCTTAAATAATACTACCATTTCCTGAGATTCAACTGCTGAATACTTCATAACTGTGTTCTGCATTAAGGTTTGAATTGTTAGTACATAAATTGTCTTTGTTTCATCTTTTGAAGATGTGAGATTTTTGTTCGAAATAAGAATGTAAATAAACAGAAATGGAAGCAATTGTACTAATATTAATTTGAAGGTTTACTATAGAAAGGGTGACTGCAGGGTTCATAATATAAACAACTCAGTATGCATTAATAAAAATTGCATAACATTCTCATGCTTACTTATCGAAAAGATATATGTATTTAAAGTCTGCAGAAAAGTTGGACAAACGCGGTTAACTGTTTTTCCTCTAATCTAAATCTATGTTTTGTTCATATTTATACAAACAAATTTGATAAACTTACCAGGTATGCTATTGTAATAACCACAGCGAACTTCACAGTCATTTGATGTTTCTCCCAGAGGAAGTGTTGCTCTGCGCAAACAAAACGGAATGATACAAATACCAAAAATACTGTAAATTATTTTACATAGAACGTCTTGTTAAACATGCCAATACAGACCATAAATATACAAAATTATGTAGTGTTGTTCTGTTTGTTTATATATAAAACAATATTCTTAAAACGTATTTTGATTATGCACCAATATATCGTGCAGTAATCATTAAGTAATGCATAAATTGTATTTTGAGTTTAATTATCATGAAATAAGGTTGTTAGGCACTGCAA
Source organism: Anoplius nigerrimus (assembly GCA_914767735.1). Taxonomy (NCBI): domain Eukaryota; kingdom Metazoa; phylum Arthropoda; class Insecta; order Hymenoptera; family Pompilidae; genus Anoplius; species Anoplius nigerrimus. The sequence goes on from OU612080.1 coordinate 18,150,643, forward strand.
TAATCACAAATAAAAAAACTGCAAGCATATATGTAACTTATAAGCTTAAATTAAATATTTTATATGTGTGTCTAAGAAGCTGCCATTAATGACCTACATGTATCTCTTATATGTGGTTTAACTATGTTTATACTAAGTGAAGCATATATTGTCGATTTATAATATAACTTTGGCTTGAGCTAGACATAGTATTGACGAAATGGGTCAAGACATAAAACTACGAATGTGCAGCTGTATATCTGTAAGTTCTTCTCAAAGTCTACTGATCTTGTTTATTATGATATAGTGCAATGACCCAAATTGGTCGTTATTCAATGTGTACAACAATCTAAACCTACAGCTTCAACTGCTAAATAATATACGATTCGAAACATATTTTGGAAAATACAATTTACGGTACTTTGTGGGGGATATTACTTACTGCAGGGAGTATAGCTGGTCGCAATGCCCACCAACCATCGACATTGCATTTCCCCTGCACATATAAAACTGTGGTCATGGACTAAAAAGGCAACTACAAAGATATTCTGTACTTAATTATATCTGACATTTCCAGCATAAATTATCTGTAATTAATATCTATTTTGTGGATACTTGAAATGCTTATGAAGCTATAAAATAAGCTATTGATACAAATCAAATATTTATATTTACCCCTGTAAATATAAAGATCTAAAAAATATTCAGAATACAAAAATGTTCAAATATAAATTGTTATTATAATACGGACTCTTTGATATCATATTTGTTGCTCTGTATATATATATTATACATATCTATATATATAAACTTAATCCACCAAAAATGTGATTAATGCAAAGGTTGTAAGATACAAGCTGTTTAACAATATTAACGTGCCATGAGCATTATTAAATAGCGATTAAAAATATAAATGTCCAACATGTCAAACAAAACATGCATGAAAAATAAAACACTCGTTAACAATCTGAAACACTATGTAACCATTAAATTATATTATTTGCACTATTCCAAAATAGTTGCAATGAGAAGTTATTAATAAAGCTCTGGATGAATCCTTTCAATTACTATAATGCCCTAATATTTTTGGAAGGACATAATAACGTACTGTTATTGATTTATTTACTTATTAAATTAAGCTATGCATTTATACATTAGTGGTATTAGTGTAATGACAGTAGGATACATGAATGCAAGGTGCAAGGTGCAAGGTGCAAGGGAAAAGGGTTACCTGCCAATACCTTAGCAACAACTCCTCATCAATGTACTGCAATAGACTCCTGTAGGGAGAAATTATTAAAATTACAAACTGATCAAAACAGTTAATTCTACAATCAAACAAAGTTAAAAAAAAAAGTAAAAACTTCCAACTTGGAAAAAAAATCATAATATAAATGATCTATAAACATAATCAATCTGTGGTCCAGGAAATTAGAAGAGTAAATTAAAAGATTAAGCTGACAGTATGCTACCCTGGATTAGAACAAGGAAACAAAACAAATTACTATTCTTGAAGAATTTTGCAACAGTTTTTGAGGATTGTCGAGTTCACGACAACAAAAAACCTGTACCTTGATCAAATAAAATTATACAAAAAACTAAACAATTAACTTTACAAGAATTTAAAGGACAAAGTATACTTACATAATTTGTACATAATTAAGTCTTTCCAAGTGTAACATTTAGCATGCAGCATTATAACGTGTATCATACAACCTCATGCATCATTCATGTACAAGCAAACAATTACAATGTTATTGTAACTAGACATTAATTTGTAAATTCAGTTAATAATGGCTGCACTACACAGACTTTCTCATCAGACAAATAACCTAATAATTGAAGACTCATTGAATAGCGTTTTCATGTATGGTTATAGTTAGCAACATTTCAAAGAACAGATTTTAACAAACAAATATACCATGCGTTCAGACGTAGTTAAACGTTGGTGTGGCAATATTTTATCAAAATTTCGTACTTTTTACAACAAACAGTGTGCTATGCACATTGTAACATTTATAAACTCAGAATTATGTTTGTGTTATTTTTTTTTATAGAGCGCAAGTACTTTTGATAGGTATCAGATTACAATTGCACCTTCACACCAAGCCAGAAATATGTATATTACCTTAAACTCATATGAAATAGCTCGGTGCCTGTTTTGCTTCGACGTGTCAGTCTACTGTCAGATGTAATGTTTGCGCCTGGCGTACTGACATAAGTAAAATTCTTAATACTTTGCAAGACAGAAAGCCCAGGTAGGAGATATCTCTCCAAATTTAAAAACACAGTTGTACATATTCAGTTACACATTTTACAATTAAAATAACTGATATGTTTAATGTGATAGATTCTTTATAAATTTTAAACCTGTATCAAATATATTACAAGTTAATTTAATAAAGCCGTTGCCCCCGCTGATCAATTATACTCATTTCCCATTAGGTCAAAAAGCAAAGCTGAAGCACATATCCAATATGCAGTTTTTATATGAATTATTAGTACCAGAAGCATTGAATTTATACCCCTTCAATGTTCAAATCATAAGATTATGGTTCTAGAAAAGCAATACAGTATTGTGAATGCTGCTATACAATAGTTCTAATATATACCATAGTTAGACCAATATACATGTCAAGCCATTCTTTGATTTATATCACAAGCACCAATAAAAAGTTGAAGACTTATGTTGTATTAAAATACATGATTGTGCATTTAATATCCAGAAATTGCTGCATGATTGACCACATTTTTCAATTCGATAACTAATTTTTTATATGATTTTGTGGAAGTAAGAAGAAAGCCTGTATAACAAAGTAGCAGTTACCATATTAGTGGGAGTAACCTAATGAAAGCTGTAAACTCTTCTATATTTTATGTGCAACAGAATTGACATACAAGAAACAATAAAGAATTAATAACTTACTTTTCTTGCACATCTTCAAATGCTGTCCCAATACCGCAGTCAGGATGTACGTCACAGTTGTGCACAGTCTATATATTTACACAGCAAAACCGTTTGAATTTGAATATACAGTTATTGCAAATATCAATAAATTTATATAGAAACCAGATTATTTTTCTGACTATACAGAAGAAACATGAATTATTAACAATTTTCTAACCTTAACATTATTCATAATGTCCATAATATCCCATGCAGGATTGTTGTCCACAGAGGGTGATATTGAATCTCTTTGAATTGTTCCGCTGTCCAGATTAATTTGGTCTATAACAAAATTGAGAACAGACAATATATTTTTCTGTTCAGTTATTTCTCTGAGTAATAAAGAAAAATATGTTAGAAAACCACACTTACCGTCACTGTCTAATTGTGATAGAGGGCTTTTAGGTCTTGGCCGCGCAGTATGACGCGATGCAATTCGTTGCGGAACATTCGGAACAGCCCCATCTTCATCAGCCTCCAGATCAGTAAACATATGGCTAGGATTTGAAACTTTTTGTAGTAATTCCAAAGCTAACCTTTTACTCATCTCTCCTTGAAAAAATGCGTGCTAAAACATGTACAACAAAGTTAAGGAAATCTATCATAAGATGTGGGTACTGTTGTGTAAAGCGAACAGCACCTGAAGCAATTTTTCTGCTGTTGGTCTCTTTTTTGGATTTTTAGTAAGAGCGACTTTAACAAAATTGTGGAATGTTAGGCTCCATTTGTCACGATCTTTTAATGTTGGTGGTTTGAATCCTGACTTGGACATAAGAAAAAGTGCTCTCATTGGATGTAAATCGAACATCGGAGGTTGCAATTCAGCGAGCTCTATGGCTGTAATTCCACAGGCCCATATATCACATAACTGATTATATCCACCTTTCCTTTCTACTGCTGCAACCTATAATAGAAGTAAACTGCTGTAATACATGTGAAAAAAGATCAAGCAAAAATCCAATCCGACATCAATACCTCTGGTGCCATCCAGTATGGTGTGCCAATAAAACTTTTTCTTTTGTTGATAGTTGCAGTAATTTGTGCCGATACTCCAAAATCAGCTAACTTTACATCACCTGTTTCAGTTAATAATATATTGGCACCTTTAATATCACGATGCATTTTTCCCATGCTATGCAGATAAGCCAACCCAAGTAAAGTTTCTCTGCACATATATGCTATTTGTATTTCTGATAATGGTCCAGTTACTGTAAAATAATTAATGAAATGTTGTTAGTACGTATTATCAACCTATACATAAATACAATATGGGAAACATTATCTCACTGTGATATATATCCTGCAATGAACCACCGCCACAGTATTCCATACAAATCCATAATTTATCCCTTCTAAGATAACTCCCATAATATGCAATTATATTAGGATGCCTGCAATCTTTCATCATTAAGATTTCTTGTTGAATGATAGCAAAGTCATCACCTAGAATCAAACATGAATCTTTGTGGCAACAACGCTATAAAGTTATACGGTAGATAAATATTGAAATAGGCCAAATAATTTGTGCAAAGTATGTTAAGCTCTACTAAAGAGTAAAGTGGAAACAAAATTTGTGGATTGAGTTAACAGATATGTGAAAAACATGTGATATGAACTTACCTGGTTCCAGTTTAATAACCTTTATAGCAGCAAGGTCATTCATGGAGAGTCTTTTAGCCTAAGTGCAACAAAATATTTGTTGATAAGAACGTCACTCTTTTCGCGTAAGACATTTAATAAGTACCTTGTAAACATCTCCGTAGGTTCCACTACCTATCCTCTGTATCAGCTCATACTCATCTTGAGGATTCCTTCGACTGATGTCACTAGACAATGCATTTGTGTTCACTGCCATTGTAAACTGCGGATCTTTAATGCTAATAATCTAAAAAACGTTATTAATATCTACAAAAGAACGTTAACATGGAAATGTAAGAACACATTTGCCTAGCAGGATGGATGCCACTTCCGTCGAAACGTCGCCATTGTTCACAACAGCCGTGATCATAGTTGCAATCGAGGGATACAATCTCGAACGAGACATCGATCAGACGACTTTCAAGTAGAACGCATAATGCATTAGATATATATTTAAATATGAAATTGGAGATTACAGTTACAAATGGAAAATTAAATGGACAACGAAGAAGCATGTTAAAAAGTGTACAATTAATGAGCGCAAACATTTTGTGCGTACTGACAGCCACAAAGTACTTTCTTTCTATTGCGCCCAAATCAATGATCGTTGTAACATATTCACTTTTATACAAATCACAGTGAATGTACTTTTATATTTACAATTTGTTGTTCAGCCGAATTTATACACACGGAAAAAGAAATACAGCTTCAGTACATCAATTTTTTCAGTGTGTACTGTTCCATACACAAAAATCATTGATTGTTTACGCAAACTGGAGGCGTTTAATAAAACTGTCACGCGCTTAGAAATCTTTGTTGAGAATAGTGTAATATCCAACAAACCTAACTCAAAATTGGACTTCAATTGTTAATTGTGAAAAGCATTATTAGAACTCCGTGTTGTGAGGAAGACTATGTTTATTCATGCATGAATAACAATATATGTATATAAATGTGTATATGGCATATTTTTATTCGTCCCACTTCATTTTTCAGTCACTTTTAATGTAGGCCCCTTTAAATATACATATACTATACATGTATGATTCCTTCTGTTTTACATTCAATTTCACTGTATTATTGTATTAAATATTTAACATTCCTAGGTAAATAAAAAGTGACACTATTTTCCCCGATGTTCTCAACTTGTTTTTAACATTTCCCTAAATGTAAATACGCAATATGCTACGTGAGTAGAAAGTAGTGAAACTTATTCATTTGTCAGATGTGCTGCATTTGCTGAAAATATATGCGAACACATGAAGATGAATGCACATTGACTTGTGGGTAGGTAAGGTTGAAGAAAGAACTCATAGGCAACAGATGGTCATCTAAGCTTAGCGTAGCATAACACAATAATAACACGCTCGAATAATAAGTATAGCAGTAGAGGAGACAGGGTTGGATACGCACGCGTGGGTCCGTGTTTGGGGCCCATCTTCCGCTTGCAGTTCGGTGAACGTGCGTCGGACACTAACGCGTTCAAACCACTTTGATTCAGTTTCGCGACGTGTCGTGTCTTCGTGGACAATATGGTTTTCCTTATTTTCTCGCCTACTTCTAAGACACAAATTCCTCTCTCCCGCGCCCTTGCCCCACGTAATCTTACGCCAATCAACTTTATCAGTCAACAATTGACATGGAAATAGTGAAGTGAGCAATATTGCTGGTGGCTACATTAGTGCTTCGACATATAGTGAATTGATACGATTTACATCAGTACTGGTTTGTGTTTTATATTCTCCGCAAAAGTTAATGTGCACAATATAACAGTTACTTTATGTCAGTGTGCGTTTACGTGCTCCTTGCTCCACTAGAACAGGTCAATGCGGGGGGTTCGCTTCGGGGAGCTTTAAGACCCCTTCAGACATGAATGAGATTCCTTATTCCGTTGGAAATCAAAGTGTTGACGGTGCTTAGAGCGCACAGCCGATGAACGTCAAAAATTCAAGTGTATAATGGAATGTTGAACGATTGTATATGAGAGAACGTGTTACGTTCAAATTACACACTCACGGAAGCACTTTTCATTACTTTGTTACATGTGAGACAATTCATGATTTTATAAGGGCGACAAGAGCGTGCTGCATTGTATCTGTTCTAATTGAAGTGGCTCTTTGATATGAGTGAAAAAGTTAATTATTGTAAAGTTGGTCTCATTCTGCTGCATTTACATAGCCAGGTGTCATACGTTAATAGTGTCAATTGAGACAGTGAGACGATTAATAAAGTGTGATGCCAATTAGATGATGAACAGTTTAAAAAATGTTAGATGTGACAATTTAAAAAAAAAACTGAACTATAATCAAAAATACGTATTACAATTTCTCTCTCTTCTTCTCGTATTTCGTTCAATAATAAATTTGTAACACGTAAATCTCAATATTGGGTTGCGGTTTAACACGCTTATGTACGATTTCTCCATAAGAATGATATAGCAAAATGTTGCACAATATTGCGTTTAAAAAATGATGTTTAAGGAAATCCAGTCATTGACGGTCATAGACCTTATCATTCCGTTGACATTGTTAAACCCAATCTATGTTTCTGGAGAACAAAGATTTATCGAAACTCCGCCGATATACCAGGAAGTTTCATCAGGCGATGATGTACAACTGCGTTGCCGAGTACAAGACAAACGTGGTCAATGTATTTGGCAGAAAGATAGAAAACCGGTCGGCATGCATCCGGATAAATATGAATGGGCTAGTGGCCGCGGAAGCGATTGTACTTTGTTAATTCGAAGGGCCTCCTTAGACTTCGATGATGGATTTTGGGAATGTCAGGTGACATCGGGTGATTTCACACGCCAAGACGCATTAACGTCATTGCCATCTCGACTACTCATTAGAGGTGAGTTTCTCATGTTCTACTGTTCTAGTCATATGTTAACAAACAATCTTTGTAAACTATGTAGGTACATGTACTAATTGTAAGATTTGTAAGATACCGTTTGCGATATTTAATTTTCATCCCGTTATACTTTTTACAAGCCACGGAGTTTTACAAGCTTTTTGTTTTTTTAATAAGTTTATTAATCGTACGCTCTGACAAGTATATCAGCACGTGGGACAATTAAGAAACATTTTAACTTCTGTCAAAAGCTGTATCATTGTGCGCACATATTTTACATTTATTGGTGAAAACTAGAGATTAACAGCGGTATACTTACAAACCGAGATTTGCTCTCAATACGGCAGCAATAACGGTTATAGAAATTGGACGTTCCGTTCTACTTTCCGTGAGTATAGTTACAGTGATGACGTTACTACAGACGCTAGTCATTTTCGATTCTGTATATATTGTACTGTAATGATGTATATTCATGTGTATTCATAGTGCCCAGGTTCAGAAAACATTTCGCCAGCATTGTATACTCATAAACATCAATAAAACAGATGCATCGTCCTTTATCTTTCAGTAAAACCTAGGAAACCACGTTTGGAATATGGTGGCACAATTTTGAGCTCCGCGTTAACGTTAAGGGAGGGACAGGAAGTTACGATTTCCTGTGTGTCGAAATATGGTAATCCAGCTGCGATTATCAAATGGTACGTGAACCCAACATATTAATACAAATTAGTGACACAACGGAATAATTTCATTGATCGACTTTTGTTTGTCCGTACAATTACTGCCTGATTAATTTTTGCGTTTGACCGTAAGACGTTATAACACATTCTGCTACAGAATGCTGTTGTATGATATGATATAATTATTTATGATATTATATTTGAAAAATGATCAAACCTTACACCGTATTTAATAAATTAAACATCAGTTCCATAATTTAATATTGTGTTACATTCACTTTGGGAATTTCATTTTTATAACGTAAGCATACATCGGCACCATTTAATTAACATTACAAGACACGTTTGCAGACGTACTATACATATACTGTATTGGCAATTAATTTACCTAATTCGGCGATGTACATCGATTAATTATGACAGAAATGGGAGTATTTACCGTACGACCCACCTTTCTACAGATTCTTTCAAATTCCATTGAACAGAACGCGTCTACGAAAATTTGTCCTGAACAAATTAAACAAAATTTGCTAATATTAGACTTGTATTACATAAATAGCAAACCTGTGCATAACCTTGGACAAGATAAAGCTTCTTTCCTGTCAATACTAAAAACATGTATTAAAGGTTCTTAATCTCAAAACAAATGAAATTATGCAGAATAATAACAATTTACAAATTAATTTAGTACTAGTTTATTTTCCTAAAAATAGCAAAACTTGATATATATCAATCTCTGAATAACAAATAATTCCCATAATACATGTGAGTTGTTTACGAAGACATATTCTTCAACGCGATGGCGGTGTACGCGGGTGGTAAAGAAATGGATGAATGTTGGGTATAGAATCCGCACTTTATTGACATTAATGTGTTAAAATTAATAATAACTAGAAACTTGAAAACGGCATTGCATTAATAAGCACATTCAATAGAAACCCAACCTGTGTACATACATTTTTAATGAAACCGTGTTGTCAAAAACATTTATTTTTGCAGTAAAGATCAGATGTAAGCAATCGACTGTAGATTATCCTTCATTGTTTATTACATTCGCCCAGTCAACGGGGATTTTTTTTAATTTCACGTGAGTAAGAAACTACATCACTTGGAATGTGGGATTAGTAGTCCAGCTTTAACATTTCCAGCGATTACTGTACATTTTTTGAATTTGCAAGAGAGCGAATCAAGTTATAATCACTTATTGCCAAATGTGGAGAGTATGATGTGTATGGGAAAGCCTGCATCAGATCTCCTATCGAATGTTCGGACAGTTCATATGGACTTGATTTATTGAAGCGCATTTTTAGTTATTTAGAAGATCGATTCAAAAGTTTTTGCATTTTGATTGTATTTCTTTACGTCTGGTACCACGAAATTATGAACTTTTTTAGCAATTATGAAATACGCTCTGCGGAGTTTCATTGAATAATTCTTCTACGTTGTGCCGTTTATTTTACAAGTTGTATAAATTTGTTTAAATAAACAATATACCTTCATTTTGATGCGGAACTGTAATTAATCCAATCACTAACACATTTTTTTTGTAAAAATTGCTTTCAAAATAAGCAGCATAGCTACAAAATTGACTCACCCATTTTTTCACTTTAATCAATATGGTTTTTTGCCTACGTGAAATTAAGGAACTACCCAATTAATAACAGAGAGTAATGAAGGCTGAAGGAAAGTATAAAATTTCCTTAATAAAACTGCTTTGCTGCAAAACTATCCGTTTACACATCTATAAAAACGAAGAAGCTGTAACACCAAAAAAATAGACGAAAATTATATTTCGGCGAAAAGGATTTTGTCTTTTATCTTACAGTACAATTGTTTGATAGTTTTTTAAATAGTTATTTTTAGACGGTCTATGTCGTCAAAATCTTATGAAAAATTCGTACGCACTTTATTAAAATATTAGTGTTTCATGTGGATCTACATTTTGCAAACACACAAATTTGTGACGTGTCTTATGCGTGTTCGCTCTGAATGAAAGCCATAATTTTACTCAAAATATCGTCCCAATTTTCATATTATCACCTAAATTATGTTATTGATTTGAAAAGCAATCATTATCAGCTGGCGCAATGATGAAATTGATGACTGTGTTATGTTTAATACAAAGCAATTGAATAATACAGTGTGTATGTTTCGTACGCTTTGCTCTCCATTTCAATGTCGAACAAAACATATTATAGCGATGTTCTATTCATTATATTGTGAATGTATTATTGCACGTAACATTTTCACTACTTTGCCTAAGGAACAAAATTCAATTATTATGATAAATATATCAGATAAATCCGCAAAAATAGGTATTATTGTGATATTATATTGAGAATCAGATAGAACCTTTTTACACATTTAATTACTTTGAATAATTCGAATTTTTTTATTTTACTGCACGTTGTTTTTGGACGTAATGTAAATGCTTAACATGAATATTAACAGGTACATTGGAATGAACGAGGTAGAGCCACTGAGAAAACAAACTAACGCAACGGAAGTTGATAGTCCAAAAACTTGGGCAGCACATAGTCTTTTACGTGTCCGTGGCCAACGAGAAAGTCACGGTCTACCAATTCGGTGTATCACACTGCATCCGTCAAGTCCGGTGCCGACCACTGCTGAAACTCGCCTGGATATACATTGTACGTATTTTTTTAACGCATCTCAAATTTCTAGCTATTTATGGATTAATTTAAACATAATTTATTTACCATGACAAACAGTAAGGAAAGATTTCCTGCTTATTCTTATAAGTTAGTTCACATCCTTCTGTAAATTATGAACTGAATGCATGAAATAACATAATGCAGTTCTCAAACTTTTCACGAATACATAAAACGTGTTTCTATGGTCATGTTTGATGGGAAAAATCTGTACAGCGCTTATTTGATTTAATAGAGGGCCACATGTGCTTAATTAACTCTGCAATAACACATGATTACTGACATACTTCGATTTTTGTAATTTATAACATCATCAATGCATATGTATGAAAAATGATGACAGACAAAAAAATTCAATTATGTTGTAGACATGTTTCGATTATAGTATTTTGTAAAAAACAAAACTTGCAATTCCCTTGTTTATTATATGGGTTTATTCCAGATTCACCTGAAGTAAAACTCGAAACAAGTCCCAAGCACAATTCAAATGCTTTTGAAGATTCAATAAGTTTTGTCAGCCTAAGGTGCCTAGCTGATGCTAATCCTGCTGCAACAATAAAATGGTATAAGGACAGTGTCCCTATTCCTGACTCTGCATCAAATAATGTACTGACATTAATGCAAGATAGAAGTCAATTAAATGGAACAACCGCAGTTTCTGAGCTACAGTTCCAACCCATAAAAAAAGAAGATACTGGCTTATACTCTTGCAAGGCAGTCAACATTATTGGAGAAAGTGAACCTTCTAACTACAAGATTAACGTGCAGTGTGCGTAAATCTATATTTTATCCGATAAACGGGATAGAGTTATATAAATACAGTATAATTTTGAATACGGAAATTACACCTTCAATGATAAATGTGTTGTATATATAACATATTTTACCAACAAATCATATATTGTAATGAAAAAATAATATAAATTATTAATTTTATTTTTAATATGGTAAAATTTGTTACCCTTATATCCTTATTCTATATTAATTATAAGTATCATTGATTTTAATTACAGATGGTCCAATATTAAAAGAAGCACCAAATAAAACTCATATAGAGATTGAGGAAACAACCTTATTAGGTCTTAGCACAGATCTCTTTGAATGCCCGGAATTTGATGCGAACCCTCCTGCGCAATACAAATGGATTCATCTGCATGGAGGAATAGCGGAGCCTGTGGAAAATTCTGAGCGAAATTTGCATTTTGCAAGACGTCTACGTTTAGAAAACATTATGTGGTCCGATGAAGGCGATTATCGCTGCATTGCTTTTAATGTTATCAATGGAGTGCGCAGAGAAACGCAGAGTGAAATCCATTACATTCTTCACGTAACAGGACCACCGGAAATACAAACACGTCCGTCATCGGATGATAAGGGATTTCATGAATCTGTTGGATGGATCGGAGAACCGGTCCACAGACTTAAATCTAGGTTTTGCTCGCGACCACCACCTAGACTTGTTGCTTGGCAATGGGGAAGCTCTCATATTAGAGCTGGTATATTCCAAACATTTTTTGTAGTTTAAATAGTAATAATGATAAAATGTTCATTAAACAGATACTGTTTACAATCTAAAACTCAATATATACAACTCTTCTGTATATAATATCACTGGAACTTACTTTGCAGGTGAAAGCATTCAACCAAAGTACGAGGCACTTCCATTGGAGCCAATTATTGAAAATAGCATTGTAACAAATTGCTATTGGGCTAAATTAGAAATAAAAAATTTACAAAAGGAGGATGGAAGGATTTACACACTGATAGTAGAAAGTGAAAAAGGGAGAGACTCAACTAATCTAAAGTTAATTGTTCGTAATCCAACAGAACTGAGAATTATTGCTGCTGCTACAGCTGTTGGATCTTTATTTCTTCTTCTTCTCATTTCCATTGGAATTTACTCAGTACTCAGAGTAAAACAACAACGGTATCAGCAAGAAGAGGAAGAAGGTAGCATTGCTGCTGATGCATTCTACAGTACCAATGCACCTATAGAACGTCACAAAACCAATCATTTGTCACACAATAAAACAGTGTTTACAAAAAGTATGGATAATGTAGAAGATAGGACACCCACTGCCTATCACTACGATCAAACCACAAAAGATACCTGTACTATGAGTCCTGAGGCATTGAAAGTTAGAAGAGCACCAGCAGTCCTTCAAGCCCCTACTATAGTTTAACTTATTTTGAAATTTATAACATCAACAATAACAAGAACAAGCGGCAAGGAATAAAATACTTAAATGACGAAGAGCACTTTATAAAGAACACTTGATCAAATGTTGCACTGTTCTGTCAATTATTTTAAATACTGTTTATATTTTTCTCCCATTTCTCATTTTTTTATAACAATTACTGAGATAATTCACAAATCTGAATTATACAAACAAATAATTTATACAGATACTTGACTCAAACAAAAATTAATAACTTTTAAGTTTAATTGTATGCAGAATATAGTTTAAATAAAAGAAACGTATGTACTTGTGTAATATACATTGTATCTAACAATGTATAATTTATAGTTTGGCTGCCACTAAATTACGTTACATATAAATATATATATTAAGAGAAAAAATGTAATTATATACAGACATACTTTTTCAACTGCGGATTATACGCACTTTTTTGCATAATGTATTATAATATTGTTAAGTTTCCAACATAATTACGTTTTGTCCTTTTAATATAGGTATGTTGTAAGATAATTCGTTAAAGTTACAAATTTAAACTGTTCACTTCAGCAATTTTATATCTACCAGGCTGCATCACCATGATTTCGTACATCAATCTAATAAAATCAGTAAATCGAATGTTGTTTTATGTAGATTTTTATTTTCTACCGTCAATAATGAACATGTGTTGCATTTGATACAATGACAAAAATGAGATTTTTTCTAGATAATTATTTATAACAGTGCACTAACTTTACTATGTTTATAAAGGCAGCAAATTCTCCATTCTATTCTCTTTTTTTCAACCAACCAATAATATGCTCAAATATACGTACTATCATCCTCACCAGATGTCGTGTTAGTTTGCTTGCGCTCACGGGAATGGCTTCTCTGTAGTTATTTGCCCATCATGAGTGTAAATATTCTTACCTGTTTCTTCCAGCAATATATACCATCTGTTTTCATTGCATGTACATGTATCGATATTATATTGTTACTTCGTTGAATGTTTACACATCTTTATGCAACAGCTGAACTATTTGCAACAATAGCGGATTTTCTTAACAATTGAATTTCTCCTGACAATGACGTACTTAAACTCGTGGGAGGAATTTGAAAAGGTAGCAGAGAGGTTATACCTTCAAGATCCTATAAAAGTAAGCTTATGTCAATTTTATTTTGCATGGTATTGTTATTCTTTTTATACATAAAGAATGAAGAATATGTAATCGTGACCACCGTGTGAAACTGATTAAAAAAATTGTTTTCCTTCATGTCGGTTATAAAATATACTCAAATGCTATCAGCTTTATTTTATAAAATGAACTTGACAAAACTTGTATTGCCCAAACTTTGGACTTTTGGCATTTGTTAATATGTTTGAATATAAATCAAGAACATTTTTTTGTCTACTTGAATATAGTTATTTCTGTATTTCATTAAAACTGATTCCAATAATATATTTTAGTAAAAATGTATCTTATGCGCATGTAAGATATTTATTAAAATATAATTTACAGACTGAATCTTGTAAGATATATATAATTTGAACTTTTTTTTTTAGGCTCGATATACAATGAAATATTGCCATAATAAAGGTGTCTTGTGTCTGAAGCTAACAGATAATCGTACAGTAAGTGTAATAACAGACTATTAACAATTAATACAGTTATGGTACAGGTTTTTTGTATGTTTCCAATTTATTTTTAGTGTTTACAGTATAAAACAGAGATTGCACAAGATCTGAAGAAGATGGAAAAGTTCATAGGAAACCTTATGAGACATATGGCATCAAAGGATAGTTAAAGGAAATCAAAGTGCATATGTTATTAAATGTATTGTTCACATAAGGAGTAAAATAATATGGTCAGAGTTTGAAAAAAGTTTATGTTTACTTCAATTTTGTGACTGGTAGGATGTTATCAGATTGAAACTTAGTTCACTGAGGTATACAATTTTTCTTAAATATACATTATGTGCATAGAGATTTATTACATTTTTGTTTAAAGCTTCACTTCTACTTCAAGTAGTTCCTTTGCCTCCTTGTTAATGTTCTGTAACAATTTACATAAACAAAGTAATTTGTGAAATATACTGAATTTAGCTGTCAGAAACATATAAAACTGGCACATAAATCTTGTGCTTTGTACATTTAACAAATTTGGTAACTAGTTTGTATTTGTTTTATTTCATATACACGTTTGTAGTTGAATCATATGTAGTGCATAATACATTAGACATTATTAAAGCACAATAAAATGTATTTAACTAAGGCTTGCGTTAGAAAAAAAGCGCAAGGCAATAATAACAAGCACTTACGATATAATTGGCTCAAGAACAGCATCCAGGGTAGTGTCAACGGGAGGGTAGGTTTCTTGATTTGGACACAGTTCATAGCGCACCTCGCCCCCTAATTGCAATTGCGTCTATACCAAACAAAACTAATTTTACTAATCTACCACTCAATACATTTGGCTACATATGCTTCTACATGATCATTTGAATATCTTATTCAACCATATATTAAGCAGTACAAAGAGAAAACGTCCAGAAATGTCTAGGAAGCTTAAACCACATTAATTTTTGAAAATCCCTTAGTGATTCTACATACTATAAATATCTATTTTATGTTTACCAATTTAATACCATAATGGATGTTTTTTTTTTACGTAAGATCATTCAAGCTTAATGACCTGATCACGAATTATACCTTATTAATAAACTGCATATTATTACAGGTATCGTGCAAGAATCAGTGAGTTGAACTCTAAAAGCGTCTATACACCCAGATGTTCAAATATATATGGATCTTTGAATAAATTAGCGTGTAAAGTAAGAGGATACGTACAACACGAGTAGGCTTAGTGCTGTCTGCGGAACTTGAACAGCAACTGGAAAATTCCGGAGCCGTGCTCTCGCCAAGACCACTGTCCACATTATTGCCTATTAACACTCTGTTGTTACGTGTACAATAAAAGTCCTTCCTCGTGTTACACTCGTTCCTACTTTCAATGCGACCGCATCTTGCTGACAGAAAATTATATGATCCGTCGCGACTATGGTGTGTTCTTCGGTCTCTTTTGCCGACGGATCCGATCATTCTGAAAGTGAATCCTTGACAGTGTCTATGCGTTCCGTCGAATTATTTGGAAGTGAGAACGGACTCACATTAAAGGTGTAATTTTAATTGGTGTGTTTTCGGACATGGTTAATAACTTTACGTACCAGAAATACCGATTCTATTTTTCGATGATGTGAAACTCCTGCTTTTCACAAAAAAGAAATACCAAAACTAGGAACGTCAAACTGACGTGTTTTTTTTACTATAATTGCTCTTTTGGACCCTTTTTGCAAGATATATGTAATGGTAATATTCAGCAGTGTATACTTTATTATTTAATAAATGACTTCGTGATAGAAAAATTTTTACGGGCTTTGTTCAATAACAAAAATACATTAACATAAATATCATGATATGTCACCAGAATACATCTTGCAAAAAATGGATAAAATACAAAATTCGGACAATCGTAGAATTGTCCCATTTAGCATGACATCTGCACAATTAAAAATATCCGCACAGTAGCAAAAGCATCAGTGGGTGCCAGCCAAGGAGAATCAAATAAAACAGGTGCGACAAGCTGTTAATCATATCACATGATTTATTACGGGTTTTGTCATGCTTAAAAAAAAATAAATAATGAAGGGCATGCTTAAAATTAGATAATGTACATGCTCACACAAATAAATAAGAAAAAAAAAGAAACACATGCAGTCGAGTGTTTTCGGGTGTGGGTGTAGGGTTTATAGTATAAGAGATACTGATTGTATCTAAACAATGACTACGGATCCTGTCTCATCCTCCAATTGCGGAGGATGGCTGTGGAGACTGCAGGCTGTGTCGAG
Source organism: Anoplius nigerrimus (assembly GCA_914767735.1). Taxonomy (NCBI): domain Eukaryota; kingdom Metazoa; phylum Arthropoda; class Insecta; order Hymenoptera; family Pompilidae; genus Anoplius; species Anoplius nigerrimus. Next base: position 18,167,495 of record OU612080.1, read on the forward strand.
ATCATCGTACCTAGGAAGGGACGACGTATCAGCATCATTTAATCGGGGATTACTAGACCGTAGTGAACATTGTTGTACACATTGCGACTGAACTACTGTATAGGGTATTTCTCGTCGTTGCTGTTCACTCATTCCTGTTGTATCGATGAGACCGAACTCCAAGTGTCTGAAAAATAAATTGTTTTATGCAGATTTCAACAAAAAATTGATTGTTGTACTAGGATTAATTCTTTTCTCATTTTTATGTAACGGATAACGTAAAAAAAATTGGAATAAACTGGTCTAGGAATTAAAACTATATTGTTACGCAAGGAAAATATACATTGCATGCAATTATAATAAATTACCACTAAATAATCGGGAATATACATGTAAAAATTAACTGCTATAAAAACAGTATCTGACCAAAATTATTAACCGGTGAAATATCAATGCAATCTGAATTTTTTGCCTTAGTTGCAAAAAACCTGAGCCAAGAAAGTGAACTCTATGGCTATCAAAGAAATTGCCAAAAAACAAAAATGATAATTTCCGATGTTCATCGAAACGTGTTCACATAAAATTGAAAATGGTATTCGCAGACATATTGATTACATCTTTACCGTAAAACGTCCCGTAAAACATTATCTGATTGTGATTGATACGCATATTATAAATTGATTGCATGAACATAAGTATCGTTAAAAAAATTGCTTAGCATACTTCCTAAGTTCATCTGGCAATGGTTGTTTTTGCGATGGACTTCGGTGCCTACTCCTGTGTCTCCTTCTAGGCTCCGTGTGGCTAACCTGTGCAATTATATCAATAGACAATTGATTTATTTTTACACAAAGTGTTACAATCAAAGTAATACGTTTATGCTTACGACAGCTCTTTGCACTCCTTCTCCTTTACGTTTTTGAGCTTCCTTCCATTGCGGTTCAGAGTCTATCAGTTCATGTCTTAAAAGTAATACAGAAAGATTAGTAACAAAATAATATTAAATGATATCTGCAAGTTGTTCTAGTGATTTGACTCGTTTCCCGAGGTGGTCGTTAAAATAATTAATTGCCGAATATATGTCGCCTCAAAGATTTTTTACTTGGTGAACTGTAACTAGCATTATTAGCGTGCGAAGCTTTTTCATCTTCTTATTCTGTACTCTCTGTATAAAACATTTTCAGAGTACCCTTGGACAATATACGATTATATGTAACGTATATTTCACTTGTGTTCTATTAACTATCCATTTCATCCAATGTCATATCCGGTAATGTGGCGATTTATACACAATTGCAAATATGTATAGTTACTGATTTTCACGTGATATTCGTGATAAGAACATGGGAGTAGTCGAGAATCTTGCTATTACCGTTGGGTAACGTTGTCCATGTACACACATGATGTTGTAACTTCCCATGGTCCTATCATCATTAAAGTAATTATCACCTGATGCATTTTATGTATTATGTCGTGAGAGTATAACGAAGGAGGGGGACCTTTTCCCTGCCTTCCGAGCGGTCATTGACCTTTTACGCTTCGAAACGCGTTACTAGCTGCAGTAATTTCATTTCCACGTACAATGTTGTTTTTCACACGATTTAATTCATGAAGTACCTGAAGGAGAAAGAAAGCACCTACAGATACCCTGTACATAAAAAGTACACGTTTTTCTCTACCGCAAGGTTAATAACCTTAACCATTATTACATTATCGATTGTAATCAAACTATTATACTGCAAATGGAACGAGAATTTGAAATATCTGTACTTGCACTTTCCGTTTCATTTTATTTCTATGCGTTGTGTGACACACCCGTTTCCTGGCAACAGGTTTTTCAATCATACTAGTCGGGTCCAATCACATTTTCATCGGGTGCACAGATTTTCACAAATTAAATATGAATCTCATTACTTAAATGTCGAATATGAAGAGGTCCGTAATTAGAATTTTTTCGAGTTTCGCCACGCATTTATAGCATATATAAAAGATTTTATGTCAACTAAAATCTTGCATTCAATCAGTTGATTTGAAATTTCTTCCATCGTTCAAGGTTTAATTCGGCGTGATATGCATTTGCATAAGTAATTGTACAAAAGTTCAAATATTTCCTTTACGGCTAAGTACGCTATTTACTTGTCATCAATTTTTTGCAAGACGTTCGTATATCATTCGTACCTAGATGATCGGGAGCTTCTATGTTTTCTGCGATGTTTACGATGACCGGATCTTGTGTCGGAACCTCTCGAAAGTTCAGATTCACAATCAGAATGACGACTATGACGTCGGTGGCTATGGCTGTGACTGTGGCTCCGGCGACGGTGACCGCTTCTGCTATGACTGTCACCGGAACTTTGACTCTCTACAGAGCTGCTCCTACGCTGGAGTCTGCTTAAGAGCTGAAGTTACATACAAATTAGCTTCGTCCAAACTAATCATCGTACATTTACAACATAAACAAGAACAGTATGCTTGAATTGTACGCATGCGAATTTATCTAATGTATTCTTTCTTAAAGCATAGTTTGTTGCTTTTCGTGATTATTACACGCAGTGTAAAGAACATGTGTGTAAACGTATTTGTAAGGAGAATGAGAAGCGTTAGAACTTACAGCTGGTGCTGTTCCTGCTGATCGAACTGACCGCGGGCTTGACGACGTATACAGTCCACGGGGTTGACTTTGCGTCCATGGTGCACTCCTAGTACTTCTCGGACTAGAAGTATTTAGTTGCCTCACGTTTGATGCGTTTACATTACACATAGTGTTCACTGTCACAGGATTATTGGTATTGCACGGTGTCCCGGCAACAGCAACGCTAACTGGAGTTTCTATGAAAGGCCCAACCATTTCTTGACCCTCTACAACTCTTCTCTGCGCTCTTCTACTAGGTGTGCGTTGAAAGATTGGCGGTGGATTTCTTCTAAGACCCGTGTGCTTTTCTGTTCCCGACGGTGGACTGTAAGACCGGAAGCGCGAATACGGACTGAGGGGAGGGGGACCAGTTGCCATAAGACGAAAAAATGCTTGATGCTCATTGCAGCACTTCCATAAATGGCGGCAGGCACCCTTTGACGGGATTTCAAATCCGTGTGTCCGCTCTTCAGAATTCTTTTCACTCACTCTAAGCATAAAATAACGACCCTATAACACGAAATAACTCTAATTAGGTGGTAATCATTGGAAAGTATTGTTTTTGTTATTGGTACACATATGTTAATCTGCGATATTTGTCGTACACATTTAATGCAGCACGACATATAGCTTTATTCCACGTAAAAAAAATATAGAAAGAATTCTGCCGTTATGAATTTTACTACATCAATCAGTAAACAATGTATTTTTCAAGCTTCAATACATTTAATGCTACAAATGCCCAACAAATTTATAATACACTACTCACCTTGTAATATATCTTATTTATCCGCGGCCAATAGTAGTTTCCAACTTTTGTCTTATTACGCAAAAGTATGATTCCGCTTGGCGTCAAGCCCAAAAAATATTCGACACTGTCCTCACCCTACATAATTGAAGACATATATAATAATTCTAGAATGATTGTAACTACTCGTGCTTTTCAGTGATAACAGATAAACGAAGAGAAGAAATACTCACTAAAACCGGGTGTAAATCAACCCCATACATTTCTAACCACTTTACTTTGTCCAGGTAATTTAATTCCGCTGCGGATGGTAATTGCCCTCTGAAACAAGTTAATATCCGTCTAATTAAAATTCATTTTAATGAACGATGTGGACTGACTACGATTGCTTAAATATAAGGACAAGGATTTTATCCTGAATTTAACAAATGTTATGTTCCATAAAGAATATTTACATAACGTGATAAATAAAAATAAACAGATAGTATATGTATAATATGTATATATACGAGCGACGTATTTTGAAAGTAGAACGAGTCATTTTTCCATGCAAGAGTTAGTGACTGCTTTACTTACAATTTCATCTTCAAGCACAGACTACTTAAATATTTTAATTACAAACAAAAGAGTTCTTCTCATTTTGACAATAAAGGACTCATTTGCATGGCACTGGCCTGCAGAATCGGCAGCGTAAATACATACTCATGCGTAATTTATACGTGCTTTACGTAAACAGAAGAATATCATAAGCTCAGTCCTAATGATTTTCTTAAGATTGAGACATATTAATTTTCTTACACAAGGGTTTTGTGTAGTTCCACTATCCGGGTTTCCAGTTCCGTTGTTTGATTGGCAAGGAACCGAAATTCAGTGACGTATCCAAGTAAATGGCGCCTGGGATCATAATCGCCGAGTTCCGCTGGAAACGATCACATTATTACTGCGGGCTGAAGATCAGTTACACATACATTCGCGCTTCAGTCTGATCGGGCAGGCAGCTACCCCAAGAAATTATGGAGGTGTGGATGCATTCGTCATTTATTATTTGTATGTTATTACGCTAATCGGTACTACGGCATTCATTACCGCACCAGCGTATGCAGTTGGAAAGGCAAAACCGGATGTGCCTTAGGCACCATTATCGCCACTACAAGGATGACATAAAGAAAAATACTTTCATCCTGCAATTTTCTCGTGCGTCATCATACATGTCCGCCATGGAGGGCTTAGTTACCCACGGTCGTAAGGTAGTCGACTTCGCTCGAGATTCATTTATTATATAAATATTACGTATATGACATTCTATCGAATTCATCAGATTCCTTCTGTTTTTTTTCCATTATCTCATTCATTGAACATAATGAAAAAAAATATAATTACACAGGTGACACAAAACTCTTTTACATGTATGGTTTAAATGTGAATGGACGTGCAGAATTTCGTAATAAATAGACATTTGATCATCGCAAAATGATAAAACAATGTTCAATAATTGAATCAATTAAATCAATCAATGAACAAACTGTTTAATTATTTAGCTGACATTATTGCTCACGGATCATTCCCTCAATGTCACAATCAAAAACAATTTCACAATCATTTATGATGTTTCCACAATTTCTGTTACTCATAATTATAGCGGATGGACAATCGAATTCCACGTGATTAAATATTCGTAAAATCTTTATTCAAACCTAGCAATATTAGTAAAATAATACTTTTCAACTTTTGATAAAAGAACTTTTTTGTACATGAAGAATGTTTGTGTATTGTTTCTTTGATGAAACAGCGTAAAAGATTATTCTGCTAAACTTTTTGCAAAGATTAAAAATTATTACTGTATTCGCTATTCTAATTAAACCTGTTAAAATCACGCGTTAACTATATTTAAATTTTGTAATATTTTATTGTTATGAAAAAGCAGATCTCTTGGTCAAAGATCATTTTACTCTTTGAAAGAACGATACGGTCAATTCTACTCTATTCGCACTTGATTTTTCCCGTCCTCTTGCTTGTTCAATATAAACATGGCCTTATGTGAAGAAAAGGGATTCATTTCCACCTTTTTGCCGTGCGGGGGAAATGCAAACAAGACGCGTATCTCGTTTTCTTTCGCTATTTGCACGTCCCTTTGCATCTGCCAACGTCCTGCACACCCCCTGTTCCGCCCCTTATACTTTTCTGCCTTTCCCATCTCCCTATCTCCCTCCTTTACAAAATGTCTCAGAATTACTCGTGCTTTATCACGTACGTTTCAGATGAATCGCACACCTTAGGTCATTTTCTTGTTCTACCTAATTTTTTATACTAATGTTGAATCTCTCTTCTTCAATTTTGATACATTATTTTTTAGTATTTTCTAATACGCGAAGAGTCGTACACTGCTAATTTACTGGATGGCACATAAACGACCAATATTTCTCATTATTATATTTCTATGTCTTATAGGAGTGTACCCATATAAGAGGGACAAAAGTGCCCTAACTAAATTTGATCCTGATCTGTTCATTTGATTACAAGAAGAAGAAGTAATAATAAGGAATGATAAAATAAAAATTTACGTTACTAATTTTCCCACCTGAGAGAACCGAAAAGAGTGAAAAATATCGGGATCGGTCTCTCGGCCAGTACATTACAGCGCTTTCTCAGTTTTTTTAATATAAAGATCGACTACCAACAAAAGACATTTAGAAAATTTGGAAAATTGCGACTCTATTACTAAAGGGACACGGAACAGAGGTATGCTGAACCACAAGTATGCTAACATTTGGTTCGATCAGTGGATATTCGTTTTATAGCAGGCTCACGTAAACGGAACGATATTAATCGACAATTTCATGAAACAGAAACGATTAAAAGGAGCAAATAGATTGAAATAGCATATTCTAATGTGCATCTCTTGTAAATGATTATGTACTTAATATACCAAACTCTAAAACAAATCTATACTTACATTGAACAACGTAGGCTCCTAATTCTGCGGCTAAATCAAAGGAAACTGGTAGTCTTCCTTGAAGAATGTCTTGCTTTACTTGCAGAAAGAACTGGTACCTGTAAGAAAACAATTTCTGACATTAATAGCTAATTAATTATATAAATATTAATTATTTCGCGCAAAATAACTTGATTTTCTTACAAGAACAACCTGTGATAATGTCTCAACGTTAATTGCGGTTGACAACACACGAAACGCATTACAATGTTTTTTTGATATTATAATAGACATATGCAACTATGATTTTCATTTTGTCAAAAAAACATCTTGGTCTCGTTTGTCGCGCAGATTCCGACAATATTTTCCGTCTTCATAATACATATTTGATTATAAGAGTTTGACAAGAGATAACTTACGACTGAAGTATTGCAACGAAAACTGTTTGTCAACGTTCTCACAGAAAATTGAAACAATTTACGAAAAGTATTTGTATGTTAGGTGATTTAATTTACTGCTTCATATTGTAAATCTGTAAGCGTGCTGTACAGATACAGACCTACATACGCATACAGTAAATTCTTATACTGTTGTCTTCATCGCTACCAAGTTGATGTATTTTTAAATTGTTTATGAAATTAATAATACGTCATTTTTTTAATCTTCAGCATATACTTATATGTAATTTATTTTTAAAAACCGTTTTCTTTGTTAAAACGGAATATAATACTAGACGTAACGTTGATCATTGGTATTACGTTATGGTATAATACGTCTTTCTTTAATAGTTAAAAGATTATACATTATTCGCTTTATAACAGGAAATTCATCGGATAATACAATGCGCAATAGTAAATTGCGTATAGTAGGATCGATTCGAAAAAACACATCAACAAATATTTCACTAGTCACATAATGGTACATAACAATTTTGATATACACATTTGATTATACCATGCAACACCTAACCACAAAATTGTTACATGCCCTTCATAACCTGTTCCCTAATTCAACTTCAATCGCTTATCCTTAAGCTTGATCACAATATTTAGTCTACCGGGTTGGCCTTTATTTCCTCTAATTCTTCCCACATCCGCGTAACATAATGGCCATAAATATTTCCAGTTAAATTTGTCCCTCAGACCCTTCCATTCCCTTGTTTCCTTTTGTATCCTCTTGACCTTCCGATACATTGACCTTGCGCGAACTGTCGAACAGCTCTTCACATTCACAAATATTTAAAAAGAGAAAAAACTAAAATTTGCTACATTTCTCGCAATCAAACGTTTAACACATCTTGTTTTCTGAATTGAACACAAGATCAGCAAGTGCCATGCCAAACCTTGACTCCCCGCAGTTCAGATTCCGAGTAGACGAAAATGCATCTCATTTATCAGGTCTAGTAATAATTAATGTCGTTTTCCAATAGATTTTTAAAACTGGTTTATTTAAACAAAAGAAAACAAATTAAACAACGACATAGTCGCCGTTGTTTTCAACTACTTGTGCCCAACGCTCAGGTAGCATCTTAATCCCTCTATTGTAAAACTCTTGCGATTTTAATTCAAAGAGCTCGGTCAAGGTGTTTTTGAGGCACTCTTCATTATTGAAATGTTTTCCAAGATGAAAATTTTGCAAGGAACGAAACAGATGATAATCGGATGGAGCAATATCTGGAGAATATGCAGGTTGTGGGAGAACTTCCCATTCCAACTGACGTAGTTTTTCCGTCGTGATTCTTGCAGTATGCGGTCGTGCGTTATCGTGATGAAGAATTACGCCCTTCCGATTAACCAGCTCGGGTTCTTTTTCTCTCAAAGCTCGACCTAACCTTTCCAATTGTGCACAATACACTTCACTTGTAATGGTTAGGTTGGTTGGTAAGAGTTCATAATGAAGAATTCATTTAAAATTCCACCGAACACACAAAATCACGTTTTTCGGATGCAAGTCAGGCTTTGACGTGGACTTTACCACTTTGCATTTGTTCAACCATTGTGGCGTCTCTTCAGATTGACATAAAGCACCCATTTCTCATCTCCAGTAACAATTTGCTCTAAAAATGGCAATCGGTTTTGTCGAGAGAGGAGCGAACTGCAGATTGTGACTCTTTGATTGCGGTTGTTGTCCGTTAATTCATGTGGAACCCACTTTCCAAACTTTTGGACCTTGCCAAGTAACCGCAATTGATTGCAAATAATTTTTTGCGAACTGTTTAAAGCTGTCGGAAGCTCTTGTTGCGTTACTTGAGGATTTTTAACCAAAAGAGCCTAAAGTGCTTTCCTGAATACTTCTACTGATTACTGACTAGAAAACGACACTAAATGTTACTAGACCTGATATAACGTAGTATGACGAATCATGCTCTAACATTAATTCATAACCACGCCGCACATAGTTATAAATAAAGAAGAAATAGATTTTACGCAATATGTACGTCCCATATAACATGACCACCTTAAATACTTCGTTTACTTTTAATGTTGTGACAATATACTAGATGAAGATAATGTTTGGTGCGAACGAGCAAGTAGTATTGTAAAGCATTTCTTCGGAGTAAACACAATAAGTATATAATACTAGCACTTTTACAAAATTTAAATGATCAATTAATCATAAGGTATAATCCCAATTTCACATTACTGTTAGACACTCTTTTGCATGTTGAATACATGCGAAAGTGGCTCGCATGGAAACAAATTGGTAATATTTTATTTAGAAATGGTTCAGTGACACAGAGTATGAAATTGACAATATGCACAAAAATAAGGTTGCTTGAAATTTTAACGCAGCTTAAATGTTGTAGCAAGTAAAATACAGAAATGCAACTCTATGACATGTGTTGCACTCTTGACAAGTGCTTTAAATCCGTAATCCATGGACTAATTTAGGTTACAGTTGTTTCTGCAGAACTTCTCAGTATAATTTTTCTTTTAAGGGTTTGTTCCCCTGTCTACGCATACATGCTTTTTAACATATACTAATTATAATCTATGTACTAATAAATATTATCAAATAGATCGTCTGCGCAACAAATTAGTTAATAGTAGCAAAAAGTGAAAGTAAAAGAGTAAAAGTCGTAAAAATATTGTCACAAAAAATACGCGCGAAATAATATGTGTTAAGTCGGAATGGAACATTTTAAGAAATACATCCAGTTTCAGAACGGCGATGTTTCACGGCCTTAAAATGTACCACTGAATACTCTCTACTATTTTCATTTTTGGTAAGATAATTGGTACGCGGAGCTTAATTGCTAGGGTCTGTAATCTTGGCTTGTTGCCTAAGGGCAATCGCAGGCTAATCTATAGTCCGAGAGTCTGAATTTACTTGTCAGAGAAGAGCGCGAGGAAAGGAGACCCATCGTTTCGATTATAGGAGGAACAAAGCCCATATTCTCTCCTGGGGCAACCCGCATCGCCATAATGTGGCCTACCTTCTACAAGAAATGTTACCGTACAACAAATTATAGACCTAAGGTATTTTTGACGAAACAAGTATTATTCAGAAAACTTGCAAATGTTCCTATTGTGAAAACCACTTTTTAAACATTGCATGTACTTATCAAAATACATATGTGCACTGTTTGACGCAATAGGTGCCGATGTGTATACATATATTGTGAACAAATATACCCTAAAGTATTGTCCCTATCCTAAATAGTTTTTTTGCGTGTTTATGAATACCAATCTCCTTTCTTTTCAAATTCATTCTCAACTACTAGAAGATGATACATAAGAAAAATTCCCTGTATTATTGTCAAATATTAGTTCATAAACTAGATCATATTTCTGATTTCAACATATTTTATAATGGAACCGCAAATATGTCCTTGCATTAAAGGTTTGCAATGGAGTACGCAATATACAATTTATGACACAGTTGCATGTTATATAAACAAATTAAGAATATAGATAAGTTTTGTAACATTTTTCAATTTCCGGTAATATTTTTTTTTTAATATGTCAATGTGCCTGCTAACATAATCAATATATTTCCCGCTAGTTTCTTTTGTGCTAATAAAGTGCATACAGTACTTAGAATTTATTACAGGCAATAATTGAAGCAATGTTTATACTATTTTTTGTAGAACGGGCGTAGTTGTTTTTAATAGAGATTAAAATTTTTCATTAAAACTGACGTACCTGGTAATTTCCTCTGTTAATTTACATGGGTCTGCCGCATAAAACTTTACACCAAAGTATAGCGTGTGAATGTCTGCCCCGGGATCGCTTTTTGGAATTTTTAACTGCTTGCTGATCTTTTTGCTTGGATCTAACCATTGCTGTAAATAAATGAGGCTCAAATAACGTAAAAATCTGTTTATGGCGAATTCGCGGACAATTTTTTTAATAAATGTATTGTCTTCCAGAATAAACATTTAAATAAATATTTGATTTTTTCAGTAGTATAAATTAAATATTAAGTCTGAATTAAAAAATGTCTACGGTTTGACAAATTACCGTAAAGGCCTAGTACTTGTAAGTTTCTCATTGCGATCAGAGAAATAAACTAAAGTAATTAATTTGACGATGTTATGGAATCACGTGTATACACTGCCCGAGATTTTTAAAGCTAAGTGAAGTCGGCCTTATTTGTGCACAAAAATAAGAGAAAAGGATGGTACATAAGTATAACAACAACTATAGGACTAAAAATAAATCATCTGTTAACGTTAATTATCGTTATTAAATAATAGTGGCTTAACTATTTTTGTTAACACGGTGTGTACGACTACTAGTTATTCCATCCTCCTTCAGTCACTTTTTTTAATGTTAAAATAGGTTCAATAATTATAATGAATGAGTGCTCCATAAATTACACCGATTTAAACTTGCGAAACCAACAATAAATCACTTTACCGTTTGATTTTCATGATCAAGATAACGTAATCCAAAGTAAGCAGTCTCCACTAAGTTTAAATGCCGAAACACTCTATCCAGCAACTCTTGTCCCAAGTTTGAACTCTACAACATAAAGAACAAGAAATGCACATAAAATAGAGTCAATGAACAAAGAACTGATCGATCATGGGAATTAATTAAAAAGTACCTCTTAAAAGGGTTAATCTACTTGTATTGTTGTAAGCATTATAGTGTGATATAACAAAATAATGAGCAAAAGAAAACATAATTTTATGATGTAGGTAATACAGAAAGAACATTTGCAAGTAGCATAACATAATGCTGTCAATTCGAAGACGCAGGAATCTGCTCAAGAAAATAATTTGAGTTTTTTAATCAATTTGAACAAATTTATATGTAACTGAATTAAATGTTCTCTTGTATTGTATGAATAATGGTGGCACCTCTCACATGCCTGTATAGACGGATAGTTTGCGAACATCGCGATAATACTCGTAATGGTACATGTAAAAATATGTTGTAAATAAATACGCACGTGCACACTCATTCATGTACTATTCACTGCCAGACGCCATTGATATTATTCAAAGCTGCGCGACACGTTCCCATTCTATAACGGTTCCCGCGACCACAGCAGATATGTATCTCTTTTCCACGTAAACGCGGCTTAACATGCGGTCATTACCGCCCGGAAGCTCCAACTCGTATCCACGTGTAATGCTCATTAATATTAATAAATACATGTCGCTGGGAATATCGGAAATTCTTTAAGTACACATAATCCTTAACATTATCAAAGGTTAGACGAACTGCAGTCTGCAGAGTAACCAGATTCGATGCTTTTTAGAAGACTTACTTATAAGAGACATATTATCTCTGTCGTCTGTCATATTGATAATAGACAGGTTTATGTATCAGGCCTCATGAATTAACGTACTTTCGCATCAGTATTGCACAAAACATTACTTTCAATCACGTTTGAATCCTATACAACATTAATTCTTACATTGTGACAATTGCCATCCTAGACATATAATTAGGCGCGGTTCTGTTATATTGGTAAATTATTCGCGTCGTATTACTTGAATGATGTTAAAAGATCTACACGTGTCTGTTTCTACTTTAATTTTCTTGTATTTGTGATAATATGATGATATTGAATACACATATAATTTCGCGTGCAAATATTTGATTTATATTTTACAGCCTCCAAGTTAATATTTTGATCCATTTACTTACTGTGTGTATTACGGATTATTAATACAAATTACGTAATATGTCAGACATTTCTTAATTGTCGTTTGCGAAACATATCCTAAAATAATGTTTTATCTGTTATTTCGATGTAAAGAAATGAGCTTTCGTATGATCCAGAATTTATATAATTCAATATAAAACTAAACGTAACTGTATTAACTAATCGTCCACTTAATGTTGCATGTAATGGATACCGAGCAGTAAAACATCAAGAAAGTAACTATGTATCCATTTCTCCCCCTTTCCCTTTTCTTTTCCGCTATTCTTGTATCTCATCGCTTCTTACAAAAGGACAGCAACATCTTGTACATATAGCTGTTACCTGTGCTATATTTTTTTCTACCGTTTTGAATATCGTACATTTATAGTTTGCTTGTATGTGTTGCCATGCGTACCGCTTGTAAGATTAACCATACTGCATTTCATTAGCACATGATGTCAGTACAAGTTGCGACGGATACGTATTAGCGCGTAAACTTTTTGAATTTTTACTAACGTTTCAGACTATGAATAAAACGGTTTCAAAGGCAACGTTAGTACTACGAGACCCTGAGATTTCAATGCTCAACGGTGATTGCCTCAGCGTATGAACGTCGAACACATTGGTTGCGCACACGCTACCAGTGTTCGATGGACGTACACCTCTGTATGTACGACAGAAAGGGGGTCTATGCCCTGCTGCTCCCACCTTGATGCTCGAAGTACGTCTCTATAAAGACAGTGTGAGAAGGAGATATAAGAAGGCGGGTGGATGCACTGTATTCCTGTGCTGCCTTTTCTTCACATAGCGCATCCTTAAACTCATGTATGTATTAGTCTGGCTACCAAACTCTCTATACATACTCATAGCACGCGACAGAAGAATTTAGCTAGACGGTCGTCTTTAACCGTGTGTGCGCTTGCGTGTGACATTAACGTCTCTGTGTTGTAGCACTTATCTCGATTATCCCTCTCTTTCTCCCTCCCATTTTCCGCTCCCCCACCCTCGATCCATCCCCACTCTTATCACCCATACGGACGTCTATCTCTTCTATGGTCGTTTCCCCTTCGTTTCTTTCGTCTTTTTACTTTTTATCCTTCCCGTTGTCGACGTTGTACGCCCGCAAACGTGACGGAGGCGTGTCACATCGGAATACAAAAGGTATGATACTCACATACCAATGCCGCTAACTCATACCTACCGGGGAATACCAATTTTCGAAGTCAGGTTATCCGAAGGATTCTCGAATAAGAGAGGTAGGAGGAGAGCGAAGCAACGGGATGGATCAGCCATGAGCGAGGCAGAAAATAAGTAAGGCGGTAAAAATCATAGGACCGGCATCTTTCGCTTCCACGTGTACGTCTTAGGATTTATCCATTAAAGACATATGTTACGAATTTTTAAAATCCATATTTAATCATTTTTCGTACTTTTATCGTTTAGTTAGGCAGCTTAATTTATAATAACAGATTCAATGTCATAAATAATGTACGATATGTGCATATTTTTTGCAAAAAATGTAATGTAAAATTTACGTTTACCCGGGGGCAAATCTTACACTCCGGCATAACAAATTGTCTATAAAAGTTCTTTCGAAATCTGTTACCGTCATAGGATTGTTGCCGCATTTTATTTCAAATCTAACTGAAACTAGTCATAAATGTTAAAAGTACCTTCCCAACCAATTAAGTAGATTTTATTAATGACAACATGTCGTGCAGTTCTGTTTCTGTTATTCACTTGAATTCGGTAATTTCGCTTTGTAGTACAGAACACGTTTTATATACATACTAACATTCGTTAAAAAAAACATTAATGTTCCGCATATTCACTAGAAAGCCATTTAGTTTAAGTGTATGAGTAACGATTAACGCAAATAAATAAAGCAGTAATTCCATACGCAAAATTACATAAAATAAAGGTCGGGATTTGGAAGATACTTTGTGCTTGCATAGATTTGATATAATATCTAAAACAAAACATTTTTATTAAACAAAACTTAAGAATGTAGGAAAAATATATAAGAAGAAAGAGAAGTGTGAACTTGCAGAAACTACTCTTGTACAAAAACGTTCAATGCGTACATCTATACTCAACATGTGAAACGCCCAGACGACAGCATGGAAGATCCTAATCCACTACAACTACTTTCGTCAGAGTTAAGTCAAGGTCGAAGTGTATGTTTGATTTCAAGTGTGCGGTCATCGTGATTTCTAAAGCCTACTACATTGAACATTCTAATCAAATCGCAACAATAGTGAAATCATTGTCCGTATGTGTGCCATATGGCCTCGTTCATTTCTAATAGAGGTTGATTTTATATAATTTTCCAAAATAAGTGACTCCGAAACATAAAAACTTACTTTTATGCAAATTATTTACAACGAAATGAGGCTGCAAATAATAAACCTGGATGTTTTTCTGCATTAAAATAATTGTCGTAATGTAATAATGCCTGTTATCTACAATTCACACAATCCGCATTTTCTACTGTTGCGCTATGATATCGTTTAGTTGCTTGTTTGCCCTTTTGTGGTAGGATTTTTTACAGCTAATATGTGACCAAAATTAAGGGCAAATATTAACACAAAAATGCCAAATTATTGATCGCATCGCAGGATTTGCAAAATATTCAGATTTTCATCCCAGGCGCATTCGTATGCGTATACAGGGGAGCAGCGAAGATAAGAAGAATAAGAAGAATAAGAAGAAGAAGGAGAAGGAGAGAGGAATTCTCGCCGATAGGAAAGGCAGGCGATACTAGTTGGCAGCAACGAATGCACAGAGCAATTCAGAACAGCGACAGGAAGGGGAAGAAAAGAATGACGATAAAGAGGAGCAAAGGAGAGTGGAAGAAACCTTGCTTCTTGCCCCGAGGGTCGCCAGTTCGGTATAGGCCCAGAAGGTGGGTAATCATCTTTAGGTTGCGTGCTCCGAACGATCCTCTCCCTTTCGCGCTACTTTCTTTCTCTCGCCCATACTTTAGAGCCCCAATGATTTCTTTCATTTTTTATACACGCGATGAGGGCAAACCGTTTATTTAGGTATTTCTCTCTCCCGCTCCGCGCGGTCTCTTCCCACTTTCTTTCTTTCTCCCTTCCCCGCGAACTTCTTTTTCCGCCGTTTTCAGCCCTTGGCTAGAGTTTGTCGTGGGAATCGGAACGGCGTGGAAGAGGGAGATTCTGTCGGAGCGTGCCGCGGGGCTCGGAGATGCGCACAGTCGGGATGAGAGGAGAGCAAGGAGACGGAGTCCAATCGGACGGCGAACGCTCGACTTCGCGGTATGTCTGACCGAGAGTCTGACCGAGAAGTCTGACCGAGAAGTCTGACCGAGAGTCTGACCGAGAAGTCTGACCGAGAGTCAGCCACAAAGCGACGCCGAAGGGTCGGTAGGCCCCCACGATAGTAATGGTTCTTGCTTGCGCCCGCTGATTATGGGCGGTTGCTCATAGCGGTGGCAAATAAGACCCCTCCAGGCAAAATGGGGGTTGGGAAAGAATTTACGAACACGGCGATACCCTTCCGAGACAATTACAAGATTCGGGAGTAAATTTCTCCTTCGCCGGAATCGGTGCAGAGCAAAGGTATTGCCGAAAAAGGAGGAGGAGGAGGAAAGGAATGAAGAATTTCGGCGGGATCTATCATTGTTCCCGTTGCGAGCATCGCTTGAGTTTTACCTTTTCATTCTTGCTTCTGCGGATACTATTTACGATGCGCTCAATAGAAGCGGATCTGGAAGCATCTTTAAACGTTTGGAGCGAAATTGGTTTTCCTATTTTATCATTGCATATTCTAATTCATTAAATACTCATTTAAACACTTCATAAAATTTCGTTAATCTAATGAAAAATTCGGCTCCTTCATCATGTTGCGAAAATGTTATGGCGTATGATTAAGTTGGTATAGATTTCATGTATATTAAGAACAATATGATAATTAGGCGGGAATTATGAATCTGCTTTATCGTCTTTAAAAGGCAAACCGCACGCTTTAACCCACACGTTCTTTATTGACAACGAATAAGAGAATATAAGCAGCAACATGTAACGAGTGAATACGTACATATTTACACAGCAAACAAGTAAATCCCACAATTACATGCATCCATCCATGTGGTATAAATAGAACGTTAAGAGTTTTTTAAACATGTTGGTCAGAAAATAAAACAATAATTTGGCGTAGTACAATAATATTTTCATTAATAAATATGCCAAACGCATTGATTCATCGGTCTTGCTTACAAGAATTCTTTACTTTTACTCTACCTTAATCTATCCGAAGTCCGATAGTTGTGTGTGAGATAGCGTGATTGGAATTGTAATAAGAAAACTATACATAACGATCAAAAACTTTCCTGTTTTGCGGTTGATGAAACACAAAGTAAGAACACCGCGTCCCCCACAATTAAAAACAACCATCTCATTAACAAGAGAATATCTAAATCGTCATACTGTATACATGTGATAATTGATATGATGTGTGCTTTTCAGCCTAGTTATAAACCTGAGGGAACTAAGTATGGTCACCGGACTATAATTGTAAATAATTTTACACTGTCAAAGCACTTGTCTGTCAACGAGATAACGATAGTATACACGCACAGCATAAACCGATGTGAATAAGATGTTAAATGAATCGATTCTAAAGTCCGGATATATATTGCTACACCGGAGTATTATACGGACATATAAATTGTAGATATCTACTCCTCTTGCCGGAAACTGTTAAGTTTATCCGCTCGCGTCAACTTAACGTATGGCCGTTTTGAAAGTCAACTATCGCTATATCCTTTGACTACATGTATTTGAATTGCTCTTATGTCGTAGGTACTGGTAACATGAAACTAGTTTCTACACTGCAAGATCTATAATTATAAAAGGCATTAACCAGGTAAGTGAAGAGATGATAGAATAAAAAGAAACGCTTGCATCCCAACGGAATCGCCTTTTTACAACGCTCATACGAAACGCGTTTCATTTTATTTTGAATTTGATGGTATTGGTAAGCAGGAAACTTGAAACCCTTGTAAATCTTACTTGGGCAAAATAATTTCAATGCTAAATGTAAAATTAAACAATCATAAACATAAAACAGAACCATTATTGTACAATTATTAGTAATATCGACAAAGTATACACGTACTCAATAAAACTGTTTTTGTTTTATGATGCGTGAGAATGTAGAAAGTTTGATAGCAAAACGGAACAAGATATTCTCTTGTATTAACACTTATCGATCAAACGCGCATGTAAGTGCGACTCTTTTTTCAGCACTCTACTACGTACCTATAGAGGTAGTTACTTCTCAAACTAAACGTGGATTTAATCCTTTCCTTCCCCCATAATATAAATTTTTGTCAATTTCTTCAGCAGTAGTAAATATTCTGATTTTGTTCTCCTTTAAATCGTATAATTCAGTAATAAACAGAATTTTCGACAATATACGGAAATATTTCTGTACACTATTTTATGCACACTTATGGATCGATACACCACAAAAATGCAATTGGCCCTTTTTTCAAATGTCAACGTATATTTTTTCTACACCTATTGTTTGAGTCTTTTACGCTCGATAAAAGTACTGCCATACTTATGCCGTAAACTTATTTATTGGGAAGCTGTCAGACTTAAAAGTTTGATGTGTACTATGAAGTATCACGGTGAGATATACCTATTGGGTATACATATACAAGAAAAATTACATGTAATGTAATGGACTGGCGGTAGATGTGTCGAATTAAGAGACCAATCACAGTGGAACAGATATGACCACACGTGGTATCAAAAGAGAAGAAAACTTAATAATTGCAGTTTGCATGGGAAATGCTTGCAATAAAGAGAATAAGAATAATTCCGGTACGCTACTGTGTTCTTTTACTGGATCATTTTAGATTACTTCCCTTGGGATAAGCTACATGTAATTTCCCAATGGAAATGTGCGAGCATTTATATCTCACAATCAGACGATTCTGATATTATTTATATAGTATAATGTTGTTTGTTTGTCTTTCAAAATACAGTGGAGGAAAAATAATTGTTGGATACTTTATAAACACAAGTATGTAACAGTAAAAAATCTCATTGAACGGCTTGAGGAACTAAAGGCAGTGATATTTCTAGAAAAATTAATTGACGTTCTTGTACGCAACGCAAACGTTTATTTGTTCCATGTCAGAAGACTGGAACAGTCACCATCACAATCAATAACTCAATTATGTTTTATCATCCACTGTACGACTCCTTGTATGTGAATCTACACACTCCAATTGTAGTCAGATGTAAGAAGTACGTACAGTTGTCTGTGATGTTTGCAAAATCAAAAGGGGAAACGTAACTTCCTAAGAAACTCAACGGTCTTTGCAATGTCCTACTATTATATTGTGCTGATGATTGAACATACATCGTAATTACTAATTAATGGCTATGTTGCAAAAGATTGTCCATAAAGTGATATATAAATCCATAAACTAACTAATAAATAATAATATCGGACGTTTGCTAAGGGATGAAAGTATTTTTTCTGCATATCTGAAGTTATGCGATTTGTTATCTTAACAGATTGATATTTAATCACTGTTAATCAGAGCAAAATTATAAAGTTATACTTTGTGCGTTATATTACTGCTTGTATTATCTGTAAGTGTCAGTACATATAACTTGTAATGCTTTTAGTTTATCAGAACGTTGGGTTATTATATACTGGTTTCATTGTCACATGGAATATCTTATTGTGAGGGGGGATTCGTATTGATATACATATGCGAAGCTTTTAATAAAAACAAATTTCATGTCTCCGACAATATTATTTAAGAAAACTTTGATACAAACAACTTTTGTTACAGCGTGTTTGTAATAAAGAAAATATAGAGGGATTTATAGACGTACATTTACCAAGTCTGATCATAGTTACGTATACGTAACCAACGTTAGACATAATTTACTTCTGTCTGGTAGTAGATCTAGTAGTACTCAAAACAGAAAAGTGCCAAAACATAATTTTCGTCTACTTTCTTCTTCTTATCTTCGGTTACTAACTGATGTTAGAAACATATTGATTTATATTACCAATTAAATTAGTGGATACGAAATTACCATTACATGCCATAGTGAGCCATTTACAGTAAACGAATATAAAGATTCCACTGAATGTAACTATTATTTGTCAAATAACAGAGTCAATATTTATTAACAAATGTATAATCAGAATCCTGTGAAAAAAACGTCAACTCTGGGATTCGAGTAATCGCCAATTAACGTGAAGGAACAATTGTATTCTCAGTGAAAATGTGCATGAATATTTCTTTCCCTTCCCATGAGGTAACAAAAAATAGTAATTTAAAAATAATAAATACAATTCGTCACTTTAGATAGTAATTTGCGAAACATCGCTTTGTCTAAAATTATTGTATTTAAAAAAATTAAGCAAAATTGTTATTCACACATAATGCAGTATAATAAGTAAGATAGTCTCATATAAGATAGTAGGAAAGCATGATAAAGGTGTAGAAGACAGCCTTGATTTACAACATTCAAGATTCAGTAACCACAATATTGTATACACACCCACACAATGTTTACAACGTAGGTGTGGGTACATCGTCGCACAATATACTTGTTTCAAAACACCACGGTTTTCATCAATTTCAATAATAAAAAATCAAATAATAAATGTCGTTAAGAGGGGCATAAAGATAGATATTTTGCACACAACTCACCAATACGTCCTGAAGCAGCTCATGCTCGTCAAGCAGAATCACTTTGCAATGAAGTAGACGCGGCCTACGGCTTCCGGTGGGTCTGAGTCCCGGACAGAGCCACTCCACCACCATGGCAATTTCCTTGCGTTTACGTTCCTCTACACCTTCCTCCAATCATTCGTTTCTTCGCATACCGTTACCATTCGCCCTAAAACAGAGTAGCAAAATGATCGTGTCAGTACTTCGGATTGTAAGCATCAAATAATACTCTAGTTAATGGAAGGGACGAGTTTCAATAGGTGGAATAGCTTAAATTCAAAATGGCTAGTTAATCGATTTATTGACAATCTAATGAAGCATGTAACATAGTCTTTTCATTATAACCAAAACCCTACAAAAAAAGGTTTCAGCACCAGTGTATTTGTCGAATCTCTATATATCATCCAAATATAAGAATGAAAATATGTTACTACATCATTCAACCTTTTGGTTGTAAATCGGACTGAACGTATCAAATGCAAGGTATGTATTTACACTCCACGATATTTAAAACAAGTAAGTGTTACCTTGTCAATTCTGAAATACTTTTGACAGTAATCCGGACTGATGAAGTGGTGTTACCGTAGGACGTTACGACCACAAAAATTCACTCTTAATAGGTGTTATAACTATAATCAAGTCATATAACAGGGCAATAAACTTATACGCTGTTTACGGAATCGATTTACGCCCAAACTGAGGCAATAGAACCAAAATTGTGCTTAAGATATTGCAGTTTGTACTGATAATCAAAATCAAACAGATAAGTGTAAGTGTCTTGGAATTGGTCATAGTATCTAGTCATAGTGCCACGATAAATTTTTCGCGGAGACTTTCACATAAATTAAAACAGATTTTATGTGTAAACCGTGAAAACCTGGGTTATTAGAAATCAGCAGCACTATTGCTCTAAATAGGCAGAAATATATTAGTATGTCCAGACTCAAAACAATCCAGCTCTGCTTATATTGTATTCTCGTTTTCTACTCGCGATTGCGTATCATTGTAAGTACAAGGTGTTTGCAATTGTTCTTGCAATACAATCCTTACATACCAGATTTTTTCTAACCATATGCAATTTCCTGTACTTATAATAACCAGTTTTTACTAATTTAATGTACAATGCAAAGCTTAAGTAAGAGCAAACAATATTATATTTTGTAGATAAAATCTTTAGTAATTAACTAAAATCTCTGTGTTATAAATGGTTATGGAAAAACTCGAGAAATTGTCAAACTCAAGAGAACCTTGAGAAACTTCCACAACAATAGGTATTTTTCTCTATTGAGTGCGCATTTCTCGAAAGTGATTTTTAAACCTTAGTGATATCGCTTCCTTAAAATGTAGATCTTGCTCCAGCGGGAGTAATACAATATTTTCCATTTTTTTTAGTCTTCCTCGACGTGGTAATCAATCCATAATTTTTAACTCAGCATTCACATTCATTGATATTTGATAAAAAAAAATGTCGTTGATTTCTCAGAATACGTTTCCAATATTTTTCGAAAGGGATTTGTTTATTTTTAAACAGTTTTGTTGATATTTACACATCCATACTTTTAGTATTATGTCTTTTATTATCGGGGTAATTGCGAAAACTTATGGGACTAAAATTATCGTACATTTTCAATATTTCAAACTGAAAAATGTTGTTTATGACAGCTATCTTAATTTGTCTGCGTTACAATAATCAACCAAGAAAAATTGATAAATGGAGTTAAGACACTTTCAAAATAAATGGCTCATATATTATGTATATAAAGTGTTATACCATATACTGTCAATGCATACCACTCTTAGGGTGCCGTAAGCCAGGTCAGAAATTGGTGCAGTCAAACCAATTTCTGCAACTCAATTAAATTCACTTAAATATATAAGTACACGAAAGTAATTTTATATACATTAATAAAACAAAGCGACATAAGAAATTAATGCATAAAACGACCACATTGTGTGGAGGTATTATCCAAACAAGGGTAACATACCAACGTCTAGATATAGATTACACCATTATTAATTAAACCATAATAATGCTAATGATATTATGGTATTATTATTGATATTTGTTATATTGTTATTACGATTATGCGGCATGTTCAACCTAACTCAAGTAACTTACTATGTCTGAATTATTTTTATTGATGTGAAGAAAAATAAATTTTTTTTCAAACGTTGTTTTTTTGTCGAGATCTCAAGTTCACTAAAGCCTTTTGCAAGGGAAGTATTATATATATTTGCTGGGTAATGGTTAATATTTATATGACAGAATCCAACGACTTATGGCGTAACGTCCCTCCCGGAACGTTAAGTATTAACTGCGCATGAAAGTTAGGCTTTTGATAGAAAAAGTTTTCCTTATTCTAAGAACACACATGAGGGAAATAGCCATACATGAGCTGCAAATGCCTCGTTCTATTGTATGCATTACAAGACACAATTAACGATGTATCCGCTTTTAGTGTAGACACAGAACGCGTGTAAGAAGTTCGGCTTCTCACTTTGATCCTTAATGAGTACTAATAAACGCATTGAGTCAATGCTAGTTAACAATTAAATAGTTAAAAGTTTAAAGTTAACGATTAAAGTGCTCCGATCGATGGACTGTGCTAATTCTAAGTGTCTATAATATCTGTGCAACTCCATGGTAGTGTATAGTGAGACAGAAAAACTAAAATAAGTTAAGCTTATTTAGAACCTGTTAAGAGGTCTATGTAAAAGCATCTCAATAGCACATAGAAATAGTTCCTGGGTGAATTCATACATGTTGACAAACCACGCCTGCATAATTTCCCACCAAGTCACATGCGACTCGTACTGGTATAGATTTTCGAATTTAAGTAGATCTCGGTTACAGTATTCCCATAATTGAATTACATGCTTCCGTATAAAGTAGAATGCACAACCTCGAAAAAAGAGATCTTAGAAAAAGAATGTTCTCTATTACATTGTTTACCGTGGTGAACCCATCATTTTCTTCCTCAGACATTTCTTCGTATTGATAAAAGCGAAAGAAATATTTAAAATATTTAGCTCAGGTTGGATACTTTATATATTCAATTTGACAATATAGTTATAATGTAGTGAATAGCAATATAGTAGATATTACAGGTATGTAGAACAACATACGCTTTTGGTTACCACAAATACAAGTCCATGTTTACGATAAAAAGTTTTCCCATAAGGTATTATCAAAAATGATGTTTATTCGTCAAAGTTTTGTTCATTAGCAAAAAAATGTTCTCGTACTCGATACAAAGGACAACCGAACTTCTCAACATAAACCAATTTAAGTTTCTCTGCTCCTTATGACTCCAACGGTAGTGAATTTATTAATCATGTGAATACCTTTTTTAATGTACAATCTTGAATTTAATTGTTATCAATTCGGTGATCATGTGCAACTGTAAAGGTGTTCAAAAAATGCTGATAAAAATTTATCCGATAAAAACAAAACACACTTCAAAATTCGCAAAATTATTTTTCCGAATCCTGGATAATTTAAACGAATAATGTCAAAAGACGTAACTGTTCCAGCATTAGACTTTTTTTATAATATCAATCAACCATATTTTCCAAGTCTTATGTGCCAGTATAGAAACATCAAATAGATTACGCTGTAAAATGTTTTTCGCAATTTCTTTATTATTTGAACTGACTGTTATTGAAGTAAAAAGTCTAAAAAAACATAAGCTGATTGTTCAATTTACCCGAAGTTGTTTTACTGTAACAATGTAAACGAACAAAATAATTCTTCTATCATGGCGATAAAAGTTAATGTCATACACATTTTCAACATATATACGTTACACTTATTGTTTATATTGTACTGAATACCAGTACCTCTCAAACTCTTATGCTACTATATAACAACTTTTTCCGTCAAACCGTCAAAAATAATATGTATACATATATGTAATCGTATATGTATGATGTATATAAATACACATAAAATACTGTCCATAATAATTATGAAGAATGGTTATAAAAGTCCATCTGGGAACTGAAATTGTTCTTCACGATTCCAAGAACCATATTAACACGAATTCTAAGTACTAAATTGGCCAAAATGTTTGTGCGGTTTCTGAAATGCAAGTAAAACAGAACTTTTCTTATTGAAAGTGATATCCATATTCGGTTGGTGCTACCATTACTTTAAAAAAAAAAAAAAATTTTCATTATACCAATCCGATATAAAAGTAGTACGATTTGAATCCCGTCGACGAAATTTTCAGCGATCTAAACAAATTGACAATCACCCGAGTTCGTGCATTTGCACACATAAAGGGACGTAGAGCTTGTTGAGCTTCAAAAAACCCCTTTTTATAATAATCAACACATGAAATAATTTAATCAATTGACCACAGTAACTACATCCCGCAAAGTAGTTTCATATCGAAATAATATATAGTGTGTCACGAATAATATAGATGTAAGGTATTAAACGCATTCCCAAGCTTCATAATTGTGTCATAACACAGCTGATCTGATTAAATCGGTGAACGAAATACGTATATACGAAACGTATCACTGCTACCTGTACTGTGAAAATGATAAACGAGAACAAAAGGAAGCAAATCAAAATAAAAAGGAAGCGATGAAGAAGAAAAAGAGAAAGTGCCATTGAACCTTCAACATGTTTTGCGCTCCGGCAACCATTAGGGAAAACAGGTTTTGAATCCAGTGAATCCCTGAATCTGTCGTCCAAGATATCAGAAATCGACAGGGCTTAGCAAATTACAAGGACAGGCAACTTATATTGAAGAAGTAATTACATAGAGAGCTTTTTTGGTAATGAAGGTTGCAGAATCTGAGTCTGTCGGGGGAAATTATACAAACAGATAACGCCTTCACGTTTTTCGTACAAATACTTTCGCACGTTAATAAATAATGATGTTTATAATAATAATTGTGAAAATAATTTATTATCACTCCAAAGCTAATTTTGATTATAGTAACGTTGAGTGTAAGATATTTACTATGACGGAATAGATAGGTAACCGTGTGTTAGCCACCACTCAAAATTTTGTTCTGACAAGTACACTTATACGCAAGTAAAGTATAGAAACACAAGGTACGGTCTGATACACATGTGTGAGTTCAAAATCGACTGAACCTGTCAGTTGTGGTGGCTATTTAAATACGGATTATTGTGTGATAAGTACATGCAAATGTAAGATGTATGCCCCAAACATTATTCTTAGTGGTAAACAATGTTTTATAACGATTAGACCATAGACAATCGATTTTTATCGTCGGACTAAATTCTCCAAACTACGATTGTATCATTAGGTAATGCGAAGCCTTTGAAAAGGATTAACAAAATATCGACTATATTATATATTAGAAAATTAAATGCGTATTATTAAATGCACAACTCATAAGTTTGTTCTTCGTGACAAGGAATTGTAATCTATGTAGACAGTCTATTTCGATTAGAAATCATTGACATATGTCATAGAATAGTAGAGACATCTTCATACCATGTTGCATGTTATTAAAATCCTCGGAAAAAAACACCTACACGATTTGAAGATTGTTTTATATTAACCCTGTTTTTTTGGCATAGACAAGAAAGGTACCGCATTCTTAATGCGATTTCATGTCTATCCCAATATTCCATTAACACATTAAATAAGATTTTGGCACTTAAAAATAACAAATGAAGCAAACGTCAATCATGGGCTATTATTCCTCGATTGCATTTGAATTAAATAAATATAATTCTTTAAATTCATCACGATTTCACGGGTCTTCGTTTCATAGATAATCACATTTTGCAATCGGCAGAATGACTGTGTTTATGCTAAAGCATAAAACGCCAATTGTATAGTGACTAATACCCTTTGCATTACTAACCTAGTGCTATTAATCTACGATAATGGAAATAAAAACCAATTATTATTTGTACCGATTTATGAAAAAAAAAATACGCTTTCGAAATCTTGTATGTACAGCCATAATTTATGATATGACACATATGCTAATTTGCGTACCAACAGGCAATACTGTCATAAAATTATCAGACTTGTGCAATACATTTAATTGAAAGATTTAAAAATCCACCGTTATAATTGGTGAATGAATGACAAGCTTGCACTCGATAAAGTTTCAAGAAAAACGGGCGACAAAAATACGCAGATAGAAATACTATACTCGGCTAACAGTACTCCTGTCGTGATAATTCAACAATCGACGCGTAATAATACAATACGCAAGAAGTAAACTCACTGAGAGTACTGTATTCTCACGATTGCTACAGCAACATCGCTATAAATAGATAGTTGGAAGTCACAAAGCTAATAGTACAATTTAATTTATTAAAATCCTATGAAAAATCCCATCATTTTCTAGTTCAAAACAATTTTTTCATTCTACACGTAATTGTTTTGAGGAATACCGTCTATATGTATAAAACTGTAAGAAAAAGTAATATTTTTTATGAACCAAATAAAACAATTTGTAAGTATCAAAAAAATGCACACTTGAACGATATGATAATATCTGTAACCGGTGTAAAAATACGTAATACTAATTAAATTCCTGCGAGGGTAAAAAATGACGCCGGCATAGGACAATATTTACTGTAGTAATGTTGAGGCATATTTGCTTATCACAAGAACAACCGGAACTACAACGTACCTTTATTACAAATGTTAAGTAGCCAATTGATAGCATGATTCTGCTCCACAGTAGAGAGTATAGATGAAGTTGATCAGGGAAAAAATCATCACAGTTATCATAGATTATCCAGGATTGGTGTCTTTAGCACATTATTTGGCGTATTCCCCCACTACGGCGGGCGGTAAACTACGCGACACGAAAAATTTGTTATAATGTCGAACGTCGACGGTACTGCCGAAGGTATGTATCTTCGCGACGGACAAACGGGGACGTCTGCCTCACTTCCGCTTCAGTTAAGCCACTCGTACGCGCAACAGCATATGAACTCGTGGGCAAAGTACAACATGTCAGAGGGCGCGAGCAAAGTTTGAGTAAGTTTTGTTGTCGGCGGGCGTCGTGCGGCAAAGAAGCTTTACTATTTTACGCATGTTACATGGAACACATTGCAATTCTTTGCTACAGTTCACAACAGCGTCTTCAAATGGCGTAGGAAGGAAGCGTAAACGGAGTTAAAGAAATGGAATGAAAAAGATTGTGAATGAAAAGACAAATGGGTGGAGGAGAAGAGCACAAATAGATCACAACACTTCCTTCGCTCGTATCAGACTGAACCAGACTGAACTGAGCAAAGCGAGGGATTCGGATATGCCTTTACCTTGTCCGCCTTCCTTTCCTTTCCTTTACCTTTCTTCCAGTCTATCCCTTCTCCTTATGCTTCGCTCCCTCTTTCTCTCCCCTTTACTCATTCTTTCCCGCTTACCTCTTCCCAATGCCCGTCTTCTTCTTCTCACTCAGTTGAATGCTTTAAGTTGTTCACTCTGTTAATCGTGATAGCGCCACGCAACAGCGTACACCATCAGAATCCATGAAGGGGATACTGTAGGGCAAAGCAATCGCACGGCGGAAATACCTTTGAAGCTCCTTTGCAGATCTCGGAAAAAATATGATAGTTATTGAATTTTCACACATTTCATTGATCGCTGGTTAGAATTAAAAGCAGATTTTATCTCAATGCTGAATGTCCATTATGTTTTAGTGTATAACATAATCTTTACATACTGAGTACGAATAAATATTGCACATATTCAATCGTATCCCAATACTGTGTAATGAAAGATCCTGCCGTTTGTGCCCAATGAAGCATATACCAGGATATTTATTGTATATAGTCTTTTTTGCAAATGCGTATCGGGCGGGAAAAGCGTGTTGTCAAATCAGTGTATTAATTTTTTAAATAAAGTATGCTCTCTTTTAATATAAATAATTTGTTATTCTATGTGCATTAAAAGATGTGGTACCAAGGTGTATTGCTACGATACTGTATGTGAGCCCAACATAGCAAAGCGTCTGCCCTTCTCTTAACCGCTACTCAACTTCCTGCGCTAAAGATGTCGACCTCGTACCAGTCATGCTTCCTAATACATATTTCGATGTGACTGAAAGCAGAATACGTATTGTAAAAGGCCAAATTGTACAGCATTAAAGATTTTATAATGCAGAAGTTTAATAAATGAGTGAACTTAAAACAAAACGCATTTTTTACTTTATTAACTGAGTGCAAAATACAGTTTTAGAGTAGACAAAAATATGCGTGAATTAAATTTGCCTGGACTCATGAAGTGTATTATTTCCCAACTATTATCGGTGGTGAAATTCAAATATATGATCCATATTTATATGCAATTTTAAATGTTCATGGATATTTTATTTGTGGTAACCCTCTAAGTATGGAAAAGAGAATTGCATTGACGTACGTAAATCCTGATTTATATTTTAAACCTATCAGACCGAAAGCCACATTTTGCTGCATTCATTGCAAAATTGTTTTTATTGTTTTTATATGCATATAGATAACACTAAAAATATTAAGCTAAGCAACCTATTTTAATAGTTACATTTTTACCATGGAAACCCATTTAGTCTTGCCTTAGAAATAAAATGTACCATTGACTCTGTTCATAAAATTAAGCAGTAGTTAAGAAAGGCTAATACTAATGATATGTGTATGAAAATGCTTTAAACTATGTACTATATTCTTGCGATTTGTACCCCGAGTCACCCGCATTGCTCTGTTGCTATCGATCTTAAATCTGTAAAGAATTACAACGTTGCCCTGCTAAAGAGAGGAATAACTGCGTGTATGCTGCCATCTATACTAAAATACATAAAACAACTTATTGACAGCACCCTTGCTGGTAAAAATGACTAGAATAGACAAGTGACACCGACGAGATATACTTAAAGCATTGACTAAGTATAGGATAGACATAACATGCAATGCTAATTTTTGTCCCACGTCAAGGGGGCTACGTAGCCCCCTTACCATTTTCGTGTCACACGCGACGTTACCGATTAAGAGCCACAATTGACACAACAACGCCATTGATATGGAGGCAAATCTGAATTTATAATACGTGGGTATTATTTATTCTTTCGTTTATACATATATCTTGCCAAATTAATGCAGAGGATCCAGTAGTTAACTCTTTGCACTTGATATTCCCCTCTCATAGGATATTAAAGTATATGAAATACATTATATTTCTCGTTGTCTACAAAATTCATGTAAGTCCAATATTATTATAATCCACAAATTGGTTCCAAAACTATAAAATGTAACATGTGGATTGGTATATACCCGTTTCAACGAGAAAGTGGCGCTTTGGATGTGATGGCTACCGTCCAGGATGGTTCAGAATGCAAAGGGCTAAAGATGCTTGCAACTATTACAACAAATATAATAAATAAAAAGAATGATGTGATGTAACATCTCCCATTTCGAAAATTAAATTGATTACACAATAGGGTCATACTCAAGTAATTATTCACGGACGCAAAATCTAATATTAATAACATTTCCTCTTGTGAGCATTTTGAAAATAAATTATTTTGACAATACTTTGTTGCGACGCGGGAGTTACTGCCTTCTTTTGTCTTACTCATATTTTCATGCTTGTCCCTTCCGCGCTTTCACGTCACCTTTTACGTCACCTTTTACGTCTTGCTGTTCATTCTTCTCTTGTTTATCTCCCCCCCCCCCCCCCGTGCCGTTCCGTCCCTAAGAAACTCTCAATCTATCTATCTACGTCAGAGTTGTCCAACATTTTAGCTTCCTTGGGCCGCACTGTAAGTGCGCTTGTTTCGCACACAAGCTACTTTCATTATCCGACGTATAGACTGGGCTGTATGGCTATTCGATGCCGCGGGTTGGACAACACGGATCTGACTCAAACATATTCTGATTTCCAGTGTCACACCTAGCTTTTGGATTGCAGTACTGCAACATTTGCATTACAGTACGGCGATACCTAGACTGATTTCTGAAATAAGTTATTTATTATTGACGGCCAAAAAGATTTTGTCGTTAAGTGATGCCAATCTTTATTATTCAGGAAAGTTATTGTAAATATAAAAAGTTATGACTACCAAGTGCTTTGAAACTCAAAACAAAAATTTTTCAAAGAGTGGAATTAATCGATTTGTATAGTAAATGGCTCGAATGTGAAAATTAACGTAGATGTCAACCACACTATTCCACACATTTACGTCGAAAACAGAAGAATTCCCTATTCTTCATGTGCGTTTGGAAACAGAAGAATTCGTTATTCTTCATCTGTTACCGCACCTCCTCGAGAAATACTACACGTATTTCGAAGACTGTATTTAATGAGAGATAAGAAAATTATACTTATTCACATGAAAATTTTGTTTCCGTTTTTTATGCGACATTGACACTGCATGAGTGATTTTATTTAATAGTAACATAAAAGAAAAGTTTGAGAATAGTATACGGATATCTTTCAATGATTGAGTCGACGCTCTGTTCCCTTTTGTAAGGTGATTTTCAAAAAAATAAATAGTGTTCAACTCAACTTTGGCTTTATTTACGTCATCTGCTCCATTCGACTACTAAAAATGTTATCCCTCTCGGCCGTGGCTGTCCAGAAACAAACGCGCTCCGCGTCTCCCGTCCCCCGTTCTGTCGTTTAGGCCGCCGTCGCAAGTACAAATCCAACCACGGTGACGTCAGCGGCCGCCAGCCCTATCGTCTTTTGATATGCGCCGGCTCGCGTTTGTTACACATTACATAGTTTATTTCGCAACAATATTGAAACAATTCGATATTTAGACATGCTAACAAAAATGCACATATCATAATTTCACGATGTCACGATGTGTTTTGCTCAGTGATGACTTTTTCAATTATTTATGTCAAGGTGGGGATCAGTGATGTCAGATGTGGACCCTTGGTGCGACAAGGAAAAACCTATATATATATATACTTCGTCTCATTTTCATTCGTATCCTTTTAACTTTGCGTACATTACAAGCGATACGAATGGAAACAAGGTGCGGTGTATAGGGCTCTCTTTGTCTATACACAGCAGCATCCATGGTTCCACGGGTCCAAGCCTGGTGTCACAGGTGGGGATTGAACGGCTCCTTGCGTGGACACTCTTGACGCTGTGACGCCAGATTTGAAGCCCTGGCACTATGTACAGTAGAAGTCCTTTATATGTCCGAAATTCGGGACCGCAAACCGACATATACAGGACAGAGGTAGTCGATTCTCAGCTCTTTGCACTTTGCCGACACGGAGGGGCTCAGAACGGGACAGCAGATAAGGAAAAGAGAGGGACTGAGAAAAAAACACGCTCGGAAAGACAGAATGCCCACATATCGGTGAGGTAATAATAATGCAACAAAGAACATTTTTTTAATTTGAGTTTTTGTGAATAAAAATGTCATTATCCTATTGCTAATATTTTTCCGAGTAAAATGAGACCAAACACGGTACCAATCGGTTTATATTTCCTTACGAATTAAAAGTTCTACATTTATCCATATTATACATACATGCATGCATACATACATAAATACAAACTATACATAAAATGTAAAATGCGGTCATTGGTGGAGAGGATATGTGGCAATGTGATGTGGTGGTAGAAAAGAGGAAGACAGATGTAGCAGAGAGTGAGTCAAGCAAATTGAAACACTTTTAGCCGCTTTATGAGGTGCGAAAATGGTGGAATGGTTCCTATATATGATCAAAGGAAAGCCGCAAATGCGACATATAAAGGAAGGAACATAAGGTTTTGCGACTTATAAAGGAAGGAGCATAAGGTTTAGCGACTTATAAAGGAAGCGTTCCTACATTCTGCTGTGCTGCTCGAAAGTTTTGCCAACAGTCAGATTGACAAGCCGAAACAAGGCAACCAAGTGTCGTAACAATATCGTGTTTGGTTTCATTTTTATCAGAAAAATGTCTCCTATATGCTAGTAAACATTTTTTTAACGAAATATCGTAAATCAACTTTTTAAATTGTTTGTCGTTGGGGTTAGTGTCTCACCGATAGGCCTCGAGTTGCCGTCGGCGGCATCAAACAAATTGTGTGACAATGTCGTGGGACTAAGTGGACGGTTGCGAGGGGAATCCCCCTAACAAGATGGCGGCACAGCGACATATAACGGATACTAACTTCAGCGGTCATATAACGGACTTTTACTGTATTGGTGCCGGTGTGTGCGCACCGTGCTGGTGTAAGTGAAAACGACAGACCTGATGTGTACACTCCGATTGTCAGAATCGGGGCTGGAAGGAATTCATGAATCTCGCAGCGCGCTTCGCTGTTCGCCGGATGAAAAAAAAGACAGTGAACAGAGAGTAAATAATAATGACGGAAACAATTGATTACGAGCCAATTAAAACTACTAAGTACATGCATACTTCAGTGAACATGACTCTTAACACGTTAATGCGGCGCGAAATTTTACATAATTTATAATTTTAGTCCCTGGGAAGTGACAATAAATTCATCCGAGCAATAAATTTGTTAAAAATAATGAAACTTTAGTCGTATATGTATATGTATAATCCCACCGGTATAACACTGCTTTCTAGTGGGCTTTGGTAACAGATATTATTTGGATGAGTGGAAGACTTGCTCAAATATGGTTGTCAGACAGTTAAACTGTGCAGTTTCATTTTACGGGATATGAAACAAAGTAAGGAGCGATCTCATCTGCCTTCTCTCTTTCACATAGTTTCCAAATTGACCACGACAAATCGTAGAGTGCGCTCGAAATTGCCTGCTTTTTCGTCGAGCCGGTAATTCAGAACATGAGACACGAAGGCCCATAAGATGATATGTCTATCCTATACTTCGTCAATGCTTAAAGACCGCTAGCCCTGGGTAAAATTTCGGGCACGCAAGGGGGCTCAAAGGGGCCCAAATGCTCTGTCGGCACGGAAGAATTCCGAGGTTCTAACTTTGTAGGTAACACCAAGCACCGACGAGGAATTCCTAAGAACCACTGTCGTGACGGGCGTGGTGGGGAAAAGATGTACATTGAGATGTATGTATACGTGCTCTCAGTCAGCGAGTCGTCTACTACGTACCGAACGGAGACAAGAAATAAGCTACGGCTCCGACTCCTCTCCGACACGATTGCATACAAGTGTTTCCTTTGGTATAAGCCAGCGGTATTAAAATGCTTTTTGTCCCTAACCTAACCGATAATCTGATAAAGTATCTTATTCGAAGGGTGATGATGGGGCTCAAAAGCGATCCCAAAACAATTATAAACCAAAAACGTCATTCGAAAGCTTATTAAAAAATTCCCATTTTCATCATGTGTTAACGTTGAATCTGCAAGGGCGATGGGCAGTGAAGTGTAAATTGAAAACTTCCCTTTTTGCTCATTTTTAAAAAAATGGGTGTCAGTGAAAAAGTCAAGATCATCCTTTCTAGTCGTTTACTGGCGTGTTAAACTAATTTGTAGAACGAACTTTTATACTTTATCGAATCCCATCACTCCCAATTTTTGTATCGTGATAATTTTAAGTGCTAGCAGCACCGACGAGGTTGAAAATGTTACAAAAAGTACTTGTTAATTAAAGAAGTAAATGCCTTCCAATACACTTGCTCTCTTACATTGATTATTGTATTCCATTTCATACAAATGATCGGAACATGAGAAACGAAACGACCCTGTCTGTACGCAAAACTTGTTTATTTCTATCTTTGCAATTCTAAAGTTTTTCCGTTGCTCGTACATACATCCGGTGATTTGACACGAATGTCGTCTCTGCGCCACGTTGCCGGCCACGCTGGGCCACGCGCCCGTCTCTTTGTAATTTGCCGACACCGCCAAACGTAGGGACAGTTGATATAGAAAGAGGGAGTGAAGGTGAAGCCATTGTTGAATGATTGAATTCCACATAACGATGAGGCAACACTAGTGCAGCGAAGAAATTTTTACAACTTTGAATTTTTATGAATAAAAATGTCAGTACCGTATTGCTAATATTTTGCCAAGTAAAATGAGACCAAACACGAAACCAATCGGGTTATATTTTGTTACTAATTAAAACTCCTATTTACATATAAAATTGCTTGCCACTTTATTTGCGTATGAGGAGTTTAAAGCCGTCTAAACTGTAGCAGGATCCCTGTGTGAGTTTGTGAGGAGGCACCTGCCAATGGTGTCCCTACACGGTAAGAGACGCAAAAAAAATGCCGCCAAATGGGCTTATAACGAATAGGGGACATTCATTCCACTCAAGAAAACTTTGTTTCTCATCCAGCTCCACGGTAAGCGTCGATTCATTCGCCAGGTACTTGATTCCATCGAATAGAAGTTCCTTCTTCACACCACATTGATCTCGCGACGTTTAGGCGACAGTGTGTTTGACAAGCCAGAATAGCGAAACCAAGTGTCGTAACCATTTCGTATTTGGTCTTATTTTTATTAGAAAAACGTCTCCAATATACCAGTAAACTTCTTTTTACCGAAAAATTGCAATTAACAATTTTTGATTTCTTAACTAGGGTTAGTGTCTCACCGATAGACCGCGTCGCTGTTCAATTGTCAGCATCAAAAAATGCCACTGCGATACAAGCGACGGGGAACCGCTCGGCCGACGACGACCCCTGTTTGTGAAAGGGGCATCCGGGGACAGATATCGTGTAGCTCAAATCGGACTCATACATATAGAAAATCTACTGTAGTCGAATTCGTTCGTTTGCTTTTTGCCGATACGGATGATCAGAAGTAGAAACGGCAGATAAGGAAAAAAGACGGACTGAAGACAAAACATATTAGTAATATTATTCCGAGTAAAATGAGACCAAACACAGTACAACTCGGTTTATATTTGTACTTATTAAAACGTTTACATATTACACGTTCGTACATATGTACATAGTCGTTGCTGTAACAAACGCAAGCCGGCGCATGTCAATGGACGCTAGAGCTGGCGGCCGCTGACGTCACCGAGCAGAATTTGCACGAGGGGAGGCGCGAAGCGCGTTTCTTTCCGGACGGCACCGGACGGACACGGACGGACAAGGGATATAGCATTTTGAGTAGTAGAGCAGAGCAGATGCAAGGAAAATCAGAGTTAAACCGAATAGTAGTTGTTTTCTCGAAAATCACCTTACATTACTTATAAAATTATCAACTTTTCACCACGTTACGTTAGTATTCAAAGGAATTACGCTGCGATATCAGGCGTGACAGTTGCCGAATGCGAGGGGGAATCCCGCCTAGTGGTGGGGTTTAAGCGTCAAAATTTATCTGGGAGATCTCAGGAAAAATTCATCGGGCCTCCACTGTATCGCCTCCGCGAACTCTTAAAACTTGGCAACTAATAAATGTTAATAACAATTTATGCAGGATCGGAAAAATTTCACACTCAGGTGAGGAGTTCTGAATCGTAACCATTGGATCCTGAAGCCGGCCAAGTACATTTACTAATAGACATTTCGCATATATATTAATGTTTTTCTTGTACAAATACATTGTAAGAAGAAAAACATAAAAATGCACGTAAAGAATACGTCGAAAATATGACAATCGTCAAGAATACGACAATCGCATGGCGGAGGGGTGTCCCTATGTCTAGTGATCTTGAGAGTATTGAATTCGTGCGCAGATACCGAAAGTGTAAATGTAAGTGGGTACGTGTTCCCGGAACGCAGCAGTGGGAAGGTTTGAATCGGTCCGGTTAACATTAAATGCGCTTGAACATTACATGAAATATAATTCGGCGCATGCACCGCATTCGTTTTATGCGGGGGGCTACAGAACATGGGTCAAAAAAAGAAGCTGGCTTTAATTTCTAATTGAATATAACTAAACCTAAATATTATGTTAACTTATATCTAGGAAAAAGAAAAATAAAGGATAAAATACAGAGAGATTATGCTGCACACAAAAAGAAGAAAAAGAAAGAAACGACAAAATAATAATAATAAACTAAAGGAAAAAATAATAAAGAGAGCAGTACTGAGAAAAAAGACGTTATGCCGTTGTGCAACCGATAATATTAGCGGAACTACAAATATTTTAGGATATAACAAGCGCCATTACTACATATTCTCCTTGTTTTAGCAGTTTTCTTAGCATCTATATTTGTTTATTGTACCCCATCTCATAGCATTGAATATTGCATAATATACTTATCTTATAAAGGATGCATGAAAATTCGTTCTACAAATTAATTTTAACACGCCAGAATCGGCCAGAATTCTTGATTTTTTAACGGACATCCCTTTTTTAGAAATGAGCAAAAACGAAAGTTTTTAATTTACAACCTACTGCCCCTTGCCCTTCTAGATTGAAAGTTAAAACGTGATGAAAATGGGTATTTTTTAATGAGCTATCAAATGACGTTTTCGATTTATAATTGTTTTGGGAACACTTTTGACCCCATCATCCAACTACACCCTTCGAATAAAATACTTTATCAGATTATCGGATAGGTTAGGAACGAAAAAGCATTTTAATACCGCTGGCTTATGTCAAAGGAAACACGCATACGATCGTGCCGGAGAAGAGTCAGAGCCATAGCTCATTCTTTGACTCCGTTCGATACATTGTAGTAGACGACTCGCTGACTGACAGCACGCATCTGAACTTTCCCCCACCACGATCGTCACGGCAGTGGTTCTTCGCAATTCTTCGTAACTTGGTGTAAAAACTGGAATCAGTGAGTTCGTTGCGTTGCCTTGAGTTTCCTGATTCGGCCGCTCTATACGCCGAGAGGGCGTCCCAGTACGGCTCAATTTTCGTGCGACACAAAGTCCCATAAGGCTAGCGGTCTTTAAGTATATCTCGTCGGTGCAAGTGACATTTCATTCTGAATTAGTTTGCATGATTTTTATTATTTTATTAAAATGGTGGGGCAAATGGGATTTGGTAGAGATCTCACGTAACACATTAGAGTAATGTAGGAAATAATAATTTCATTACCCTTGTACGGTACAAAACGTTTCTCTTGGAAGGGGTATTCCATCCGCCTAGTAATTTGTTGGGGAATGTTGTCAGACATGCTAAACTGGCCTTGTGTATGTTGCGAAGGTTATTACGTGTTCTTGGTGGTATGTTTTCATAATTCCTGTGCTGTCAACGAGTGAAATTTTAGCACAATACGTTTTACATGTGACGATTAAAAAGCCCAGTTCAATATATTTTAATACATACGCTGAACAAAATCTGTCGCGGTGTAAAATGGCGTGGTTTGGCGAGGGACTATCTAGTTTGTCAAATTTGAAGGGACAAATTACAAGCTTTACAAAAGACGTGCTGTCCGAAGGAATCATCGAAGAAATCGGTATGTTTACATGACTTTTTTCATCCTACCCTATATTTTTAAGGCAATCAGATTGAGTTCAGAGTATAGCATCGCATTACTGTCGACTGTCAAAATAAAAGTCTGCTGTACCGACTCAACCTGCATGTTCTAGAATGGCGGGAAATTTGAAAGTAGTATATTAAATGAGTAAAAATGATTGTAAAACAATTACGTTACCGTCTTTATTACTACTTTTTTCAGGCAATGAGGCAAATGATAGATGTGTCCAATTACAAGAATTACTCACAGCAAAGGATGCAGAAGTAAGTGTGTACACAAATCTATTACCAGCTGTAATTATTTTAAAATTGTATTTTATTAAATCAGTGATGTCACATGTCACATACATTCACATAGCATATTATATTGTCTATTTTTCTAAAACGTACTTTTAATGTTTATGAAATCTTTGCACACAATACATGCAAATGCCATACACAGAGATAAGAGGGGTTACTTTGTGATTAGAAATGTTTGCGACAGATGTTACTTTCCCTAATAATCGTGACTGAGTGTAAAGCAAACATATTTGCTATATCTATCTGAACAGCAGATTCAAATCAATTTTTATACGAAGGGATGGTTGAGTGTTCAAACTTTGAGCAATAAATTGCTTGCACATGTACGATGTTATAAAGTATACTTTCATTTTTTGTTGATTATTATTGTTGAAACAATATGTAGTACCTATGTATATTTCATTTACTTAAGCAAGTTAGACATCTAAGATATTTTTTAGTTCCACATTATATCACAGTGACTAAAATGAAAAAATGTTCCAATTCAAGAGTACACGTCAATGAGAGTATAAAGTCTTATAAAACTCTTTTAAAACCTAGTAATATGTTTTAAGTTTATGTGGAAAGTGTTCTTTATATCAATTTGACTTGAAGTGTAATAATAATACATGCAGGACTCAATTATTAAGACTTATTAATCTTATGTTACAAATGTTTCTTCGAACTTGCACTAATTATGTACTCTTGGCAGTACCTAAATGCAATCATTTGCACTCTGAGCATTTAACTTTGAGTTTATTGTCGTCTAAATCCACATTGTATCGAAGAAATGTAAAAGCAGCTAGTCCTTCGAACTTTAAGTTGTTTCGTCGCATAAAACCAGTCCATGAGGGGTGACGAGGGGGCATTCAGACCCATTTGTATATAGCGTTTCCGATTCGTTATCGCGAACAATTTGTGTGGAAACATAAGAGGTCTGAATACGCGCACTACATACGGTCGGCACGCTTTTGCGGTAAACGTTTGAAGCGCCCTGAACACTTCTGTTGTTCGATTCGCCGATAGATAGCGATATCAAAGGCTTTGGTCTCTATTTGACAATGGCCACGCGCACCTTCTGCGTCCCTTAGACACCCGTGCGCTTTTCAAATTGGTCGGAAGAATATATCAATAACTCTGCTCTCCTTGAATAAAGGCAAAGGTGATGCAGGTATCAAATATTCCATTTACTTGAATATGTGTTCCTTCGCACAATCGTTAATTGGACTTTCCAATGCGACTCTGTTATGTATATATAATTTCCGTGATTTTATCAATTTTTCAAAACAAAATTCGTTTTTTCTGTTGCTGTTTTAGCTGTTTACAATATTGCATTTTTTAAAATTAAAATCATTTGTTGATTTGATTATTTAAATACAATCGACATAAAATTCTATCAGTATTTAATACAATTTACGTACACGAGTACAGCGCTATGAAGAATAAATTAATGAGTAAACGTGTGCCAAGTTTATAGATGTCGGCGTTCTATTAATTGAATAAATTGAACATCGCGAGAGTAAGGATTTCTGACGAGCGTTTGTCATTTTATACTCTGGGATATTCACCACGGTACCTTTATCGATGAATTGCAGTCTGTATGAGGTTTAGTGGAACGGGATCAGTGGCGGGGGGGGGGGGGGGGGGGGGGGGAGGAGGGAGAGAGGTGAGGTAGTGACAGTACGTTGCGGTGGAGGGATGGTTGGGTTGTCAACTTAGGGCGACCACGGGTAGGGAAGAGGGCAATGGGTGGTTATCGCAACGCAAACCTGAGATAAGAAAAGCAAACAGAAACATGCATTGCTCTCAGGTCTCCATGCCTACACGACGTACCACCGAACTTCCTGCTGGTTACGAATATTTTAGTTCGCAATTACCATCTGCGAATTTCGCAAATTTAGTGTGTTCGTGTGTACTAACTGTACTTCACAAATTCTATCCGAATAAATTATGTTTTATTGTATTCGAATATTTTCGAACGTGTTTTGATTATATTCAATATGTTTAGAAAATATACACTTCTGCTTAAATTTTGCAACACTCAATTATTCCTGTTCTGTATCATATTTTTATTCACATGCCGTAATATTTCGGGATATATTCAGTTCAGGACAGCGACATCGAGCTAGTTATGGACACTGTAATACTTGTCACTTTTTACTCTGTAGTGTACAGTTTACAGTGTATTTATACTATTGAATAGCACATAATTATTAACACGTAATTAATAATAATTAAAATAACAGTTTCAGTGAAACGTAATACCATTTTGATATAAGCACCCTATTATAATAAATATTCAATAATAATTTCAATAACAGTTTTACGTCTGGGATGATATTGGTCGGATATATCATTATAGACATTTGAATTTAATTAGTATTCTTCAAAACTCTGTTTACATTTAATGCGAAGATCCCACTGTTAATAACGGTCACATTTAAGATCTTTTAACGAGTTCAATGATTTTTGCGATATAATGAAACATTTTTTTTCATATAGATCTCGCTTTTACGTCGGCAGAACTGTGAACTACAAAAAACAGTTATAGAAATAAATACGAAGCCAAAGGAAGTGGTAAGTGAATAAAATGTACAAACTCATATTACGACATATATAAGCTTTTTTGTATGTTTAAACAGCTATGTGAATAATAAGATTTTGGAGGCGAACATAAAAATATATATACATATAATATAAGATGTTCTCAATTTAGAAGCTTGAATGTTTACGGTGAGTAATTGTTCCGCTTCCTGGATATGTCATACTGAGTTATGTGTTGTGGTATAGTTTACCGAACATTCCCCTTTCAAGAAAAACTGATGAAACATTTAAAATAGTGCAATATAGTGCCATTTTATATCGAGTGCATTATAATGACATGTTCTTTAGATATTTTGGTGCTTCTAATAATAACTGAGTTGGAGAATACCCTTAAACCATTTTTTCAAAAGTCATATGATGGAATTATATTTTTAATTATTTTGCCGCGTGCGTAATATTGATTTATATTTCACTACGTCTTTATGGTGTTATTTATGATCAAACTTCTTTTTCGTACACACAAATAAAATATACTGCACAATAATAGTAATTATTAGCAAATAGTTATGTTCAATGTCTTTTGAATTGGACAAGTACCTTCTTCGTGGATGACACACCGTTACGTCAAACCAAAGCGATTTGAGCAGTTACAGTTATCAG
Source organism: Anoplius nigerrimus (assembly GCA_914767735.1). Classification (NCBI taxonomy): domain Eukaryota; kingdom Metazoa; phylum Arthropoda; class Insecta; order Hymenoptera; family Pompilidae; genus Anoplius; species Anoplius nigerrimus. Next base: position 18,208,368 of record OU612080.1, read on the forward strand.
CTGGCATTCGTGAAAAGTGACTCAGTTCTAGTAAAGCTAACCGTTTACAAATTTTATCCTATTTTGCCACATTCTTGAAATCCATTGAAAATATACACAAAAAACGATTTAAAATAAAAAATTTGAAGTGTGTAACGTGGATAGCAAAGTATATCGATGCGTCTAAAGGATAATACCAGAAAGGACAGATACGACCTGCAGTGATACAAACGTTTTCATATTAAATGTAAGAATAATAAATAAAATGTTATATCCAGAAAAATATATTAGATTCACAGGCAAATAATTACATCAACATACAACAGCGTTTACAAAATCGTACTTTAACAAGAAAATATTTGTAATTGTTGTTGAAAAACACGTTAAGGTGATTTGCAAGCGTAATGTCTCAAGTCATAAATCTCCATTCTGTGCTAACATTACGGGTCAACTTTCTATGTCCATATCTTTCACATATTTTACTGTTTCCGTATTTGTTTATGATCTCGACTATACTTAACAATGAAAACGTAAAAGCTTCGAATGTGCCATCGTCATTATAAGACTTAATTATTTGTCTAAAGATCAGTGCGTATTAAACTCTACCAACACTGAGACTCAATAAACGATAGGGGATCTATTGCGTCGACACATGTGTTCATCTACATTTACTAATAGGAAATCGATGTATTATATGACAAAATTCTAAACAGTATAATTGTCACATTCGACTGTACAGCGGTATCGTAGTGTTTTGAAGAAATAAGAATAAAACATTGGCTGTGTTAGTTAGCTCACATTTAAATATTGTTCAATTTTGTACCGAATTAACATTCTCAATCCCTTCGTTGCTAATTTAGCATTATGTGATGATTATTTATTCGTAGTTACTTCACTAAAAATGACACGTCAGTTTTTGTATTGCGCATTGCACTGTGATGTTGCACTAGACAACAATAACGGAACCTTTCATACGAATGAAAACACATTGGGGCAGGAAAATGTTTGAAAGATTCAAAAGTTTGTGTAGGCTGAAGGTGCAGACCCTAGAAATGTCAGATAAGGCGATAAAGATAGCCTTACACTCTATTCCATATCTTGGACTAACAAAGGATCGGTCGTGCCCATTTCATTAACTGCTTTTTACATCCGACGGCTTTCCAAAAATGGACAGCAAAATATAGTTCGCTAGGTCCGGTTTTTTCTTTTTTTTTATTGTCTCCCTTTATATCAGTATAATTCTGAATAATTTTAATTGTGATCTTTAATATAACTTTAGTTATATTGCTCACCGCATTTTTTGACTTTGCATTAGAATATAGCAAATGATTTCAAAATATAATTGTTAAGTATCAGATAGGAATTGAAACATTGTTCAAGTAGGACATATCTGCAGTACTGTAAAATTGCATGAAACATGTTTGTATATTGTAATTATGCCAATATGAAAATATTGGTTTCATAGTCGTCACCACTTCATGAAAATCTTATATATAAGAAGTTACTTAAAAACTACGCAATAAATACGTTTAGATTATTCACTATTTCAAGTTGTATTATATTTTCTTTTAAATAACAAAAGAAGTAATTTTGATTAGCAAATATATACTTCTGTTAAATCTTAACTGTTTGACTCATATAACGTCCAATCACACGCGAATAGTAAGTATAATAGTAGTTTAATATTTGTTGTTGTTGTTAAACATGTAGTAACTACTATTGTTCATTCTGTATATTCAGGCAGGCTTTGCTGATCGGATATTTGCATACATATGTTATAACAAATGCGTTTAATAACATAATTAATCAACTTATGTGGACAGCCTCCTTAGATTTGATGTGCTGATCACAACAAACGTACTTTTGCGCGCTAAACTCATATTGCAGTCGAAATAAAATAAATCACTTAAAAAAATGTACCGTATGCAAAGAGTTGATCGATCACCGTACGGCAGCTGTTGTTTCATTCGATAGTTTTAGTCGTTCCGATAACTCGTGTAAATTTGATAGGTTGAAAAGTCGATGATGCTGCTTGTCAACCCCTTAGGAAGAGATAGTGACTATGACTACCCTTATGTAATAGCTATAAATGCAAGTGGGGTTCGCACGGCAGTCGCTCTCATGTGTTTCCATCGCACCTCACGGATCATTCAATTAAGGGTTCCACAAAAGATAACGGTTCAGTTCTGCGCACTTTGTTTAACCCGATCGAATACAATTATTTTAAATACACAGGCTGTAACAAAGAATTTACTTTTGAACTGAGGTAAGTACGTAATACGTATTTCTATCACTTTCGTGCGGTGCATCTTCTAGATATCGTTATAGACCTTGCCAAAGACTCTTGCTTAACCGAGACGGAAGGAATATAATAGTACAAATGAAATATGTTAATGCCGACATCCTCTACGGTATTTGTACAAATAAAGGGAGAATCGTGTATTGACAAAGCTAAGATTGGAAAGAGAAGACCATTGCAGTTTCTTTTATTCTTTTCACGATATAACTGCGTGTGAGGAAAGTAGGGGGGGGTGGGGGGTGGGGGGCGAAGGAGCGGGAGGAATGATGCACCATTAGGGCGAAGAAAGGAAAAAAGGTGGTTCGAGGGAGGGACAATCCGGCGATTAGCATAATGTAGCCAGTAAACGTACCTCTTCCCGGTCCCGTTTCCTTCAGCTGTGCCCGCAGCACCGGTTGACATGGGGGCCGATAAAATTGTGTCTTAGGCCGTTAACAGCTTACGCGCCGTACATTTGTACATTCGAAATATATCCGAAGCGAACGGAAAAAGGCAACAGTGCCAGCTAGCCTAATTACATTATTCATGATTCGATGCTCGCAGTGTGCTCGGTGTCTAGACAGACCACCAGTGTACTTGGTTCACACGAATTCTTTTTTACTTTTGTTGTATCATCTTCACATATATATATTTTTGTATATTATGTGTGTATAATTATTGGAAGATCGATGGTTACTCCAGTTGATACAGATGCCGCAAATCATGCTATATTCTTACTACGGTAACAGTGTATGCCAATGTTTCGTTTTTTCTAATGCTGTAGATGTTATATACGTGTATATAGGAATATTACAGTAAAATGGTCATTCTAAACAATGTCAATTATGAAAATGTACTAATTATTTGTAATGCATGCATATGATGTATTAGACATTACGACTGAAACATTTCCTATATATGAAGCACGTGTTTTATAATTTTCGTGTTTCTTTAAATGCTTACCAAGTTTTTAGAGTACGTGTGTCCCATCGTTTCATACAAAAACATTTATGTTACAACCTAATTGGGCGTTCGCAAGTAAACGCACGCTCCATGTTCTGTTCAACGGCATTATTATTATTAACATTGCTAATCTTGAAGTAATTTTCACTGTGCTTTTATACTTGCTACTTACTATTGCAATATCACGTAACATCTGCAATACATTATTATACGATCCTGTTTTCATTATGGGCATTCAATAGCTCTTTAAATGATTTGAAAGTTCATAGTTCTGATGAAGACGTATAGATACGTAGAGAGACTTAATTATGTACAATAGATTAGCAACAAGTATTTTGGACCTTTTCACTTTTTTTCCGGTCAGGGAAACATATAAAAAGCATATACTCGGTGATAACATTCAATTTTGCATCTTCTTATGTATGATGGAATGGATAGACATTAACGAGAACGCGCGCACGTGTTTCTTTGTGTGCGTGTAACCATACGCGGACGCTGCCTCTGTAGGTGTATCTCTAGAACTTGGACTCCTCATGCGTGTCCCTCCACTTACCCTTTCTCCACCACTCCTCTTGCCAGTAATTCCGCTAGGTGGTAGAAGGAGGTGGAGGTGGAGTTGCCAACGTACAGTCGTTCCACGACGGTTGTACAGGAAACGTGTCTCCAATTTTGTCCTTCTTTTTTTTCGCGTGCGTCTTCATCAGTAGGATTGTCCTGGGACACTGGAAGGGGAAGCATCGGCAATCAATAATTTCGTGTAAGAATCTGTATTAAACCATCTTCTTTTTCTTTCATCACGTCTTTTTTAGTAACATTGCATATATATATATATTTTTTTTTACTAACGAGTAAAAGTTTGTCTCATACATATCTCATATTCATGAAGAAAGTGATTCCAATTTGTCGCGGGGCAAAAGGAGGAAACATTTTTCACTGAATCTATAATCCACCAATTGTTGATAACGTTTTCTTTATAAAAGTGCCTTGAACGAGATACATGGCAGTGTTACTGTGAGGTTGAGAGAAAAGTTAGTTTCTGTTGGTTTGACAACGATGACGGTCGTAATGTCAGCAATCATTATAGGCGTCATTCGTAGTTCTGGTAATAATAACAGTTAAATTTATGGTGGCGCAGTGAAATAGTTGTTAAGTTCAAAAGTAACTTGCGCTCTACGTCGGTCAGCACCAATTTTTGATAGAAGATTGTACATGTAACCTAATCCTAGTAACATTCGCTTTATGCTCCACGATACGTCGGGGTGAACATTTATTGCTGTATATTTAACATTTGGATAAAATTATAAATTCCGACGTAAATCGCGGTAATATGATGCACGCGCGTATGCATTGTTCGCGATCGTCATTGCGAAGCGGACTAAATCTGTTGTGTAACTACCGCTGAAACGCAGTTTCGTCGGTATGATCGGGTAAAAAACAAACCTTCTATGCGCTATGTTAACCCATCAATTTCGGTACATTACATCACAAAACATTATTAGATATTTATGGAAGCATTTCTGGCATTTACATACAAAGTGTTCAATACAAAAAGTTCCGCACAGTTGGCAATATTGAGCCAAGTCAATTAATTCGAAAGTGAATATCGGAATAAAACTGAACCAATGAAGCACACTAGTAGCACACGTAGCCAAATGATATGTCCATTTAATATGCACCTGTATACTTTGATTCAATAAATATTGTGTTAAGTTGAAGCCGAAGATAATTTTACATTCTGTATGCAAAGTGCGATATGTATTCTTTCACAGTTATCTGAATATTAATTCGTTATCAAAATTTAGAATTTATATTTAAATTGTAATTTTGACGTTGGCGACGAACTTCACGAAACATAACGTAAATAATGAATTGCAAGAATGAACTTGACATCAAGATACAATGACATCAATGATGTGCTCGGAAAAATAAATATCAAAGGTATTCAGCTAAATATTCATCAAATTGCATTTGCTATTTTCATTAGCCCCAATTTAGAATCATTCGTTTATAGGAAGTAATTTATTCAAATCGTCTTATATACTCGGTAGAGCGTTGGGTGGTATAGAGAGGGAAAACAAACACTGAATAGAGGAAGGGCTAAAACTGAATGAGTCGCGTATGAATTATACTGTAACGAGACAAATGTACGTAATAGACTTTTGTAGTGACCTAGTAAGTGTACCGGACTCACAATGAGTGAATGTACTCTATCCAAGTTCTTGAATTTAATTAAAATCTCTTTGGTAGAACATTTGATAACAGTATGTACATTTTATCGCCGCACTGTCTTACGCAGTATTTTTAACAGTATTCTGCGGGTGGGAAAATTCAATTATGTTGAGTTTAATGTTGAATGTAAACTAAAAGAAATTCAAAATTTAATGAAATAAAGATTCAAGCAAATGAATCACAACACTGTTAAGTTCAACAAAAATGACGTTGTTACAATGCAAATTAACAGATGTGTAAGTAGTCAGAGATTATGGATGAGACAATGAAGAAACTCGCGCATCGGTAATTACAGTTAACTATTAGGACCAAAGGTTCATCAAATATTTAAAGACTGTTAAGTTTTACATGCCTAATATTACTATTGTGAATCTTTTTCTCTTCGTTTTGTCATACAGGGGGTTTATAAATCATTCAGATATTATGCCCCTAGACGTATATATAATAGCAGGATCATAACATTAATTTAACTGAAAATAGAAGCCAATGGGTATTGTCTTGAAAATAAATATTTAAAAGCACAAAGCGCTTAAATAGACTTGAACGGCCTTGTGCGTGCAGAATTCTCAAAATATGGATCTATAAGGTGTATATGTGAAATTAATAATTGCCTCAAGCGTTCTTGCAATTATTAGTTTGTACTGTGCTCATATAATCTGCACATCTTAAAATAGTTCAACAATAAGTTTTTTTACGTTATAAACACGTCAGTGTTGGAAATTTTGTCAAAGCACGCAGTTATACCTGGAACAACATTGCGATGATCTCCTACAGTTACGCATACGGGATATTACTAAATTTTGCTAAATTAAAGAGTACCTGCTAAAGACTCCGAACATGATTCACAAAAACCCATTTGTTATTTGTACCGTTAAATTCAACTTAAACGAGATACTGCCGTATATAGATAGCGCGCAACAGGTAGTTCATTAATTTAAATGTGAAATACTCAAGAGTTATCGGTACATAATGCATGAAGGACGAACTTACCTATGGTTATTTTTGACTAACACGTGATGCTATTATGCGTTTCTACACATGCGAGGGTATGCTTTTTGATAGATAAAATAACGCCGTTTTTGTAATAAAGGTCAACATGTTCGCTGCTGAACGATAGATGTTAGTCAAAGGTTTATCTTAAAACAATACTACGATGATGCATGTCACTATGCAATATTTACAGTCATTACATTTTTTAAGACTCTAGACAATGCACAAAGCCTGATGAATACAAAAATCATTCGAATGTTAAACCTTTTTTTACTGATTTCGGGGTGATTGGAAGTAGAAATATGCGTCATATTTTTTCTTCCTTCACACAGAACTTTTGACGATGGAAGAAATCACCACACGTTAATTAATTAATCGCCTAAACAATAGTAGCAAGCGGATATAATCTGACGTTGAGATTTCTCCTGATTCTCATAAAGTTTATGTTGTTCTTGTATACTACAAAGATTTTTAAATCTAAGAGAAGTATAGAAATAAATGTATTTATACTCCCCTTCTTAATTTTTTTCGGATAAACGTGATTTTCTAACTGACATTTCGGACGGAATAACACTTAGTTTTTAAAACAGGTTTATGGAGTGAATACTGTATTCGTTTAATGAATACAATATTCTGTAGATTTGCTTCTTGCTAAGCGTGTCTATTACGACGGGGAGGTAGGCGAAACATTCTAGGTTGGACTGAAATAGCGTAAGACATAGACATGGTTTAAAACACAAAAAACTGGTTAAGTGAAATCTGTAATGTCGTACAGGATACACACCCGCATTTGAAGACATGTCTCCCGACATCAGATAATTAAAGCGATCCTTGTACTTTAACCTTAGTAACAGCGGTTCTCAGTTTGTCGCAATTGCATGCAAAAACACCTGTATGGATCGGTTATGCTTCTTCTTTTCATTGCGATCTGACTGTGCATAAGTTTCGCACCTGAGACACCGCACGTAGAGAAACGCAATAGTTGATCATCGCTTCCACTATATACCATAAATTGTTAGGGTAAAGAATACCATGCACAAGTATATCAGTAAATTTGTAACGGGCAGCAGTACTGCAAGATGCATAGAGGTACAATTGTGATCAAGGTCTGACTGTGGCAAATGAGATTATACAACTTGCTTGTATATGTGTGCATCGCATGAGTGTTACACAGATCCTCAATGCAATTTTGCCTCTACGAACAATATTGCAAAATACTATTTGGTTCTTCGTATATATATGTATTAAATTTGAATTCAACTTCGAAGAGCGATTGCAAGTAATGTCTCCAAGATTCAACTCACTTTATTTGTCAATAATAACCCATAATACACGGTAAATGTCGTTTTTTTGTTAGCAAACAAATAACGATAATAGTTAATAGTTAAACTCATACGATTTTGTTTGTTAACGAACAGAACAGAATCCAACCGGTATTTTTGTACATTATTCCTGTATTTCAATTTTTATTTATAATGCATACTATTTCATTTCATGAACGGTATAAGCAAAAGTTTAGTTTTAATCCTAACTGCTTACCATATATTTTTTTTTGTTCTCAGAGAATGAACAATAATTGGCATAGTACATCTTCTAATATACTTGATGACGGTGGTGTTAACGTTTTTGTTTTTTTGCACGTCGGTATTTATGTCACGCTTCCAAAAGTACTTGAATTAACTCCACACTATCTTTCGGTGAAATACACACGACAATTTCGCTAATTTCTTACCACAACTACTCATTGTTCTTGTGTATGTTGGAATTTGCTGCGTGAGAACTAGGAATGTATAGAAAACAATACAATACCGTATCCACTTGTTGCAATGTGTTTACATGAATTACTGAAACGACGTACTGACATTACTCGTCAGTTTAACAGTTTATTAATTAGTATTAATGTGACGTCCATTCTCATGACTACGTTAAAAAAGTGCTTCACTGTTACTCGTCTTTTCATCATTCTGGGCAATTAATCCATTATTCAAATTTTTCATTTTCTTAGCAGAAATTATTTTAAGTAATTGCAGATCGTTAACGAATACAGTAAGGAAAATGTCACGTGAATTTTAGTTAAGGGCAAATCGCATTAACTGGCGCCGCGTATAAAAGCATTAGCCTACAGCGTTATCAAAAACTACCTCTTGAATACAGTTGTGCGTTCGAATATCATATAATTACCACTAATAGGTAGTGGCGATGCACAGTGTTATCAATAGTAATAATTGTGTACGGTGAAGTAAGAAGGATCTCTTAATTTCGCTGATAAGGTTTTGTAGGTCTAACTTGTCATTTGCGAGATCGTAATTGAGGATTACTCGAAAAAGATAACGGTTATCTCGTTTGACCGAATTTTGTGAATGTTTCCTTTCTATTTGGATAGATAATTGGTCGATTTAGATAAATAATAGCATGCCATGGAACGTATACTAATATAATGGTGCAGAAAAATAATATATATGTACATAAATCGTATCGCAGGTCTTTCGGTTTATTCCACATTTATATACCAACTTTGCTTATCCCCTTTTTTTATATTATGTTATGATTAAAGTTTTTCCTTCAACATTTGTAGTTCTTTATATTGGTTCGTTCATTGGATTTAAAAAGAAAATAATTAGCAAGTCTTGAATGATACGCGATGTGTGTGGAGTAATTTGCGTGTCCCGAACATGTATATAGAGGGATGATTTATTTTTTCTTTTACCACGCGTATAGGGCATATGTAAAATTCGTTCATAACATGTTTGCGAAAACCTACTGCGTACAACTGATAACAAATTAGATAAAAGAAAGGAGTTTTTCAATTTATTACGAATATAGTAGCTACGAAAAATATTAAGGGACTGAATCTTTTTGCATGCCATTCTTGGTATTGAGACTCCGAACAGTAATATTAAGTAGACGCCATTTGTTACTTATTGAAGTTAATAATGGGATACACCTTTTGGAAAAAGAGGTTTCGGGTATTAGCTTACTAATATTGTCATGAATATTTTATATTTTGTTTGCTTTACCTTGTGCCATTTACCTTCTCATTTATGACTGAAGACAGTGCTCGCTGTTTTCTACTGACAACGTTGACCAAAGATCAAGAACAACCAGTACATTGCGCCAGTGTCTGACCTAGTGCGATCCTTTTCTATAACCTATTGCATGCAGTCGATGCACCAAAGCTGTCGTGACAGGTGCATTTGCACAAGCCATATAATAGATCAACTGTAAAAGTTGCATGTAAAATATTCTACACCTATGTTTTTTAACAAATTAGAATGATTTTACCCACAAAATAGCAGAGGTGTATAATAAAATGCTTATATAACTCTCAGCAATGTTGGTTAACCCTTTTACGTTTAGTCGTGCTTATTAGATTTGTCCGACGAAAAAAATTGATTTAGAACCGCCGCCCCTCTCATGTTTCAAACTTCTCCGCCTTCCACACAAATGTAAACTTTTTGTCATTTTGCTGGGTCGCATAAATTCCATAAATATATTTTCCGCTTATTCTCTCGAAATTAATCAAAGTCTAGCATGAAAAAAATATTTTTTGTTGTTTTCATCTACTTTGCGGGAAGGAAGTGATGCACTAAGCGCATTACAGCTTATAACATTATAAACAAAGCAAAATATTCCAATCATTAGTTTATGTCTAAAACAAATGATTCTATATGTTGGACCAGTGTCAATTGTCGTGGAATGATCTTCATAAGAACTGCTTGAATTCACATCTTCAATGCTATAAGACGACAAGATGCTCTCGCCTTATCTGCTGGAACGCGCTGAATATTAACTTCTGAGTACCTAATACGATGGTGTACACTTTCTATCACGTCTCATACCAACGTCTTGCCATCTCTTCCAAAGAAAGAATCAAGAGTAACTTGATGTAGTAAACGTTGACGATACAAAACGAAGTATAACACGTCAAAGGAACACAGCGAACAGTTGAGAGTGCAGAAACGATTCGACGAACTAGCTGACGGAAAAAGATTTCGTATTCGTATTTCATATTGTGGGTAGACCGCTCATGCTTTTGTAGACGTAATAAATGGTCGGTTGTATATATCGTTTGCGTAGAATCGCTGACATATAGCAACATTATTCTATAGTAAAACTAAAGTGTGTCTGTAATAGCTGTGCAATTAAGTTGGTGTCCTTCTTATGACATTCTAATTTTTTCACTTTCGGTCGAATTTCTGCGGCACAGATTGAAGTAATGATATTATCATGTAAAATAGTGCGATTTCTCACACTGGACTGTTTTCTTAGAAGTGGTCAGCATAAAAAGTGATGGACTGACTCATATTCTGCATGGTCCCATGATATAGCAACTTTCATTATTGCAAAGATATTATTAATTAGTTTGAATAAGTTGTGCATAATAATATTTAATCTTCAGAATGTAATGTACCAACGAGATTGATAAATCGAATATATATACATTTAATATTATTGATCCATATGTACTGAAGTACCTAACTTGTGCACAAAACTTAAACTGATATTGACAGTGTTGAAGTCATGAATTATACCAAGATCTGTATATAACTCAATATTGGTGTATGTATATACGTATACTATATGTTTCCCTATGTAAAGCCAAAATAATCCAACCATTGATGTTAAGTTTGCAGTGGTGATTATGAAGCTTACAACTAAAATACGGAAGAACTAAATATGTGTTGGTGCTGCGTTCGTTTCTTCTGTAACGCTGTAAGAAGAATAAAAAAAGTTCTATGAGGAACGTAACGTAACGAGCCTGTGGATCTAACATGTATTGTGATTATTCGGTGAACCCTGAACCGCCATTGTGCATTGCTTGTTAAGGTGTATGCATATTATACCCCGTGTATGGATGATTACATACATGCATGTGTGTTGCGTGCTGCGAATCGTCAAGCGTGTTACGTCACTTACATCGCGCGACATTATTACGTACCTTCGTTGCGAAGAGGTAAAACGTACTCACAAACACAACACTGTGTTAGAAAATTATTTTTATCAGCTTCATAACTTGGTTGTCTTACTGTATATATGTATGCGAGAACCAAACTTCGGTATTATCGCATGCCCGTGTCTACAGTAAATCAGCTTTTTTTTTTACCATCATCCTCGTCGTTTTTTACAATGCTTTGAACAGATTCGCATTGTCCACAAGAACATTTAAAATAATTTGCATTAGGGAGCACCGTATAGGTATCCTGCATAAAATATCTTAATCCACTATTATTTACATCATTTGTTTCGGACACATTAGGCATATTTGATCCTGCATATACTAGATAACTTTATCTGCAGTGCTAACATGTACAATAAACGTGTACAACTATATGCATACATGAATATCCATCTGTCTGTAAAAACGTAATTTTTTAATTTCATAGCAACACTGCTATAAAATTCAAATAGGACAAGCCTACAGAAGTCATCATTTTTTATCATATTTGCTCTGCGAAAATTTCGCTATAGTTTCTGCCCGTTTTTAGACAGTTTTATGTTTGATCTCAAGGATTTGTCGCGCGTAGAGCCACAATTAAGCAATATCATATGTTTTGTATTCTTCTTAGACTAACTATTAACTGGAGTTTTCTTCAAATACAATTCTCTCGAGACAAACTGTATTCCTCAATGACGTAACGACCACAGACATGTCTTATGATTCTTCATCCAGGTGGTAATTAACGCGTGATCAGCAATATTTTACCGTTTTGTTGAAAGAATAGTGATATTTGTTGAACGCTATTATTGTTTGTTATCACTTTTGACGTTGGGTTGTTACTCATCCCCATTCCGCATAAGTTGCGCGCGCTTACGTGCAATGTCGCGTGTAGAACTCGTTTTCATTCTGATCGATGTGTCCACCGTTCGTCTAATCGTACTGATGCACCACTTTGACGCAAACGTCATATAAATATTTAATACACTCTACGTGAATATGTTCGATATCTTTCCAATTCTGCGGAGCGCTTGGCAAATTGATGAAACACCACAATTATTTAAGCGGTACTGTGCAGGTGAGCATCATTATTTAACATATTAACATCATTAACAATTGACAGTTTAGATTGTATTAAATGTTAGATAAATATAAGAAGTACGTTATATGTACGAATTTGACAGGGTAGCGTAGTATGCATAATAATTTCGTTAACGTATATAGCAAAGTGAACTTAGCAGAGTTCTATTATTCATTTTATAAAGTTTACTTAACTTCAAGTTATCTGTATGCCTATGTAAGAGTAACGCTCTGTTCTTATGCGCTATACTAATCGCGCCATTAAATAGAAAATACGTGTCAATAGATGACAATAGTGTTATTATTTTTATTTTAGAACTACAACTGGCATGTTTGTTATGATAATATCAAATAAAGCGTTTGTAAAGTTATGGTGCAATCGAGAAGTGCAAAAAGTGCTGGGTGGTTCATTACACAATATATGATTAAAAGAGTTTCAGATTCTTTAGATTTTTCGTGCCCGACACTTTCTACTTGTTAACACTGCTATTACAATTTAGAAATACCGCTTCTTTTTAAATTGTAAAAAGTTGCTGAATATTATTAGTAACAAAATTGTGTATATTTCATCTACCTATTTAAGCTCTAACAATCTATAATATATGCAATATTTTGTGAATGCTGTAATATTAATAAAAAGGTACAAATTGGATAACCATCATTTGATTTGATACGCAAAAACGATGATAAGTAGAAAGTATAGGTTGATGCAACGTGTTGTACATCTTTAATAGTATTTATTGCCATTTGTGAGTTGGAAAACTTGTGTAGACGAAGTGGAAACGCTGTACAACGTATTATTATCGCCTTATTACAGTCATTTTTTTTTCTTCCCGTATGTTCGATTGTGACATTCGATTTACCTCATTCTCGTACAAGATTTCACATCATACCTATGCAATGGTAAGATATTTATTCCTAAACGTAGTGGCAATATCGTTCATTTTCACATTCAAGCAACTATTAGTCATAAATGAACTTGAGTGATAAAGAATATGTGCCTTCATGACCTGTGGTCATATAATCTGTTTCAAATACAAATACTTTTACCGGCCCACGTGTTTTATATTCAAATAAATCGAATTTAGTAGCAGTTAGAAAAAGTTTGAGAATATACGAGAAGAACAAATCAATGAAAGGAAAACTGCGATGCAGCATTTGAATTAATATACTAAGGTATATACACAATTAAGTCCTGATATACAAAGTAAATAGATTCGAAAGTAGAGTACAAAATAAAGTAATCATTAAAAAGGAACTTACATATTATTGGAATGACGGATATCGAGTAAACTAAGTCAAGAATAATAATAAAAAACACTCTTCATTGGGATGTAAATAAGCATATGAGATAATGTAAAAATATTTACAATGTAGGCAGTAGAAAAATGTTAAAGAATTTGTATTTTTGAAAGAGTACTGAATAATTTAAAACTGAAAGTTAAGTTAAAACACTGAGATTATAAAGGGTATTACAATATTACGAAAATTGAAGGATCGGCGAGTATTAGCATTAGAATATAATTACTAAATTGATAAATAGAAAATAACTCTGCGCAAGATTAAAAAAAAATAATGATAGAACTATAATAAAATTAACGGAACAGGAAGTTTAACAAAGAACTGACGCAGATAAGTACATTTCCATTAAATATGTACCTTTTCATAAGTAGAAAATATATGCCTTGTTTTCCTTACTTTATTCTTCTTAATACCGGATCTATGGTTCGCATCGATTTTTCACCATTGTGTGCAAGTGAACACCATATACCACAAATTATTAATCGTACTCGAAATTATTTGATTCTGGGTGATACTAGTATTAAATAAGTTATTAATAATATACACTTTTAAATTTGTTTATAAAATATTGCTTTTAAAGCAATGTAAAATGTCGCACCGACGTTTTGATACTTAAACAATTAATGTATTTCTGTATTTCAACGAAACGTTAATTTCGTTTACTTCAAACTAATACAAAAGATTACGTTAAAGAACTTTCAATGTTGCTATTTTTATTGCACTAACTGTAATAGTGTTTCTGATACGGTACGAAATTACATAATTTATAGGGAATTACAAAGAAAGCAATTGTCTCTGCCGAGGTGAGAGCAAAACACAATGTAAAATTGTTTGAAGCATTGATAATACGCATTTAGGTATAATAATGTCCAGACTACGCTTGAGGTTGCTAAATGTTCAATATATTATATGAAGTTGCAAACACTGGCTCTCGTGAAATTATTAGGCATCAAATTGTCATAGTTCAAATAAAAATGTCTGTAACAATTAAAAAGCTCTTTAGTTAATATATCAGAAAACTTTCAGAACATGTTTTGTTTATTTGAAATGCATCCTCTATGTAATCAATGTAACTATTTGAACATTTTTAACGATTAAAGGTGTACGACAAAATTACATATATAATGGAGACATGCTTTTGTTTATTAAGAAGTCAATATTGATTATTTCAACATGGCTGCTATAAGGTTAACGGTAAGGTTTGTTTCTGATTGTATAATTTGCATTGTAGAATTGCCTACGGCGTCAACATCTTTTCATTCCCAATAATTTGTATATGTTGCAAAGAAATACGCACAGTCCCTTGAAACGTGTCTATTAAGGTACGCATATAGATTTACCGCGACAGAGTCTACGCGATTATACCTGAAAGAAAAGCACGTGCAAAGGTTATCGCCGACGTGGACTTCCGTTCCCACGTTTTCTATCAGTAGGACGGGATTACCTGTAACGCATCGCACCAACGTACTGTAGTGATAACGACGCATAAATCATTCGTCAGCCTGATGAAGAAACGACACGATTTGACTTATCATATTGGATAAGCCGCGAGCGATTCTACTAGTCGGCAAAAACCGACTGTGCCAGCACTCTCACGAAAAGTTGTTCTACAAAAAGTTACGCTACAATCTTATTGACGAATAATTGCGCAATAATTCCTTACTTTTCATACAGATGAATCTTATCATTTCACATATTATTTTTATGTAGTAACGTTCCGTATTATTGTTACCTCTTGCCATTGAACATTTACTCATGTTGAATTGACGTCTAAAGATGTGAGAATGATAACTTATCTCGATATCTATTAATACTGTAATACGACGCTTCCGCTAATTTAAACAGAACTATTGTTTCATTACGATTCACAGAAAGTGTACGTTCCTCGAAAATGCTGCCAACTCATTTATTATACAGGCATTTTTTTTTGTCTACTGACAATCTTCTCTACCGAAAAGAAATTTAGCGGTGTCAACTTTTTAACCCGTTGTGAATGCGTGAACTCCTTTATCGGCTTCCTGAACAGTATGGCCATTCGAAAAGGAACATTGTCGTGACGCATTGGTGGCCTGAATGCATAACAAAGAAATACTTACGAAGCAATGATCGATTAGCATATATGCATGAGAAAGAATGCATTTATTTGTGTGTAAATGCGTGCAAGGAGAAAGATTTCACCAACAGTATCTGGTATATCTAACAGAGTGCGCAACATAAAGACTTTGACTGACTAAACAAGTTGCCGAATTTCATTCGTTAAAAGTTATGGAAAACCAGTATCTTTATCGTGCCTCAATCTGTTGGATTGTACCATTTTTTTTCTATAACAAAACTATATATTGAACATTGACATTTATTTACTTCGTAACTGTGTATGCTGGGCAATTTCCTAATTAACATTAATGTGGTTTTCAATCCAACACGCGCATCATTTGATACACGTTATAGATGGCATATTTTGATCTTGTGCAAATTATTTAAATACTTTTTCTGTTGTAATATCTGTTCGTGCAAATACCGTCACGGTCTGATATCTCCTATTTATTTAGAAATTATTTCGAATTACTAAAGTATTAAATCGGAATATCCGGGTAATATATGTTAGCAACTCCTGTACCTGGAAACAATGTGGTACTGTTACAACAATAAATCTGGAGTGGCTTGAAAGACTGACTTATATTTTTTTACTTCTTACAGGTTGATGTTAAACAACAAGATGAAGAATGCGAAGGATTCTTTTGGGATCCGCTTTCTGTCAAAAATCGTAATCCCAAGAATTGTGCACGACAATTACAAGAACAGCTATCTCAAGCCACCTTGAGAATTCGAGAGTTGGAAGTAGAATTGAAACGGTTACAAAAGGTATATTAATTTTTTCTTTATATGATTCTATCACAAAAATATTATTTACAAACTATGATCGTAACTGCGTACACGGAGTTAAGCGGAAGTGTTACATGCATATACATGTACGCCTATTCTAGGTGCACAATACTTCTATGAAAGATGAAATTAATGATGGTCACCAAACTGCAGAATTTCATCGCGCTAAACAAGATATGATGAATCGTATCATACAAATAGAGGAAAAGGTAAGAATAGTAATTGCATATTATTATTATAATAACCGTCATACTTTGTTGCCACCATTTTGATTCGTCGTCATCTTCATTGACCAATTCATTTTAGTTAGATGCTTGGCATAGGAATGAGTTTCCTTTGATGATTCAGTAAGTTATTATAAGAAAAAAACGATAATATATGTATTTGTATTTCACTTGAGTTCTAATTTACGCGATGTCGGCTTATTAAGTTGTGGAAAAAATTATCCACTATATAATTAGTGACATGATGTTAAACGAATAATTATTACAATCTCTTACTAATAGAGTAACAAATTGTATGGTTTGAATGTGCCGTCCCTCTTTAGAAAAAACTAATTTCACAAAAAGAGACCATGTTACCATTTTCGTCGGCATATATGTAAGATAAAACGTCAACACATTATAAATCTTTATGCTAGTATTATTATTTTCCAGACACGAGAATCAGAAAGAAATACAAAACGTGTACAGTTAGACGAGTTAACCATAATAAACGATTTCCGTACCGTAATTTCCAAATTGGAATCATCGGAAAAGCTTAATCTGGTAAGACAAGTATTGAAAGCTCTGGAGATTGAAAATGAGAAAGACAATTCCTTAAAAGAAGAAAAATCGAACTTTGATGAAAAATTAAGGAGAGTAAGCGAAAACTGCAGTGATGCTGCTAGTTTAAAACCTCTAGATTCGAATAACGCTGATACGGTCAGTCAAAGTGATCAAGTTATTGATTTGTCACAACACAGAGAAACCGAATTGTATAAAAAAATTGAGGAACTTAATCAAGAAAATAAGAATCTTTTCGCTAATATCGAAGAGCTAGATCGTCAACATGCCGAATCAATTGGTAAGTTCTTGAAAATCAGACTACTACATCGATTAATATAAAGTAGTTTAATTTTTTAATAGTAAGACTTATATGGTACAGTCTATCTCTTCTATAATTCGAGATTAACACGTTGAGCGTAGTGATGATCCGTGGGACCGACAGCGTCAAGGTTGAAAAAAAGTGACAATTTCAATTAAATTTATTGAAATATTCTAAACAACAACATTGTTTTAATTTATAGATATTGCAAAAAGTAATGATTTTTTTGGTTGAATTTCTATTTGGCTTGCGCCCGAATAGTTTTGAATTCGTATTACAACATTGCAAACAATATCTTCAGATTTTATGGACATTTCCTTCTTTCTTTGTAATTGGTGAATATTCTCTCAACCTGGACTGCAATTTCCTCATTCAAGTCCCGTGCAAACTGTTCCGGTATATCCTTTGTTTTAATAATCCTTCACTACCTTATTGTCATCACTCCTTTCTGTATATCCCACTCTAATTCCATACCTCGTCGTAATTCTGGTCTCTAAACATTTCCCTCCAATCATACTATATCCTTTGGAATCGTTACTTCATGAAAGGTCGAAGATATTGTTCGGAATGCCATAATACAATTGCAAAACTACTCGAACGCAGGACAGACAGAAATTCGACCAAAAAAGTCGTCACTGTTTGCAATATGTGTACATCCAAGCCGTATTTTTACTTAGCATGTTTTAATAAATTTAATTAAAATTACAACAATTACTTTTTAATCTTGACACTGTCAGTCCCATGGACCGTCGCCGCGCTCAACTCTCGTTGTTTTGATTGTTAACAATATAATGAAAGTAAATAGAAATCTTGCAGCTTGTAAAGCATTGGATAATCTCTTCAGTCTATTATTTTATTTTAACTGGTTTTTATATTGTAGCATGCTGTAGTTAAAGTCAAAAGCCATTTTCGTCCTCCACTCACGACTTTTTAGTGTCATGATGAGTTAGAAAGAGATAGCTTAGTTAAATTGTACTTTGTGTCATGTTATTAACACCTAATTAATTTTTGTTCTGTTCATACAACAGAAGAGCTACTCTCCCTTAAAGAGGATCTGGAAAAGAAACACCAATGTCTTCAAAATGGCTACGAGAAATTGTACGTTGATTATAACGAAGCCGAAGCAAAAGCAATAGACCTTGAAAATAAATTAAAATCTGTAACAAGCAATAAAGAAATACCCCTTACGGCAAGTCAGTTTGTACAAACTGAAGTTGTACAAAGCCTGGATAATGGTGTGCAAACACAGCTACCCATTGAAGATGATAAACAATCATCACTGGACAACAGCCATTTGGTTCAATTAGAACATAAAATTAAAGATATATTAAAGAACACCTGCATCGATGCAGAACAAGGGGAATCTATTTTTGAATCTGTGGCAAAAAAATATGTCGATGCCAAGTGGAAACAGGATGTGCTTGAACGTAAACTAACAGAAACTACGCGAGATATGAAGGATATTATTAAATTAAAAGATAGTCTTCAAATGGAATGTGACGACATGCAATCGCACATTGATTCCCTTTTAATAGAAATTCAGCGATTGAAACAGAATTTACCATCAATACCCGAAGCTTGTGAAGAACGGGTTGCTTCATTAGAGACTGAAACTGAAACACTCCATGAAGATATAAAACGCCTTGAAGCCGAAAATGACGAATTATGGAAGAAAAATGCTGAATTGACAAATGCCATACGCGATTTTGAAATGGCTTTCCGAGATCAGGACAGCCTCGAACCTGAAATAAGAAGTATCAAGGAACAAGTGGACTTTTCACCAAATCCCGCTGAAGTGTCAAAAAGTGTAGAAGCTGAAGAGAGTTCTGATGAAAACATAGATAATCGCAAATCAAATTTACCATTTGCAAATAAAAACATTGAGTCGCAAAAAAGTTCTGATTATGCAGAAAGCAGCGAAAAACAACTCCGAGAAGAACTAAGAATAATTTCAGAGAAATATGAAGCGTTAGAGAAACATAGTGAATCGTACAAGGATACAAAAGAAGAACTCGAACAGTCGAAGAAAACTATACATGATCTATTGAGTACTATCAAGGCATTGGAAGAAAATGTTGGTACATTAGAATCATCGACAAAAGAACTCGGGCGGGACAATGAAACTCTGTCACACAAAAACCAAGAATTAGTAGTCGAATTAAACAAATTAAGAGATACAGCGTCACATTCGGAGGATACAGTTTTAATAAAAGATCTTCAAATGAAACTTGACATATGCAATCGAGAGATAGAGGATCGCGAATACGATATTTTGCTTATGAGCAATGAATTGAATACCGCCATGAATGAAGTTGAAGAGAAAAAAGGACAAATTCAACTATTGAGCAAAACGAACGAAGACCTTACAAAGGAAAATACTATACTAACGGATCAATTATCCGCTGCGAAAAACGAGTCTTTGGAGGAAATAACCCAGCTGCACACGGAAAAATCAATACTAGAAGAAGAACAAACAGAAGCAAAACAAGAGATATTTAATAATCATGAAGAATTAATTAAATTGAAAGAAAAAATTCATGAAATGGAGGAAGACTGCCAACGTTTAACAGAAGAATTGCTTGCTTTAAAATCTGGTCCTCATGAACTTCTAACAGAAAATGAACGACTGTCAAGTGAAATTAAGCAAGTCAATGAACAGTTGGCTCATAATAAAACCATTGAACAAAAACTTCTGACAATGCAGCACATGTATGAAGAAGTGACAAATGAATATAAAAAATTGCAGGATGAGTTTTCAGTAGTCTGCTTAAAATTACAGGAGCTGCAAAAAGAAAATGATGGGCTCCAAAATATTGAATTGCAATTTAAAAATGCTACAGAAGAATTAAATTTGATACAGTGCAAGAATAAAGAAATGGAAATTGCATTAGAAGGACTAGAAAAATATAAATTCGATATTAAAACACTGGAGGAACAACTTCATTTAGAAAGGTCTAGTGTGAAAACATTGCAAATTGAAAATTCAAAGTTAAAAACGGTTTTGAACGAACACATGTCCTGCAGTAGCAAAATCGAATGCCTTACCTCTGCAATTAGTGAAAAAACGAACGAGAATGATGCCTTAAAGTCTGAAAATGAGAAATTGAAAGCAGACATTGCCCAGAATTCAAATGTACATAACCCCCAAACGACAATAATAGAAACTATTGACAATTTAACAGATCCTCTTAGAAACGACACTAACGCCGATCGTTTAGAAAATGTGTCACCCAGTCAAAACGAACTCGATGAATTATTAAAGTATGTGCAAATAAAACATTCTGAATCGGTTCAGTACCATGCTGAAATCCAGAGATTGTCTCAACTTTTACAAGAACAGTCTTTACGTATGCAAAGTCTAATTACAGAGCGAACCGCCAATCAAGTAGCACTTAATGAAAAGAACAATGAGTTGTTGTCTACTCAAAATGAACTCCAGATAGTTCGGCAACGTCTCCAAGAACTGAAAGGATCAGACGATGGTAGTCAAATTTGTAGCATAGCAGCTCATACAGACCAAATACGAGACATTACAATTTTAAATGAGAAGTGTAATGCAATGGAAGCGGCGTTAGTGCAGGAACAGTTAAGTAACAGAATCCTCCAAAATCAACTTTCAGAAAGTCAAAATAAAGAGGCAATCTCTGTAAAAGAATTGGAAAGATTGCGGGCCCATTTAGTTGAAATGGAGTCTACTTATACCGAAGAAGCTGTCATTGCCGAAGAAACGCGAAAAGAACTTGAAGCTAAATTACTACAAGCAGAGGAGAAAATGAAAAATAGTTCAACGGTGTATACTTCAGCTAGTATACGCGCAAATCAGCAAGTGGAAACGTTACAACAGCAGATTGCGTTAATAGTGCAGCAGAGAGATGACATACAACATAAATTGTCTCTCGCCGAAGATAAGATTTTGGCACAAACTGCCTCCTTGACAAACTTGCAACTTGTACTCGAACAATTTCAACGAGGTAAGCTATTATTTACGAATAATTTTTAAATAATCATTGCAATACTTACCAAATTTTTTTAAATATGACAGATAAAGAAAATGACATCATTAACACAACAGAAAAATTACAAAACAAGCTTCACGAATCGTATAAAGCACAAGAAAAACTGGCAAATGAGGTTTCTGAGCTTAAGGTTTGTTTTCTTGTATGCATTTTTATATTGAAATAATCAATAACTAATTTTGATAATAAGCAAAATCTATTCTATAATTAGGATCAATTAGCAGAAGCCAAACAATGTTTGCAAGCTGCATCCAGGCTGAGTGAACAATTAGATAAGAAGACGGAGAAAATAGAGTTCTTAAATCAAGAAGGTATTGTATTTACTATGCGAGGTGTATTTTTACATTCGTACTGTCACGTGCATCCTATTACTAAATTTGCGCATGACCGCCGTTAAGTATCTTGTTATCATACACCGGGGCCATTCTTTTTTTATCCTTTTGATCCTTATGCTCTGACAGAACATTACCCAAACCGTAACATGGTTGAATTCCAATACGAAATCAAAATCATTAAAACCTCAAAAAATAACCTGCAGTCATGTCTTTAACTACAAAACGCGTAAATGTCTTAGTAATCCGTCAATGAATATATAGGCACTTAATGTTTGTGCACTCACAACATAATTCAAGCACAAATTTCCACGAAATTTTCATCCTTGCACGATTATCTATTTAATAGATCTCTCATGATAAGTTTTTTAATCCTTACTTTCTAGTTTATTGTAGAATATAGTGTACGTATAGTAAGCATTTTTCAACATAGCAGCTTGTTCATTTGCATAACTGTGTTTAACCATAACACACCACCTACAGCATTGCATTATGATTTACATGCCAGTAAGGTAACAAAAGTCTATTTTATAATTATTGGTCTTGCTGTGAATTGTGACTAATCTACGAAATAGTATATGCATACAATACGGTTACATAGTCAAATATCAGCTGGTAATTCTGGGAAAATGACAATACCCAGGATTCTTGCTGGTATCCGGCTATGAACTGCTCCATCGCCTTGCACAATAAATCACATCATGGTTGGCTCATGCGTTGCCACTGGTATTGGTGCTGGTGCTACTCTTCTCCATTCCACTGTATACAAGCTATCACAACCATGCGTGCAACTTTAGATAAGAACAAAAGAGAATCCATTTTTTTCCAAATAGCCAAGTATAAAACAAGAAAAGCATAATTTCTTGTGGGTATCTTTGTTCACCGATGATTTCCGCGATTTTTGTCCTTAATATAGCCCACAAGAATCAAAATTCATTGTACCGTATCTGATTGAACTTTGAACAGTTATCATATATGTCATCAGTATTAATCTGTATACAATCCATATATTTTCTTCCCGAATTATCGTGTAAGAGCGTCATACAGCCGCATGCAACGCAAAATGTGATCAATTGACATAAAAGTAACAGTTCTAAAAGGCTAACTGGCTTGTGGAAAAGCATGCGTTGTATAGTAGATAAAGGTCATAGCTGTCAATGTCAAAAATAATACTAAAATCAATCGTAATATCAAATATATTTCAAGAAATAGTACGTACGTACGTACCTTAAGAGATATACGTACCTACTGGACAGAATCCACGTCGCGTTTGCATAATCAAGTACTTATAAGTGGGTGCTAATCCATAAATCAGTCATTTTCATCGGGACAGTTCAAGATTGAACAAATAAAAAATTGCTGAAAATAAAACAAGTACGCGTTTTGCTTCATTGTATAATTATCTATACACAATATGTATTTGAATAAGTTTGGTAACGTTAGAGTGGTTAATCTCATGTGGTAACTGTGAGCGTATGGAATGTAGAAGCTCATATTACCTCGTGGGATTTCCCACCCGTTATCACTATTCTACACAAAACTATAATTTTTTAGGCAAAAACAGATAAATATGCACAAACAACAAGCACTAATTAAAATTTTTGCATGTCACGAAGAAAAAGAATATCATTTCAATGTACAATATTTCAAACACTAAATTGATACTTCACTGCATCTAAATTATTCATACTCTTCGAGATATGTATTTTATACAGGTATAAATTAAAGATACTTCAGTGCGACAATATAGAGTTTTGCAGGATGCATCAAAGATAACAATAAGAAATGTTATATGATAAGTTTAACACAATCAAATGAAATTCTCATACAATATTTTGAACTATTAAAATTGTAAGACTATTTTACTTTCACAAGCATGTGTAAAACTTTAGTTATACTAGAACAGCATGATGAATGAAGAATGCAGCATGACATAGAAACTAAATAAGGTGTGGGTGTGAGTATTACATCAGGTACTGGTGTATTATCAAGACTACCAGTACTTGTGTTATACTTGCACTCATGTCTTTTCAACCCACCAACTTGTGAGCTTCCCAGCATCGAATTGCGCACATCTTACCTAGAAATAAAAAATTATATATAATTTTTTATTCATAGGGCGCCTAGTATTTTAATATATGTACCAAACAGTATTATTTTAAACTAAAAAATACTCTTACTATTCGTGTTGCATAATAAATCCATATTGTATATTTTTAGTGAGACGGCTAACAGAACTGGTAGATTCATCGGACCAAAGAATACAGATACTTAAGCAAACTGAAGACAGCAAAGTCGACAAGTAAGTTATTCATAGCATGCCATATAAGGAAATAAATTATCAGTTGCATCCTATTTTATTAATTCTTATTTCCATGCATACCTTCACAGGACTCTTGTGAAAAATCTCGTATTGGGATATTTATCATCAGCTGCAACTGACAAACCTTCAGTACTGAGAGTGGTAGCAACTGTTTTAGATTTTAGTGAACAAGAAAGAGAAAAAGCTGGAGTGGATGCCAGTGGAAACACCGGTTGGTTTGCACGTTTGAGCGGTGGTAATACTTCAATGGCCACAAAGGTAATAGTTTTAGAGCTGTTTATACTGATACAAATTTACTTGATAGACATAGTTTGTTAGTTTTTTAATAAATGCAACAAAAACTGCTGAATGGTGCATTATATGTGGTGAAGCTTTATTTATCATTACAGGATCAAGAATCTTCACTGTCAGCAGCATTTGTAAAATTCTTAGAGAGTGAATCGAAACCAAAGCCTCAATTACCTGCATTGCCAATTTCAAACTCGGTAAACCAAACATGTGCTTTGCTACTTTTTGTCTCATGTTCTAAGTGATATATACGAAATATTTATCATTTTTATAACTCATTTCCAGCCTTTATCGAAGCCATCCCACAGTAGGCAGCATTCTACTTCGTCAACGAATCAATCAACACTATTACTTTCCAATGTCAGTCTTCCAACATTTCCAGACTTCGTTCCAGCAAGGAATACAGGATCCATTTTGAAAGAAGTTTTAAAAGATAGTTGATATTAATAGAAAACATTCAACATCGTTCAAACGATATGTTTGTGGATTGTACATAAAATGCTATAACTATTCGAACTGCAAAAACGAACTTATCTAGAACATTGGTAATGTTCTAGATAAGGTTACAGTATTCATTACGCTGTTTTTACTAGTTGCATTTTCTATAATAGTTCCAGTTTAATGTATGATAGGGAAACATACTCAAATTGGCGACGTTTACGTTTATCTACCCTTTTAATTGCTTCAACATGTTATGGCAGATATTATGTGTATAATAGCTTTGCTACACCAGTAATTATATTAATCGTAAAAATTGATTGCGGAAAAGACGTTAAGATATTTATAAAATGTACAAATAAAAAAAATTTCATTCACGAGCTTAACTTGCTCAGTAAGGAACATTTTTTAAACAAGCAAAAAGGACTTATATGAAGCAACTACTATCATGTATAACACATAAATATCTACACACTGGGAGGTTTATTTGACAACAGTAAAATAATTCTTTATTGAATGACAATTATCGAATGTGAGAATATATTTTTCTTAATATAAACATTACATCAGCAGGATAGTGGAGCCTGTATACAATATGCAATAGAGCTCAATGAAAGGTTCCTAAAATGATATTAAAAAGATACGAGGATTTTGCGTGTTATTAAAGCACGAAATTATGACAAATTCATTTTATTGTATATTTATTATGAAATTGTAATATATAATTGATATGTAATTATAATTATAATGCTGAATAACAAACTTTCCAGCAATTTTGTTTCTTTCCACAAACAAATTAGTATCACATTATATTGTATGCTATTATATTGTATAATTAAAAGTAGGGAAGCCACTTTGGCAGAAGAAAACTCTATAAATTACACGCATATAGATTTTAGAGGCAATGATTATGATTTTTAGATATAGTTATAGTAAAACATTCCTGAAGCTATGTAAAAACAGTGTAAATTTAATGATCACAGCATTTCTCATTAATGTGGATCAATTTTTTTACTTGTTATATGAAAGTCCCTAATTATTAAATAAATCCTAACATTGTTCAACTATCTCCTTGTACAAAGTATATAAAAACTTGGTGTTATACTTGTATTCGTTTTTCAACAAATTTGGAAAATTAATATTTGTATTAATGTTCCTTGCAGTAATGCCACAAAATGTTATATGCAAAGCAATACTCATATGACATAGATATGAATATTGTTTTTCATAACAATATTAAGTATTCCAAAAGGGCCTAGTTTTACCTCAACTTCATTTGTTGGGCATGCATTGAAAAATTAGAAAAATATTTTTATTTTGTTAAAATTTTTGTGTAAACTTTTGTTAATTTATTAAAACTATGCGGAGATGATAATAAATAACACAGACATATGTATACAACATGAATTTATTGCAATCTTGGATCGCTAATACATCAATGCTACAAAACAATAATGCAGTATGTGCAAACTACAATTTTTTTCGATCACACAAAGAATGCATATGATGGAACACGCAAAAAGTAACATGAAATGAAGAATTATAAAATTAAAAAACAAATATAAACTGAAGTCTATTTCGTTTCTTGCTTCTTCTCAGGCTCAGTCTTCTCTCCTGCTGCTTTCTCGCGAATGGCTGGCTTGCCGGTTTTTTTAATTTCAATAGATCTCTCATTGGCGGTCTTCGGCGCATCCCTTCTAGGGGCGGTGATACTCAAAACGCCGTCGGACGACAAACTCGAGGTAACCTCATCGATATTACACTGTTCCGGTATCATGTACCTTCGGACGAATTGTCTGGAAATCCATCCGTGCTCATCCTGTTTCTCTTCATGTTTCCCCTCGACAATGACGCACTTGTCAACAACTTTGACATTGATCTCCTCGGGTTTGAATTGTTGCACATCGAGGATCACCTGGAAGCTATCCTTGTCAGCCTTAATGGTAGACGCTCCACTCTCGCCGGTTCGCAACAAGTTGTCCCACGGTCTGTAGTACAGCAGAGGTTGCTGCTGTCTGTAGAGTCTGTCTAGACTCTGCTTTATATGTTGCCCCAAAGCGTTGGGAGACGGTAATTGTTCTGGACGCAGACCGAGACCGAAGTTCTGATCCATCAAACGATGGGGTACTTCGAGATCCTCCCACCAGTCAGAGAACAAGAGCGGCACCAGAGACATTTTTGCGAAGTTATAACGATTCACTGAACGTTACGACGTTTGAACGTTTGTAAAGTTGCAAGCACCTTTTCAATGCTCAATGCTGCACGTTTAATCGCTTTCTGTCGACTGTTGCTAGCGGCCACAGCGGCCTCTATTTATACCTCCGCGCCAATCTGCAACCGCGCCGGTGTGTCCAGAAGATTCTCGAAGTGCTTGCACATTCGCGAAAGAGTGTTTGTTATGTTTGTCAGTAATCGTTGGTTACCGTAACCCATAACATTGACAAGATATTAAGAGTTCTCCGTTGTTTTTTGGCATTTTCAATCTTCATATACCGATGTTTTTACATTTTGTCGCGCTTTATAACGAATAACGCCGAAAACACGTATATACGCGCATTGTACTGACCTACACGCACAATACGCCGGGTGAGTTTCTGGAATATTAAGTGTCATTTCGGCTGGCCCCACCTTAATACACGCACAATAAATTCTTAATGTTATTAATTAATCGTCATGCAGTATATCGAAACGTTCTAACATAATATGTTTACGATTGATATCAATTCATAAATATTTAGAACCGTATAAAAATATCTTAATCTTTAGCCCAATATCATGTGTGATATACTTTCGGCACACATGCGATTTAATTATTTGTCTTGTTTCGGTCGTTTTGTCGACTGTATTTAAAGTTAGTCTATAGCATACATTTTTTCCAGCACTTTGTATCACCTGGGCACATTTATACTCTAACGCAGTATATGGCTGATTCTACATTGATTATGAATCAATAAAAACAGCAAATAACTCAATTTTTTGTACGTTACACATCACTAAAATACAAGGCTATAATTTATATGAAGATATAAAATAGTATAAAAATGAATCGGCTTCAATAGTGTGATAATTTAATGAATTGTTTATTTATATCACAATAAGTTTAGTTATATATGTGTAAGAGCAAATATTAATGCCAAATTGTATCAACTTTGTTCTGTAGAAGAATCGAGAACAATGTCGAATGATTCTCTTGCGAACCAAATGGCACGTCGTTCCACCACTGATAGAGAATCGGTAGTAACACTAAATTAAGAGTTACGTGCAAACGTAAGTTGACGTAAGATCAGATTTGTTGAGTAGATTTACTTATGTGTAATTTGGATATGCCGAAACGCGACGGTTCTCGAAATAATGTCCTTGGAAAAGTTCCTAAAATTGACTGCGATCATTCTAGCATACTAATGTTATGCATTTAAACATTTCTCGAGGTTATTTTGCCTTACGCTGGTCCTAAAAGAAGAAAAAGTGTTTCAAACGAATAAAAATAGGATCATATATATAACTTGGCTTAGTGTTGTGTACGTGTTATCCAGCATATATGTATATTACCAGGCATATATTTTGCACTTCCTATTATAAATATTCTGTAGCGTTTAAAAGGAACAAACAATAAACAATTCCTCCAAACTTGGTGTTAAAAATGTGGCTAATACATACATAAAAAGCCTTATCGTACAGGTCACTACAGTCGGTATTAAATATTTTTACGTTTTACATTTGCTAACTTTTAAATGTTGTATGCGCTAATGGTTTCAGAAAAAAAATTAAACAATTGCTCATTTTTGTAAGTGCGTTTACATTCATGGTCTGAGATCAATGTATGAAACGCGAAATCTATTTCTATCCAGCGGAGAATCGATGGTGCTTGAAGTATTCGTAAACTTTTAGTGCGAAGAGTACCTTAGTCACACACACACATACGCATACTGCGCATTTCACTGCTGTGCAGGTCACTGTACGCATACATTGTAACGTCTGCTAATAGATGTTACCGAGGTAGTAGAAGCTATAGTTGAATATCCCAATTTTATAATAGTTCATTCATGTAGTTAAAATTACGTCGTATACAAGAACTGTTGGCGTATTCCTATCGCTGACGAAAAGATGCGCCAACCGCATACGCCGAATCAACCCAATCTGCGCAGCATGTTGCGAATTGCCTGAAGGTTAAAAAGCAGCCTTCCTAAACCTATATATCGCGGACTGGAAACCAAGGGTGTCTTTTAGATTTCTTTTTCTGTGATGAGTTTACATATTCAGTTTCAAAAATCATAGTTGCGAACTAAACAGTTAACCATGTACAGAATATTTTGTTTATATTTTGATTACTTCTTTGTGTACAGTCATATGAAATTGTATATTAATATTTGTAATAAAAGGCCACAATACGTACGTGTCAGTAAAGTTTGGCCATACTTTGTGACTGTGAGAATCGAAATTATTACGACTTTAATTATTGCGCAGTATTCGACGAAGCTCTGTTTTTAACTGGTTTGAATGAGTAATAGTTCGTGTTGACTGGGAGCAAATACAATAGTCAGCTTAAGTTGTGCTCAAAATCATTTATTGTGCATGGAAAAATTACAGGGTATAAACCAAATTGAATCATACCAATAAATACGAAAATTACAAACGACTATTGTTTTAACTAAGTATTTGGTCGGGGTTTCGGCTAACATACCGATTACGTTTTGCAACGAAATAAATAATAACAGTATTAATATTAAACATGAGTGACATAAACAAATTTTTTTTGTTCTCTCGGTTGTCATTCTTTTCTAACAATTTAACTATTAATCAAGCATCTATTGTCATACATATTGCACATAACATTACATGACTTTTATAGTAGTATATCGCGAAAAAAAGTGATGGTAAACTATAGATAGTATGTGCTCACTGCTTCTTGCTTTCTTGCTAAAATATAACTTGCAAATCAGCAGTATGCATTCAAAAATGTTTCCAATATAATAGTTTCTACGTTATATTTTCGTATACGTGTACGTATAATTTCAAAGGTATAAATATATATGCTGTGATTTACTTTATATCAGGATTTGAATTAGTAATGGAATTAAACCGTTAGCTGAGTAAGTGTGACCCATAAGGGGTTAAGTGGTGTACAATATATAAGAAAGCGGAATATTTTGTATCATTGAACTTGAACACTTATGCAGTCTAAGTAATTTTAATATTGCCTTTTTTTCGCTGGGCCTGCTGCTGCTGTTGCTGCTGTTGTTGTAGTGAGTACTGCTGTTGCATACGTTGATGCATCGGATCCCTCTGATCTCTTTGTGCGTCCAAAAAATCTGTGCTTGGTTTCTCATAAACAACCGCAGCTGGTCGACCAGTGTACTGAATCTTGATTGCCCTTTCCGCGGCATCACTCTGAAAAGACTCCTTCCTAGGGCAAGTCACCGTAATAATTCCGTCGGAGGATAATCTTGATTCAACTTTTTCTGCATCGCATTGCTCCGGAATATAATATTTTCTGATGAAATGTCTTGATATCCATCCGTGCTCGTCCTCCTTATCTTCATGGCTGCCTTCGATTACAATGGTTTTATCAACAACTTTCACCTTGACTTCTTCCGGTGCAAATTGTTGTACATCGAGACTTGCGACGAATTTACTTTGCTCGGATTGAATCGTCGACGAGCCACCGGCACGATGACTTCTACGCATTGATATCGAATTCAAAAATGGATGGTAACGTCTGCGACGGTAATAGGGTCGGTAAAGAAGATCACTTCGAGAAGGTTCGAAATGGTCCAATATAGTCTCTGGATCCACGTCTACACCGAAGTGCTGATCAAATATACTGTGAGGACTGTCGAGGTTTTCCCACCAGTCGGAGAATAACATTGGAAGTAAAGCCATGATTGTTAAGTCAGTGATGGTCTAGATAGTTTATCAAGTAATTGATGTTCGACAATTACGATAACAATGCTTCGATTCGTATTTACTTATTCTTTTCCTTTATGCAGATAGGACTATCCCGTTTTATTGCCTTCGCGTGAATCGCGCGCAGAAGACGTTGTCCTGTTTTTATACGCCATCCCTTCGTAGGGGACAAAGCCGATGGCATCAGTAGTGGGGTTTTGCGACGCGAAACACGGTTTCTTTGTACGGTAATAGAAGAATATTCTGAGACTGGTTTCTGGGCAAGTTCGGACTTGACATAGAATGTTACTTCTCACACTCTATCGCTCAACTGAATCACTTAATTGTCAGTGTAGTTTTGTTCCCACAAAGAGTAATCATAATTTGTTGTAGTCATTTTTATTGCCCGTATTGTCTCAGATTTTTACGTTATTATTAGTTTTTAAGAAATTCAAAACCGTTATTTATGCAAAATTGTGAGTTACAGATACATCCATGTTTAATTTATCCGTGTTATATTAAATTGAAATGATAAGCAAAATTTATTAAATTTATATGCTCAAGAGTACCTTATTTTAGTATTGAATTGTTGCAACGCGTAACCGAATTAATTTTATAACAAAAATTTGTGACATACCATATAGATGACAAATTTTTTGTCGTATTTTGCGTCATAGCAAATAAGCAGTCTTCAGAATTACAGTCTACGAAAAAGTGGTAGAGTATTACAGGAAGAAGCATAAACACGCCGATTTAATTGGTAATAGAGGACGTAGATACATAGTTGCCTTTACGTAGCATGTGCTTATTGAAAAGCTACCTCACCGTTAATGATAATGTAAATTGTATAGTCACATTTTCGAAAAGAAATGCTCAGATATTTCTTGTAATTTGTTAATGCAGAACTTATGCGTGGTTTATAAATACTTTGCTATTTACACCTATATATCATTCGAATTTTTAGTATTTTTTGCAAGATTGTTCTTACTTCTGTTACATCTTCTCTTTTCTACGGATGTTTTTCATACAATTGCATATATTTACATACTCAACCTTTCGCTATAGGTAATACATAGCCGCAAAAGCAGTAATGTCGTGCAACCGCACCGGCATAATACAGAAATTAAAACTTCTTCATCTTGTGTACAAACGCTTCATTGAAGCTAAATAACAACTTAGAAGTTTTTATATAAAAGTAGAAAATTGAAAAGCAACATTGTGTTCAACTTTTCCTACCATTGTTCATTTTAAATCCTGCATTTGTAGAGATATTATTAAAAACATAAACATATACAGTGTAACATTCATAATGCTATGAATGACTACATCATTACAGCTAATCTAAAACTATCGCTATCTCATGTTTTTTTTTAATTTATTTGTTATGAAAATTGCGAAAGAAATAAACAATATGGTTTTCTTTACATGTGTACGCTTAATAGCAATAATAATATTATTGTTTACCGCAGTTGAGTACGGTAAAAGTATGCACCAGATTTGAGGATGTCGTAGTATAGTGTGTACGGGTTTTGTCATGGTTTCTTGCCATGTAGTCCTTCCTCATGTATAATTTAGAATCTGAGTTGAATGCAAGGGATCACATTTAATCTCACTTTCATTCTAGTAACGAAATATGATATCGAAAAAAAGCTGAGGAACATACGGGGTGTTGATATAATTATTATAATAGTCAAATCTACTTATTACTTGCACCATTGGCAGAATGCGGAAATTATTTATAATAACTAAGCTTGTTACATACGACCAGAACGTGGTGATATTTCCGGCTGGACAAGTAAAATTGGTGAAAAGATATGCGCAGCGAACACCTTGCATCCGACTAATCAATTAATTTTGTCACGTAAATTGGCAGTTGAAACATGAACAGCGTACCGTTTTCTTTGATTCTTCTTACTCTCGTGCGTCGGCCACACACCGAACCTTATATTGTAAGTCTTCAGCTGCTCACTTACCTGTTTTCAATTGTCAACTCTAATACCATGGTTCCAAAGAAACGTTTTTCTTTGAGATTTAATTATTTTTCATACTGTTCAGTATTGTGGTTAATGTATACTTCTATAAGGCGCGAAAGTCGAAAACAAACCTTTCTTAATGGGTGGGTGTGCCATCAAAGTCGTAAAAGTCTACGATCAAATTTTACGTTTCTATGGTCTGTAATTGGGGCTGGACGCTTATCTGCCTGCCGATCAATAACATGACAGTTTTATGTCTACCTATAGAAAATTATCACAATATACGATCAAAACGCATTCAGTAAAAGGTTACATCTGTGGTTATGGCAAGTTTTATTTTACACATTTTTTTAGTGTAAGCTGGAAAAGGTGTACGTACCAATACGATCAAATTGAAGAATCATGTACTTAATCAAAGAAACGAGATCAGACAAAATCTAGTTTTCTCTTCTTCCTTACGTAAATTACAATTGAATCTAAAGTTTCTTACTCAAAGCATAGAAGTTAGTACGAAAAATTCACTATGTTCTGTAGCTACGAAGTAATGGGGAAATATAATAATTTCGACAATAATACTTCTACAGGTGAAGAAAACTGTTTTCATACACCGCTCTTAAACGTTGTCTTTGTTGCGCTAATAACAGAAGCGTATACATATAATGTATTAGGTATATGAAATATATCAAGACATTTACTTAATGTATCACAGTATATGTATATTTGTCGTACATTTACGATTACACGAATACATGTAATGTTAATTTGTCTGTACGTATCAGTCCATGCGTATAAGTAAGTATACGTATATGCAGTACATATTCTGAGGAACGTATGTGTGAATACATGACAATGTTAAATATGATAAATTCAGTCGAAAATCATTAACTTAGTTCGCCTCAGCGTCCTCCTCCTTCGATTCCGGCTTCTTTGCCTTCCATTCGGCAGACTCGTCACGGATAGCCGGCTTGCCGGTGCACTCAACGCTGATCACTCTTTCTCCTTCACCGACCTCTCGTGGTTTTCTAGGAACGCAAATTGAAAGGACGCCGTCGGAAGACAATTTCGATGAAACCTGGTCAATGTCGCACTGCTCCGGGATCATGTATTTTCTCGTAAACTGTCTCGATATGAAACCGTGCTCGTCCTGCTTCTCCTCGTGTTTGCCCTCGACAATGACATGCCGATCGACCACCTTCACCTGAATTTCCTCCGGCGCGAATTGCTGAACGTCCAGAACCACCTGGAATTGGTCTTTGTCCGCCTTGACGGTAGACGAGCCGCCCTGTCCCTTGCGCACGAGATCTCCCCAAGGTCTGTAATAAGCTGCCATCGGACATTTCGAACTTCTTTCACGGGGTGGAAGGACGGCGTACAGCTGGCTGATGCTGGGTGAAAAGAGATTTTCCGGATGCAGTCCTCCGCCAAAGTGTTGGTCCATAATGCGATGAGGCTGCTCCAACTCTTCCCACCAATTCGAGAATATTAACGGCAGCAGCGACATAATGGACGTTTTTGCCGGTTAGTTCGAGTCTTTCTAGATACTGTCTGAACAGAGTCACGTTGTGCAATGATCGAGACTGCTGGTCCAAGTTCAGACACCGTCTGACCGTTGCTTGCCGACTGACTCGTTGCCGGGTGATGCCAGTCGGTTTATCGAACGGTCCGCCATTTGGAAAATACCAGAAGCCTGCGCAGCATTGAATCTTCTCGAATGTACCGAAACCTAGAATTATCTCTGGGCGATGGACAGAAATTCTTTCAATTCGTTACAAATTTTATTAAGCGAAAGGAATTAATGATTGAAAATACTTTAGTATACGCATGTCACGTTTATTATAAACTTAATTTACTGCCATATTCAGGAAAAAAAAATGTGGAAAGCAACGCAATTCTGAACTATCGAATACTGAACGTCTGTTTCTAGATCTTATTAGTTTTAATAAATATCGTTGAATAATTTTAATTTATTTGTATAATGCTACTTATTTTCGTAATATTTTGTGTTTTTATTTTCTAGATTACATTTTTTACATTTCATGTTACAGTAATTTTCGCATTTGTTGCGCTTAACAAATAATTAGACCACAGAAATATAACACTAAATATCTCCTGGATGTTTTCTTTAACCACAATGTAGTTTTTAGCATGCGTTGATTGAGCAAACATAAGACCTTCGTACGGCTCATTTGCATTACAATAGATCTAAAGCCCTTTAACAATAAGTGTCATTATGTCAATAAAAAGTGGGATTATCGTTATACATTCAAATAGTTACGTTTTTATTCACCTCTGAAATATCAGGCTCAACTAAGTCTTAACTGTCAATCCACAAGAGAAATACACAACTTTTTATTTTAAAATAGCATAATTTTCGAAAAATCAATGTATCTATAAAGTGGGTAAAATTAGTTTAAATGTGCCGTAAAGCATTTTAAAATCACTATTACATTTATGTCCTCAGCTTTTGCTGTTTTATGTCTAATTTTAAGCAGGGACAGTGCCAGAAAGTGCTAGAAAGTCCCAGAAAGATCGATCGGCTTAACGTATCAATTACTACAGATAATTTTGCCGCTGTTTATCTTCCGTTTACACCGTTATACTTAAAATTGCTAACGAATTGTGTACATACGTAAATAAAAGTATTTCTATCCACAAAAAAAACTTTCTTCGGTACAGCCTATCGTGCATAAAATCGCTTGACAGTTTATTCACTAATAATAAAGATATCAATCATTAATAAGTCAGAGTTATTTTTGCCAGTTATTTGGTATTAATTTCACATGTAATTCTTATTGCCGTTACATATTATTTGTATTAAATGTTTAAGACAAGGATGTGTGAAATCACAGGATACACAGGTTTATGAAGAACTCTTATTCAATGTGACAATTTTAACTCAGTTACAGGATATGACGGAGAAACTATAATAATTTCGATGTCCAATTATTAATAAATGAACTTGCTCATTACAAGATTTGACATTCCAGTGTGTAAGAATACACGAGAGTAATCCTTCGATTACTGACGCCAGTGGCTCAGATAACCCCCCGTGTTCTCCTCTCCAGAAGGAAACTACTGGAGAGTTCTGCCATTTTAAGAGTAGAGCAGGGGTATAGGTTCGCGTACTTTCCGGAACAGTAAGGGTACTGAGTAAGACTTCTCTAAGGCCTCCCTAGGAGGCGACGGGTACATAATCCATTCCCACCGCCAAAGAGGGACACAAAGCAGAGTCGATGGTCATATTCGGCGAACGATGGTATTATCCCGTTTTCACTCAGCAGGTGAATTGATCGTACGAGGTTGTAGAAGACCGATGCTTATATTCGTTATTAAGGGTAGGCCGATCGAGGACAATTGCGTTGCTACGTGAGACACCCCCATCTTCTAGAACCTTCGAGACGCTGACTTGCTTACGTTGGTTATGTAACGTAGACAGACTGTTCGCGATGTCTTCAGCATTGTTAAGTATTACAATTTCAATGTTATCTTAAACAAATGTTCATAGTTCTTTTCTACATATACTATTGTACGTAATCTGCTCGTGAACAAGACTGTAACTGCTTTATCAACGTACATTTCGAGAACGTTCTAATTTTCCCATATTTTTCATCCTAATATAATTTATATATTAAAGCAGCAGCAGCTGTAGAGAAAACTACTTTACAATCCATATTCTGATAGAAGCTAATAGATAGGGTGAGTTGTAGAAAGCGGGGTACATAAATATTTTCGTCAATAGTCATTGTAGCAAAAAGTTATTTAAACCGACAAGGTCACATGTTTAGCACATTTAATGTGACTCCAATAACAAATTAAAATAATAGTCATTGATGTTTAAAAAGTTATTAAGCAAGTGCGACATCTATTTTGATTTTTTTTCTATTCACTTTTTAAGCTCGGAACGGCTTTTGGATTTACGTACTTGGTAACACTTGCAAAGAGAAATTGTTCGATGTGAGAAATATTTCTGTAATTCCTTACGTAAATCCAACGTACAGGTAAAGTCAATTTGTTTGTTATGGAAATAAACGTGCTTGAATGTGTTCATTGATGAAGCATGACATGCTGTGTAACTGTAAGGACAGTGTTTCTACGTGTACATTACGTGTTTATCTCTAGTACCCACAGCGAAATAATAAAAACAATCATTTTTTTCCGCATTCATTATTTAACAATCTTTATTGAATCCACACAAGTATTATAGTAATGCATTATAAGTATGGGCTCATTATAAATAGAGCACATTAATCAAGAATTTAACATTTGAATTTATTATTTGAAAATCAAAATATTGGACCGTATATAATCGATAAAGCAATGACGTATAGAGGAATGGACCTGTCATCATTGATTGTAGCAAAATGATTCGGTACATTACATTTAGTAATGAAAATCATGTATTGAATGGGAAAATCACTATTTTTAAAATAGATATTAAAAAAATAACGCCATACTAACAAGCTAATACCATACATAAAACAGAATTTTAGGCCTGGACGTCAATATCGGAAAAGATACACGATATACTCTACGTTGATTACAAGTGTCTGTCTCTTTCTACTGTCGTTACTAAATTTTTGATGTCTTATCTTGTACAATTTGTCCTGATAAATGGTATGCTTGCACTCAGCGTTCGCCAATTTGAATTTTCATTACATCAGCGCCTATTTATAATTGGCTATTGTACACAAACCAATTTTGCCGAACTTGTTCTCTAACTGAGATGTAACTTTCCTGGTGTGCTTTCTTTATTAATAGAAAAAATACTTGTAGCATTTTTATTGTAATGAAAATGTACTACTCTAAATATAGCGACACCGCATAAATAACTGACTGATGCGGTGGGTAACAGTTTTAAATTCGTAAATTATTTCACTTTTAGCTTATGGCCTGCACGAATAATTAAATAATATTTTGTAATCAAGGCAAATAAGTTTTTTGTACCACAAAATGTTTATTTCAGTATTTGTTACAAACCCAGGATTGTATGTTTCTTTGATCCCAAATGCCCGAAGTCTTCTATGTTTACATTTTGCTATTTACTTTCTTTTACCAATTTACTTTCGAATTGTCAACATACATTTTTTCCAACTGTGGATAAGAAGATTTTCTACAGTGATGATAATTTCAGAGGCATTTAAACTAGTATTCTGTATTTGGAATAGTTTCTACTTCTGTGAGTATTTCATCTATGCATTAGATGGTAAACCATGCAAGCACTAGTCATTCCTGGATTGCAAGCAGTCGAGGGGCGAATAGTCATAACCTGTACCAGAGATTTGCAGTTACTAGAAAAATAATTGCACAGCATAATCTCCATTATCTGACATCACCATCTAAAATTGTGTAATCAAACCTAGATAAATCGTGCTGCTAAAAATAC
The DNA here is from genome assembly GCA_914767735.1 of Anoplius nigerrimus. NCBI lineage: Eukaryota > Metazoa > Arthropoda > Insecta > Hymenoptera > Pompilidae > Anoplius > Anoplius nigerrimus. The sequence goes on from OU612080.1 coordinate 18,246,730, forward strand.
TTTGACGGTAGTTGAAATGGTTGAAAAAGTTATTTCTTTTCTTGAGCCATTATTTCCTTGTGACGTTATAGTTCGAACAATTTTTCAAAAATTCAAACAGTAATTAAATATTCACGTTTAATTTATTAACTTTCAGTTAAAATGATCGGTCACGGTTTGTGTTTGCACGTGAAAGACAGTATTTATCAAAAAAAAATCATTATGGTAAATATCAAGTACTTCATGTTTATAATTTTAAACAAAAAAAATAAGCATTAAAATTCATAGACATGTTGACGATAGCGTATAGTTTGAATTATACATTAACGATATATTAGAATGATATATCGGCTGAAGTCGTAAAATACGTCTTAATTTGCCATAGACATCTTCAAATAGAGACACGACAATCGTAAGGTTATGGCAAAGAATTTTGTACGGAAGTATAAGATACCAGAATAATACGATTTTAAACAAATAAGAAATACACTGCCAGCGTCTAAAATTCCATCACGTATCTGCTGTTTAACAATGGATATGTATAAATAATAAATTAAGAAAATACTGATATTTGAACATGCAAGACAGACATTTGAAGAAGTGTCAGAAACAGATTACAAAAAACGATGACAAGCAGTAAATAAGCAGCAAATTTGAATCTATTGCCATGTCCTGATGATTATTATCATCATCTAACAAAAACATTCAAGAAATTACTGTTCATTGTTCATTTTGGCTATGTTGTTTACTACAGTGCGTGGGTAGTTTAATATAATGTGTCGGTGAATGACTCAAACAATTTCCTCTTATCATTTGGCTTTAGATATTATCACAATTTCCAATGCATGTGTTCATTTATGCTATTTAATATTATTTTCTTTATATCATAATATAATATAATGTACTAAACGCTTATCGTATGCTGAGTATTAATGCAAACATTTTACATCAGTTGTATTATCACAGAGTTTACTTCATTGATATTTATTATATTGAAGCATGATAATATACAATAGCGTAAACATAAAATAAATTAATTTTTATTAATCTTTGTCTTAAATGAGACTTTTTTTAGATTTGTATTATGTAGCAAGTATTTTGATTTAAATGTCAATTTCCTTTTTGTTAACGCTTCAGATTTTCCTGTGCGATTAATATGTTTCCCAAATATTAACATGTATTTTGTGTATTATCGTATACATGCCATATCTTAAGAATTTGACTGTGTTGGCACATTTCTATGAAAAAGAGACATCACTCAAATATATTTGCTCCTGTTGTTGGTTTATATATGTACATGGGTCCATGTTAACAATATTGTAAACTTGTGAAGTCATTGCAAACTGTACCTGTTATAATTTAATAGCTAAGAAATCAAGTTACATTAAAGGTGAACAGAATGTTAAATTGCTTAAGTTTTTGGCATACTTTATTGTAATGTATTCAACACATATTTTGACTTACACAAACACTTTAATTTTGTAGAAAAAATATAAACTTACAAATAAACTACTTCTATTTTTATTCTTTATGGTGAAATGTAAAAAAAAAGGATGATAAACTTTAGAAGTGAATGAAGTCGTACTTATAGTGTAAATATTTATTAAATGGTCTTAGGTAGTACATTTAATATATGCACCTAACAAATAATACACACACTTTTGATTAGCACATTTGTATTACACAATTGTAGTATTTTAAATACATAGGAATAGTGTGTAATAGGTAAAAAGGGAATGTGAAATGCAATAAGCTTGTGTAAGTGAACATTTTTTGCAGTATGTCAGCAATTAGTTTAGTCAGTATTTTGACTGTTGAATGAAAAACAAAATGGTTGTGAACGATAATAATGGGCGTGTTGAGGGTTCTTATTTCTTGCTCTCCTTCTTAGGGGCTTCTTTGTCCTTTGGTTTCTGTTGCTCCGTGTTTTGTAGAGCTGGTTTGCCGGTGAATTCGATCTTAATTATTCTTTCATTTTCTTGTTTTGGTAAATCTTTCCTGGGCGCAGTAATAGTCAACACGCCGTCGTTTGATAATTTTGACACAACTTGATTAATATCGCACTGCTCCGGTACGATATATTTTCGCACAAACTGTCGGGAAATCCATCCATGTTCGTCCCGTTTTTCCTCATGCTTTGCAGTGACCACCACATATTGGTCAACAACTTTCACGTCAATTTCGTTCGGTTGGAATTGTTGAACATCCAACACCACTTGAAATTTGTCTTTGTCGGCTTCAACGGTCGAACTTCCTCCAGAGTCTCCCCGCCGCCGGAGCAATATATTTGTTGACGGTTTGTAGTAGCCAAGCAGTTGTCTTGGTTGTCTTTCTCGGTTGGCAATATATTCCATTAGACGGGGATTCAACAGTTGCTCTGGATAGAGACCCAATCCAAAATTCTGATCCAAAAGATGATGAGGATGATCAAGATCCTCCCACCAGTCGGAAAATAACAGCGGTGCCAACGACATTTTGTATTATTTTATGTGTATATTTTTACACGGTATCAGTGAATAACACGGATTCACACTTTTGCGAAAATATTTGTTGCGAGAGCAAATCGATAAATTGTAACGTTCACACTTCCTCGTTGCTTGCTTTGTGCAGACTGATGCAGCGCACGATTTGCCGGCTGAATATATACGCTTCTGTTCCTACGCCGAGAATGTTCGCACACAATCTAGAAGCTTCGCGTATGTTGCATGAGATTCGGTCAGATTCGGTTGACGCTGCAACGTTCGTACACGATAACAATGTCGCTTACCATTCTTCAAATAATTTTAACGAATTAATTACACAGCTGCATATAACATGTGAAATAAAAATATGATCCTTGTACGTTGTACTTTTTACAGTATGTTTAATTTTAAGATGTTAAAAATGTTTAATATGGTAAAAATAACTTCGGCAAAATGCGTTAAATTCTTTGTATTTTGATTGGAATTTTACGAGTCCATTAACGAATTCGATATTATTATACGTACATAAACAATATTTATTTGTGCAACTTAATTGTAAGTAGAAAGCTTATAAATAGTTAATATCTATTTGAATTACGCTCGTGCAAAAAACAAACCCCATTCTTATTACAATTATTCTTTCTTAAAATGTATCAAATAATTTAAAAATAAACGAAACACTTAAATAAAGTGACCATCAAGTGTATTTACATTGTTTTTATAAATGCGTCAGGTCGTACTATACGTGTGAATGTTTGCAAACATGCCGGCTCCTGCAGACGTTTAATACCGGCAAAGAGTATGCCTTTGACCGTACATCCTCCCCATTGTTCTCTTCTGTTAAATATTATTCACATTAAAAGTATGAATAAAGTTTTATTAGTTCATCTGACAATTATGTATTTTCTCTTACGCACAGTACGTTTTTTAACTATTTCCCGCTTTGTTCGACGAATTTCGATTTCCAGAATTTTCTTTTCATTTGGGCACCCTTGTCTAACAACATTCCCCACTATGCAGCAAGCGAAAGGGATATATACCGGTGCGCGTCAGCCATTTACAACAGATCGTAACGTAACTGCTTGACGACACGAGAGACGCTGCTACTAGTGCGCAAACTGAATTCCGGTTTGAAAAACAGTTGGAGTATATTACGAAGTGGTAAATAAAATCAAAGAGAAATTGTGTTACGTTGTATTGCCCTGTTCTTATATATTTGGCTATTTCAGTGTGAACGAGGTTAGTTCAAGATGTCCTTATTGCCGATGATCTTTTCTAACTGGTGGGAGGAACTCGATCATCCTCACCGGCTTCTGGATCAGCATTTTGGCACATCACTGAATCCAGAGGATATATTAACCCGATCCGTGATGCCGTACGACTCTGATATTCTCGTGCTACGACCTCGACGTCGTGGACATCAACGTTATCAGCCATACGATAGGAGCTTGTCTCGAAAGTCAACGGGAGCTTCAGTTGTAAAGGCCGACAAGGACAAATTTCATGTTACCTTGGATGTACAACAATTTGCACCTGAAGAAGTTTCTGTAAAGGTGGTGGGCAAGAATGTTGTAATCGAAGGAAAACATGAAGACAAGCAGGATGAACATGGCTTCATTTCCAGACATTTTGTCAGGAAATATCTTATACCTGAACAATGTGATATGGACCAGCTTGAATCAACATTGTCTTCTGATGGTGTACTTACTATAACAGCTCCAAGAAAACCAATTGAAGCAGATAAAAATGAGAGAATAATAAAAATTCAAACAACTGGTCAACCAGCTATAAGAGATGATAGTCTAAGAAGCGGAGACTCACAAAAGGAGCAAGCTTCTCAAACTCAGAAGAGTTCAACCCAACAAAGAGGTCAAGAAACAACTGTGAAAGCTGCATAAAATGCACAATAATTCCTCATTCATTTCCATTTTGTCAGTATTTTGCGTATTACGTAGTAATGGTATATATTAAGCTTTACATGTATTAAATTATTCTACTCATTCTACATTGAACTTACATGATGTACCTACTTCAGTATCACCATTCCATTCTGATTTTCATGTATGTTAAGAAAAATATTATAAGTATTCCACATATAAATGTGTACGGTTTTTTGTATTATTTGTGAGACAAGAAGATTTGTAATAAAACATTTTTCGAAAATTTATATCCATTTATTTGATTTAGTGACAATAATCTTAAAACCCTAAGAATGTATCATACAAAAGTATAAATTGTATATTTCAGTTAATTCAATGGACGGTATTGTGCATCACATAGCAATTATTACTATAGCTTTACCCCTACGTTGTTATATTAAACTATGTTATTACACATAATAATACTACAAATTTAAAATTCTAGTAAAAAAATAAATGTAGCTGGAATTTACAAATACACTTGTAGACAAAAATAAAACTACATATGGTTTGACAATGAGTTTTAACATATTTTATCCTATTCTTTCATGCTTTGCAGTATTTTCATTTCCCTATGTAAAAACAACACAATGCAAACGGAATGTCACATTATTGACAATTGATAAATGTGTTTTTGTTTCTTATTTTGACATAAATGTAAAATTTGTTTTGCAAAATGCTTTTGAAGGTAAAACTTTCTGATACAAAGAACTATAACCAAATTCCAACCATTTATACATCAGGCATGTATTTTACAAATGTTGGAAACTAGTTTATGTTATGTTACTGTTTAATATGAGAAAAAATGTCCCTTCTCAATTATGAAAAAAAAGCATTCAAATTCCAACATTTTTATGTATATAAAATACTCCACAAATCAGATCATATTAGTATAATGAATTTTTCTCAAATAAATGACATGTAATGGTACTTTGTAAAAATATTATGCCACGTAGTAACGTATAACCATACCAGCCATCAATAAAAATGCAGAAATTTGGATATTGCTACCACCATTGCATCTATGATCAAAATAACAAAAACACCATGTAACTTCATCGTAGTAATTACGATGAATATCTAATTGATGAATACTGTTATTCACATAATGCCCAAGATTTAAGTCTTTGGCCGCTGGCCGGCATCCTTCATATCGATCTGCTGGAATATCTGTTCTAATACTCCGTACAGAACTTAAACACTCTCTTGTTATAATTGTTTCAGCTGAAAAAAGTTATTTATATAGGTAATGTAAATTATGTGTTAAACTGCGATAGAATTATTTAAATGAATTTATGTAATTCTTAATAATCATCTTGATAAAGCAAATAAATTTCAATGTAATTGTACCTCCTTTTCTCTCGATTATTTTTACACATTTATCATCATATTCTGGGCATGTCTCGCCCCAGTAAAAGAACCAATTTAATTCTGTACCACATCCAGGGTGATTGCTATTACACCTGTAACAATACAGGCTGTCACCTAAAATTAAAAAGTGTTTTGAAATATAATTATGCGAAATTTGTTGTCTTGTAACCTAAGCCACGCCCTTTGTATTTTCATACGAATTTTAATGCATTACCTTGTTTGATGAAAACACTCAACACAAAAATGATGACGGCTACGGAATACTTCATTTTAAGTTCAATTATTAATAAATAAAAATTAAAAAAAAGTATTCGGAGATCAATAGCAACTTTCTGTGTTTACAAGTTGTGGGTTAGGTTTTCCCACATCGTAACTGTCGCTCTCGTGATGAATAAGCCGCATATTACTGAGTAATTTTTCTTTTGTCCGCTAGAGAACGACACATGTAAACATTCTCAGCTGAAAATGACAATATAAATTACCATTATATTGTAAATATGAAATGCGGTTTTGGGCGAGGTAAAAGCTTTGAAAATATTGGGATAGTCATATAGATAATTGAACATCCTCAATGTATCCCTTTCTTGCTAAAATTATATGGTTTATTCTCGTGAAACGATGATGGCTATACCCTACAGCTGATTATAATTCAAATAAAGAAAGGAGGTGGCGAGAATGTAACGATGACACTTTCAATAAATATTGTTCGTGGAAAACGCAATCTTGTTTATACAGCAATATTATATTGATCTGTCTTACTTTCTTATTCCCCCTGTTTTCTTATTTCCTGACAGTTACTTTTTTGTGGAGTTTTTCATGTCCTCCTTTAAACTTTCAAGCCTTAACTCTTTTTGTCATCAACTTCTTCAACTAATATATATCTATGTAATTTTGTCTTCAAACGAATAGTATTGTTCGTTTCTTGAATAAGAGACCAAAAAGTCTCAAATAAAGTACACATTGCGTGTAACATTGTATACATTGATCTTAACATACCACAAAATATACCAATACTTTGATATATTTTTACTCAGTAGTTATTGATATCACGGTTTTTTTACGGCAACATTTCGAATACAGGCTTGACTCACTTCGACTCGCGATCACTTGATACACGGGTTGTCGAATTCTTAGAAAGCATAAAGTCTGGTAATAATAATAAAAATAATGTACTCCTGCCGTGCTTTGTTGATGAATTCACAAGTATGGCGCGCTGTATTCAGGTGACATTTTCAAGATACTATTATAATATATTTTGTCATTGAGATTATGTGTGGGATAAGGTTTGCGTGGTTAGAATTGAAACGCATCACTACTTATTACGAAAATGTTTATTATTAAGGAATACTGTCTCTTTTCACTATATGCGCTATTTTCACAATTAAACTCTTTCCCTTTCTCTCTGTCTCTCTGTCGCTCTGTCGCTCTGTCGCTCTGTCTCTCTGTCTCTCTGTCTCTCTGTCTCTCTGTCTCTCTGTCTCTCTGTCTCTCTGTCTCTCTGTCTCTCTGTCTCTCTGTCTCTCTGTCTCTCTGTCTCTCTGTCTCTCTGTCTCTCTGTCTCTCTGTCTCTCTGTCTCTCTGTCCCTCTGTCCCTCTGTCCCTCTGTCCCTCTGTCTCTCTGTCTCTCTGTCTCTCTGTCTCTCTGTCTCTCTGTCTCAACTCTCTCTCACTTCGCACACTCTACGCAACGCTGTAACACTCTTCGTCTCGCGACTCGCTCTGAAACTCTTCTCCGGACTCTTCTGTTTGATCGCTGTTTACGCGATTTCCTCTTTTCGTCGGGATACTTCCCTTTACCGGTCAATTCACCTCAAGGCCCTTTTCTGATGCGTCATTAATGTTTATTTGCGACGCATCGCCTTCATCTTACCATTTCGTTGCGCCACTTACACACACATTCACACTTTCATAATCACTTACCACGGTTAATTCATACATCCCACATATGTAGGTACAAAAGATATCTAAATTGGTGAATGCACTTTTTGTTTTCTAGTTTACTACAATGAAAGTTCGTTGTATGGTATTTTTGCTGTGTATGAAATAACTTATTCTTTGTACGTGTAAAACGTATACGCATTACATTCAGGGGGAATCAGAATTCCAGGGAGAAAATTGAAGGGGTGATAGAACACATCAATACAAGCAATTTTTGTAAGACAAGGTTGGGATGGAACGCAAGGGGTGAAAAGTTACAGGGTAGTTTTCCAGCGTCACATTTAATGCGCTGACAGTCACGAGCGTCGCCGATGCCTGACATGGCGGTTAATGTGTTAAAGAATTATCGCAATAATGGGAGGAATTATCTGAGAAAACATTTTATTAAGAGCAATTTTATTGATTTATGTGCTCCGGATACCGGTCACGGTAAAGACGCTGCGCCGCGTACGCATTCCGGTCCGCCGGACCGTACATATAACAATAAGTAGTAAGCAGTAAGCAGTTTTGAGCAGCGTGGTCTGGTGGATATGTATCATATGTCTAAATCCGCGTGTTACCATTTCCCTTTTTTTTCTTTGAGCATATATGTGCCCATAATTATGAAAGTGGTCTGTCAAGATTTAAAAAAAAAAAATTACATTGAATAAATTTAGTGTAAACAAATGTGGTGTGAAATAACTGATAAACTCATTTTTTTTTAAATCTTGACTTGGACCACTTTCATAATTATGGGCACATATATCAATAATATTCTTGTTAATAAAATGTTTTCCATTGAAGTACCTAATTGAAACAGACTTATTGCACAAAATAATAGGTAAAGTAAAAAGTTCTGAGCGTTTTCCTTTAATTGGCGCTAATGAGTCATATTTCACGATGTATACGTCGCATCTGGACATTCTATAGTTCGTTGTGACGGCGATATAGGTAACGCTTTAAAAAAAGTTATTTGACAGTTTTGTATATGGTGAAGCCAGTTACGTGTTAGAGCGCTCCAAAATGGAAGTAAAGAAAGAGAAAATTCGATACATTCTTCAGTACCACTACGACCAAGGGGAAAAAGCGGAGCAGGCGGCCAAAAAACTTTGTGCTGTTTATGGACCCAATACAGTATCGAATGCAACAGCAAAACGGTGCTCCCAACGATTCCGTTCGGGTAATATGGGCGTCGAAGATGAGACATCCTGCGGTAGGCCAATCGTCGAAAATGTCGACAAAATCATGGAAAGCGTCGAGTCGGATCGGCATGCGAGCACTTATTCCATTGCCCAGAAACAGATTAAGGTAGGCGATCGACGAGAAGCGGCCAAAATTGGCAAGATGGAAGGGTGTTATTTTCTATTAAGACAATGCCAGGCCGCACACATTTTTAACGACGCGTCCAGAAGCTCCGAGAGCTTGGATGAGATGTTCTATCGCACCCGCCGTATAGCCCAGACCTTCCTCCAACCGATTATCACTTATTCAAGTATTTAGAAAATTTTCTTGATGGTACAAAACTGCCCTCAAGAGAGGCTTGTGAAAATGAGCTGGCGAAGTTTTTTACCAATAGGGACGAGTATTTTTTCAATCGGTGAATTATGAAATTGCCTTCAAAATGGGCAAATGTTATCGAACAAAATGGCGCATATTTGATTTAAATCCGATAATCCTAACTTTGTTAATTTAATCGTCGAAATAAAGAGAAAAAACGCTCAGAACTTTTTACTTTTCCTAATATAATGTATCCCACACAGAGCCCCGTCGCTAAGGACCTAGTAGTCGATGCGACGCAAAAACCCCACCAAAAAAAGTGATATTCTGAAATATCTTCTCTCATTCTTCTGATAATCCTTTAACACGCATCAAATGTGATGGCGGAAAACTGCCCTGTAACTTCTTACCCCAAGCGTTCTGCCCATACATTGTATTACAAAAATTGCTTGTATTGATGTGTTCTATCACCCTTTACATTTTCTTCCTCGAATTTTGATTCTCCCTGTATATCGGCTGCGAGTACGTCGATTGCAAACTCTTTCACGATCAGCAGTATTCGACATGTCTCGACCATCGTTGTTAATACCGCGCATTCAAGTAATACTTTACCCAAGTGAGGCAGCTTAGTGACAAACTAATGATCAAATTCTATGAGTAAACTGTGGTATAATTGAGACGAAGGAATAGTTAAAAAACAGTGAATGCAATACCATACCGCAAGTGAAGAGGAAAATAAAGGGCGGGGAGGGGGGGGGGGTGAAGATGACCAGCGAATGAGGCAGTAACTAATAAAGAGGGAAAATATCTAGAAAACGGCGAGTGTGGTCGGAGATAGGTAAATGGAAAAGTTTGCAAAGCAGCGACTGATGAGCATAAACCAGTATTTTCCTCCTCAAACTTCGATACAGTCTGTAACATTTGTAGCGGACCGAAGGCAAATGAGTTCGACCCTGAATTTTTCCTCCCCCAAACGACCGAGCTGGTACTACAAATGTGTTCGCGGTTCGGCATTCGGGAGGAGTGTGGAGTTTTATGACAGAGTATTACAGACCACGAAGGTAAAGGGTAGTTTTGCGGCAAGGTCGGACCCAGTCGATTCTAATTGTAAGTCCACGCGTAAAGGATTTCTCCCCCTGTGTAATTATTTCTTATTAGTTTTTGTTATTTTTATTGACACATTGATAAATCGTTTAACTACACGTCTTCATTTCACCCAGTCACTTCACATTCTTATCGATGTCACATACATGAACTCAAGCCTGTGAATGACAAGATCTTTTGATTATGTGAACACTAAACGTAATGCTATCTGATTATGGTTTTCCTGTTTAATATATAATAATACCAGAGTTATTTCGAGGACCTATTCAACTGTCTCAATTGTCGTTCTAAACTTTGAGAAATGTTTCTTATATAAGTAACGAGGTGTTACGGCCCACACCCCACACCCCATAGAATTTCCATAGCATATGTATAATCATAGCATCTAAGCAACACCATAACATTTATAATTAATATTAACGAAGTAACATATATATTTATACTAATCACAACTATTACCGTACAGACACATACCTGCAGCCCCATACCTAAGACCCTTTTATTACTGTATTCCGCAGGCCTGCGACTGGGCCCTCGAGGACGCTACCCCCTCTCCATATCCACTCACCCACACACACATACATTTGTATACCTAGTTCTAAGCATATTTAAGGACCGACTGTAACCGCCAGCGGGCATTCAATATTCTATATTCAACATTCAGCATCCAACATTCGACATTCTATATTCTGCATCTCAGTCATCAGCTCCGACCGAACCATTTATCATATAATTAATAAAGTATCGTGAAGGAAATCTATTACAAGTTACAAGGAGCTTCCTACCCCAAGAAAAACCCACCACGTATCCCAGGCCGTAACAGAGGTGTGAAGGTTTTGTTAAGTTGGCATTGGGGTTGACAGACTATGCCGCCGTTTCATTTGACGTTAGCAAAAGCGCACTGCCTTATGATGCAACGTTTGGTTTGCAGTTCATCGTGATGATAACGGGGTTCAAAATTCAGGATGATAGTTTCAAATACACACCCAATCAAGTGTTTGTAACTTGTAGTTTCGCAACAGTGAGAATAGGATAATCGTTCATTACCTTGTTTGCGAACCTCTGGGATGCTTATGCTGTGTCTTGAAGCTCAAAAGTCATAAACGTAAACTCAACAAAATGTAGAATTTTTAATTACAGCAGTTTTAAAGACCTCTTACTCTTTAATGGATATTGGATTGTTATTCGTCGAGGATCGTTATGGAGTTGAGATTGTTGTAACCAGCACAAGGCCGATAGTCTTCGTTTTTCTTGGGTACAAAATTTAGATAGCGAATTAGGTATCCTTATGATTAGAGTAGCACTGTACTTGCTGATTCATTAGTTTAATTTCTTAACACAGCCGTCGCTTTATCTCGATATAATTTTTTACAATACCCGGTACCTGTAATACCTGCACAGCGTTCTTTATCATTTAAAATATAAATGAAAGAAAAATCTATGGCCTGGTACACTTTTCATTTCTTCTGTGGTTTCAGTGGAATGTCTATTTATGCTGTCTTGTACTATTCAATTTATATCTGTATTGACCCTGTATTTTCACACTTTCGACATTAAGTACTCTTTGCTTTCATACTATCTATTCCATATTCTCTCTCTCTCTCTCTCTCTCTCTCTCATGCGCTTTATCTCATATATAGCTCTCAGTATGTTGCATACAAGGGCCCAGCTTTACCCTCTCGAGAATAAATGTTTTGTTTTAAACTAATGAACCACTTCGAACAAGCTAAATTTGAGAAATGTGCTTAATACAGTAAAAAATTTGATAGTCTGTCTATCCCCTAATTCGATTCTTTCCGGTTATAGATTTAATTGCATAGAAATCTTGAAAATGAGTACACAAGATACTCAGAAGGTGTTCATCGGAAGGTGAAGTCTGTTTTGATCGAATACAATAGGGACTAGAAGCGGTATGTAAAAAAATAGATGATTTCAGGTTACTCCATCTCAATGTAACTCACCGCTTTAAGTAGATTTGAAAAAATTGACACTACACAGAAAAAGAAATGGACTGTCGTTTGTAATTTCTGGAAACTAACGTTCATTCACAAACATCAAATAAATATTGAATTAATTTGGGTGAACTTGAATGGATCAATGATTCAAACCTGCGAAGATTTACCCCACTACTTCTAGAGAAGAAGAATCAACTTGACAGAAGGCTTTCTATACCTGGATGACATTTTCGGCATACGCGAATGTCATTCAAGTACAGTGGCTCTTATTAATATTCGGACACCAGAGTGTTCTATCCATTATTACTCTCTAAATTTAACCAGAATTAAATGAACAGATTTTTTGTTTTTTATTATGATAAACTATAGTCTCTTTTCAATGAAATCACAAATTTTATCCATTTATATTAATTTGCTTATCGTATAAATAATAATATTTAAGGAAATGTGTTATTCGTACGTCGCAAAAATATTCGGACACCCAATATTTAGCTGTATTTCTTAAGCAGTATTCTTCGTCCTTGATATTGTTTACAAACATATGTTGATATAGATGTAGATCAGTCTCCGAAGCATCAGTTACTATTCGAAAGACGTTGTAATCAGTTAGAAATTTTGAACATGGGTCGGAAAAGTAAAAATACTTCTTCTAACGTGCGACAATTAGTTATTTTTCACCGCGAAAAAGGAAAATCTTATCGGGAAATCGGCACTTTGCTAAATTTAAGCAAGAGTACCGTAGCAGATATTATATATAGGTACAAGCATGAGGATCGGATTGAGTCAATTCCTCAAAAGGGGCGGCCAAAGATACTTAGCGATCGGGACAAACGGAAAATTGTGAGGAAAATAAAACAAGATCCTAGTTTAAGTGCTCCTAAAATAAGTGCTGCATTATTGGAAGAATCAGGGAAAAAAGTTCATCCAGATACGATACGTCGGGTGTTAAAAGAACATGGTTACAACGGTAGAGTGGCACGCAAAAAGCCTTATATAAATGAGGCGAATCGTAAGAAAAGATTAAACTTTGCAAAACAAATTATTAGTAAAGAACAATCGTGGTGGAACGATGTTGTTTTCGCCGATGAAAGCAAATTTAACTTATATGGATCAGATGGACGAAAAATAGTGTGGCGTAAGCGAAATCAAGAGCTCAATTTTAAAAATCTAAATCCGACAGTTAAACACGGAGGTGCAAGTATCATGGTTTGGGGTTGTATATCGTCAAAAGGAGTTGGAGAATTGGTTTTTATTGATGGAATCATGGATAAAAATAAGTATTTGGATATTTTGAAACAAAATCTAAAAAAAAGCGTAACTGCAATGGACATTGAAACCACATTTAAATTTTACCAAGACAATGACCCAAAACATAAAGCCCGAATAGTTCAGGAATACTTATTGTATAATTGCCCCCACGTGTTACATCCACCACCGCAGTCACCGGATTTAAACCCGATTGAAAACTTATGGGATCACCTAGACCAACAAATTCGACAAACACCAATCAGGTCAAAAGAAGAACTAAAACAAAGATTATTAGAAGAATGGAAACGTATCACACAACATTATTTAGAAAAAATTATAACTAACATGCCCAATCGATTAAAATGTGTAATAAAACAAAACGGCTATCCCACAAAATACTAAGATTTTGAAAATTATATAATATAACTGTATTTTTTATGTAAAATCATTGTCTCCCATTAAGTGTCCGAATATTTTTGCGACGTACGAATATCACATTCCCTTAGATATTATTAGTTATACAATAAACAAATTAATTTAAATAAATACAATTTATGATTTCATTGAAAAGAGACTACAGTTTATCATAATAACACACAAAAAATATGTTAATTTAATTCTGGTTAAATATAGAGAGTAATAATGGATAGAACACTCTGGTGTCCGAATATTAATAAGAGCCACTGTACATGACAGACTGTCTTAAGAAATCTTACTGATAATCTGTCATGTTTCTAGATGATATTATGATATTTGAAGACAGTCTTCCAATAACACACCCAAAAATTATAAAATTCTTTCTTATCAATTTCGGCAAGTAAGGTTTTAAATTGCAGCATGATAAGTGTGCATTTATACATACATACATACGACATATGGTTTCGTTCTCAGATCGCACTTTGGAGTCAAAAAATGATAAGACAGTGTGTGCACGCGTAGTGCAAAGAGTGAGATAGAGGGAGAGACGAAAACAGAGACAGAAAATTGTGCAAGCGTCAGAGCGAGAACACAAGACCGTAAAAAATTATAGTCGTAGAAAGGGTAACGAGAAAGCAGAGAGTGAAAAGGTTACCGTTGTGGAGAACAGTGTTTGTACACTCGCAAGTGATACTTGTTTATATATGTATAGTGAATAAAAGTTTTAATAAATAATGAGTATGTGTACAAGAACCAAGTGCTATACTTCAACTACTTGCGATTCCTATATATGGGGAAATCAATAAGAGTTACAGTCTAAAATAATTCATTGCCTATTAGTTTTATCAAAAATGTGTTGAATATGTGTGTATATGTAACGTTTTTAGGAAGTTTGCAAATGTTGACATTTTTGTACCTTATTATTGCCAAAATATAATATTTAAAGCCGAGATCAGATCATGGTGACTATGTTGCAGATAGTAAGTTTGTTCTTTCATCGGTAACTGACAGGAGGTGATGAAAAGAATATATAAGTAATAATTTATTGCAAGAAGATTTAGGAACAAGCTATTGAATTAGAGAGCAGATTACAGAGAACAGGATATGTAACAACGGGGCGACTTAGTCGTTCATGGTATAATAAGATACGTAAACTAAAAATGATTCGTAAGATTTGGTCATTTGCGGAGCTATATAACAAAATAAAATATGAGTCTTTTAAAATACTACATAATCCATTAATACTTGTTCGGTGTCGTAATCATCGACACATCTCACAACCAAGTAAAGCTGTAATATCCATGATAAAAACAGTTTTATTTGTGCATTCTGCAAACGTGATCTTATCTCCATGTACCTACACTATTATATTTAAATCCTGCAGTATATTGGACGCGTTCACAGTTGCGTCGATACTATCATCATTTACCAATATTTTAACAAAATTTATCCCTTCCATGTCATCTGCGCCCCTAAGTTTCATCTTGCGATAATACTATTCAAAATTAAGGTGACAATATTACAATTATATGGGATTTATGAAATGTACATGAGTGGACGAGAACAGAAGTCTTCTAGCAGAGTTCACCCGCTAAATAATTCAATAATCATCGGCTTCATAATTGTTTGACGTCAGTTTATTCGAATATTTTATCAATGGCAAATTCCAGACATATTTCGAAATTGCTTTCACTGCTGAGAACGACGCTGCGAAAGCAAAACTGTCACCATCAAACGGTGACATTACAACGAAATAATATTTTTTATAAATTCAAAAGGTACGGAGTTATTTTTAATAATGCTTCTAATTGCACATTCGCATGATAGTATGTGATATCATAAATTCAATGTCCTGAGGATTTTATTGTTGGACGTAAAAGCTTGAACACGACTAGATGTTTCTACTTTTTATTTTTTAGTAACTCTATGCTCTCGTTCCCGTAATCAAATGGCAATTGGAGCATTTCTTCGTCTTGTAATCTTGGCATCACTGTTGACGAGCATACCTTGCATCTGTTGTGTGTCACATGTTTGGATCATGACAATACAATCATTTTTTGTACACCAAATGTCTCTTTGCAGAGCACTTTACAAACTGAAATGTTTTTGTGGATGGAGATGTTTCGGAGATTACAAATTCAAATATTTGGCAGGAGAAGAGTGGTGGGGCGGGCCAGAAGTGCAACGACAGGAAGTACCAAGGTGGTCGAAATGCAGACCCATGATAACAATACATTACGTAATATATAATAGCATACAAATTTATAAAATAAAACAAATATTTATGACGTTGTAATATAGCTGAATTTTACATATACTTCTGAAGTAATTATACGGGAGATAAAGCTACTATTTCTCAGACACGCTAAGCAGTTAGTAGTCTTTACTGATTATAATCAATATATCATTTAGTGTACATACTGTAGCTACACAGTGCCGAAGATAAATTGTTTGCATGGAAATGCAGAACAAACAAGGTTTATCAGGGTTAAATCCGTACATATATGGATGGAGTCACATTACAGGTGCGTAAATTGTAGCCTGTTGAAACATGATTTCTTACTGATGTTCAAACTGTTATTCCGTACACCACTCTTCAATTGGAGTCCAGATGGTATTGCCAAACTCTCCACATTAAATGGATCTCCAGGAATATTCTCCTTTACCGATGGTCTCATGTGCCGGAAACTGTATTCCATTGTAGAAATACCCGTCCGTTGTACAGCATTTGAAATCAGCAATTTTACAGCTAAACGTTATCCTATAGTTGAATTGTCACGATCCCTGTCATAAAACTTGACTTGTGTTCCACAGGTTCACACGCTTAAATCTTTTACTGTGCATTCTGTCATTAATTTTGCTTCACAAGTGTTTATAACAAATTTAGAAGCCAACCTAGGTTTACTGTTACCACTTTGGATAAAAAGGCTACGCTTACGTGACTCATACGGTGTCTGCACTGCTGATTGTTCACTGGCGCTGTTGCTCTATGTCTTTCCGAGTAACTGCAGTTGGTACAATTGAGTACGAGTACACCGAATATTTATGTCATTTTTGACGGGGCCATTGGTTAAGACAGTGTAATCGCTTCTAACCTTCTGTTTTCTCTTTTGTTATCACTTGTCTCTATGCTTGACGGATTATGAGAAAACATTAGACAAGTAGCATGCACAAACTTTTTCGTTGGTTATTGAGTAGATTTTGCTATCGAATGCAATGTATGTGATCATACCACACTTGGTAATGTCTAATTTTTCACACATAAACGATTCTGTAGTATTGGCAGCGAATCCGAATGAAACAATTTATAAAATAGGTTACGAAAAACATTTTAGTCGTTATAAGAAATAAATTTACGTGAATAATATGTTTACATATGCATTTTGTTATTTAGAGCCAGTTATGATCAGATTGATATAAATACCCGTGGAAGATAAAGTTGTTGAACGATGCCGCCCTGATGATAACATTGCATGCGACATGAAAATGGCAATGGGATGCCAACTGAAGTCAACTAATTATATAGCAAGTAAAATCCAATTTTAGTCTATTTATGTAGAAACGTTTCTGTGTCTTTACTTTCAGTGGGTAATCTGTTGTCAATACGTGTTAATTTAATATATTAACAATAGATTTCTCCCTTTGTACTGTGAACCTATACCATGTACAATATCATATACAAGTATGCAAGTTATTTTTATTACTTTTACTTCTTCCGTTCTAATCTTCTATTACTAGTACCTACCTGCGTTTTAATATTAATTAAGTAGATATTGATATGATTTTGGTGCATTTTCAAAACTAAGATTTATTAAGAGAGTTCAATGGCGTAGTTAGCAATTTAATGTTTTCGTTTTGTTCAAATGATAAGCAGTGCAAATTGAATAAAGTTGTTTGGTTCGAATGTTATCAGATACGGTATAATGAGGTCGGCAGACGATACAATATTTGGTAGAATTTATGTTTACTGATGATTACCGTTCGATAGGAAACCATGCAAAATAATTTTGGCACAGGAGAATGTTCCGAAAATTGTACAATTATAAGGCAATTGTTGTTCATTGCCCAGATATCTCGGAATCGCCTTACGGCAGTGGAAAAACATGACGGAGGGAAAGAAAGACTGTTACTGATATATTCTTCCTTCGCAGGGTATCGGAGGAAGGGAGAAGTCCTCGTTGTCGCTAGTAAAGATCTCAGATATCGTTCTCATTCTCGGACAACCGGTGAAAACTTTGCCGATAAACTTGGGCGCACATCGTGCCCAAAACGTTTATTCTCCATCTCTCCTGCTCTATCTCCCCTAAACGCCGATTGCGCGACTTCGTAATCTCGAAGAAAGTGTATAGTTACGCCTTCTTCCTCCTGAGCATGTCGTTCGAGATACCATGATATAGATACGAAATAGAAGTAGAAAGAGAGGCAGGAGGAGAGAAGAGAAAGGCGGGCAAGGATGGTAAGGGAGGCGGGAGTGTTTGGGGGAGTTGCGGTAGTACGTTGAGGATGGAGGTTGTAGAGGCAGAGGGAGGAAGAGGGAAAGACGCCAGGGATATCTCATGGATTCAGGAAGATGCCTCAGGCGTTTAACCAATTAGCTAACTCCATAGTACTTTGCCCTAGCGAATTCGCTAACGAAGAATCTAAGCGAAGGAAGAAAGCCAGCCGATTGGACGAAGGCAACCCTCCCTCCCCCTCCGGGACAGATCCTTCTTGCGGCCGCGAATCCGCCTCAGGTTATGTTCCGATTTTACAACTGATGCTTACCACTCTAAGATCTCCCAAACCGCGCTACCGGCGCTGAGTAACTGAGTACGTCTCGCTAGCTATGAGTTCTTAGGTAGATTAAATTATTTCTTTTTCCGTCGATCGTACAGAGCTATTCTTATAATTTCTTACCGGAAAAGCAATATCTGAAATGTATTGGTGGGATGTTATGGGTATTTTTAGTTATCGTGCTGCTGTGTATCTGTTAATCACAAGTTCTCTTACCAAATTCAGCGACTACATAATAGGAAATAGTACATAGGTTTAGCAGTTTAATCTGTGTATAAAGTGTAAAGTATGTTTCATTCTACAATATTTTCTAACGTACAGTATGAATGAATTTTTTGTCCATAAATATTGTAAATGCACATAATAATTATGAATTTTTAACGTTCTGATACAGTTCGAGTAACTGTTGGTATTTCTTATTCTGGTTCAATGAATTTCGACTTTTCTTGCGCAGAAAGACCAGTGCTTGTTGCTAAGATATCATACAGTGCAATAGATTTTATAGATGTAATTCTTTCTTCTTATACTCACATATTTTTGTTCATGAGTTGTCTTTAAAAATTTCTTCTAAGTAAGAACATTTTCCCATTTCCGACTTCCTTTTAGCAATATCATGACATTTTCACGCCGTCGGAACTTTCTGACGTGTGGCAGTTCTGCACACAAGTCAACGTCGCCATGATCGGATGTCATCCACGTGTGTATAAACCTCGAATCATGAGAATCTCGTGATCTCGATAAGTCTTTCCGCCACAGTGCCGGAAACCAAGATATGCGGCCTGTTGGTAACCGTGTCGTTGGATAACGTATGACGAGAATATGGAATAGACTCCCACCTTTTTGTAAAACGCCGAAACGTTTCATGATAGTATGCATGATGAATACTGCGCCTGGTGTTGTTGATACATTACTGTATTGAGAGGTTTTACTTGTGATGTCTAAGAAACGTCTCGTCACGCAATTATGCTCAACCCTGTGGTCGTCGGGCTAACAACCCCACACGTTCAATGCGAGTATGCATAAGTGCCACGTGATGAATATTAACAAAGCTTCAGTGGTATTTTTGTCACGTTTATGACGCAAAAATGTTATATAAATTAACAAGTTTTAATACTGTAAGTAAAACATATTTTTCTTTGTTATATTGTGTAATTCAGTTTCGCTGTAGGTATTTTGCAGTGTCTTCTACATTTACTATACATTTTTTATGTTTTTAAACGTGTCGCATTTGTTGCTTAATAAATGTAGGTTGAATATACTTAAAGGGTCGACGTAAACGAAATTGATTCTGTTAATTTTTATTTTGAATTCTCTTGATACGTAACTATTCTTATGTGTCACCGTTTCAAACTTGATTTTTCTATT
This sequence comes from Anoplius nigerrimus, assembly GCA_914767735.1. Taxonomy (NCBI): domain Eukaryota; kingdom Metazoa; phylum Arthropoda; class Insecta; order Hymenoptera; family Pompilidae; genus Anoplius; species Anoplius nigerrimus. The sequence goes on from OU612080.1 coordinate 18,266,737, forward strand.
TATAGAAAATGTAATAACATAGTGGAAATAGAATTGCTTCGATTTCGGACTTTCAACTTGACAACGGATCAAGCACAGTTTTAGATGTTTGTTTCGTCAGTACTTAATGACGTCCGTTGTGAATGTTCTTCTTTGATACTAGTATGGCTAAGAGAGACGCATTTATCTATTCATGTGTAATGATTTGTGTAGGCGTATTTGCTTTCAGGTTGCTTTCGAGCGGACAAGCTTTCCTGGTAACACACATATCAGCATTACGATACCGAACGGAAAGCGTATATCAAGAATTCTCTCGAAAATATGTTAATCACGATTATAATGATGTATTGCAACAAACCAGGTACGGTAATTATAAAGAATGTAGATGGTCGCGGATCGTTTATGTTAAAACTCGTGGTTTAAAGTTTCCAATAAATGTCTATTTACAATTCGAACTATTTTCATTCGTCATTATGAAATTATTAATTTCTGTATGGTATCGCTTTTATCGTTGTATTTTTCTTATACAGAGAAGAAAATCAGCAATTCGATGTTGATCAATGACATTCTTTATAGTGGCGGGTATATACATCAAAGACATTACAAAGAACAGATACTCAAAATTATTAGAAAATCATAGAGTTGATTTTTCATAAACGGAGTTTTATGCTTACTTAAGCGCTGCTTAATAAAATGTTTTGTCTCGATCGGGCAGCAAATCCTTGAGACGATTTAATATTAAGTTACACTAGTTTTTTGTTATGTTATGAAATCATACTTTCGTTATTATAAATAGTAATCGTATGAAAATAATATAATTCTAGGCTTTTGGTATGGGACCATAATTGTGCTATTCTATAATAGCTTCACGTTTTGATATTGTTTGTTGTAGTATATATTTATCGTATTGCGCGAACACACATAAAAAAACGCGTTTTGTCTAACAATATAAAGTACACGGTATCTTTTATTGTCCTGAGGTGCTGTTTGCGGTAGAAAAAGTACATAGAGGCGCATGATTGTACGGATCTACAATATCCAACCGCAGCTCTCTCGTCAACCATTTCACCACTTTTTAAATATTTACTTGTTGTCCTCTCAGTTTCCCACGTATATTTTCATAGTACAGAAGCAACATGTCCAGGGGGGACATTTCCCTTTGTTCCGTACAAAGTTGAACACGTCCTTGCGCCGAATACCTGAAGCCCCGATTTTAGTCACTCATTGTCAGTATTATAGCCGCATTTAAATTGTAGTTTAAAATACCCTGGTTTTGTCCTCCTTTTTTTTTGCGTTCGTGCATTTCACTGCTCCGCTTTTCTTCGATGGCTTAATTTTCTTCATTACTTATTATCTATTTTCTCATATTTTCTTTTATTTCATTATTTAGTGTTGCATCAACCATAAGTAAGGGTTATTAGCGACCTTTCGGTACAGGGGCAAATGTGCGTAGGTATATGCAAAGAACAATAAAAGGGTAATAGTATATATAACATTCCATTAAATTAGTATAACTTAGATTAAATTGTACAGGTTAGTTTCTTTCAGGAAGGAAAGAAGGTCATGATTTTTTTTTAGTTGCTGATGTTTTCTTTCATGGAGCTTTCAATGCTGCATTGTTGGCGTTCAATTGCGTATTTCGGGCATGTATAAAATAAGTGTTTAACTGTATTTTTGATGTTGCATAGATTGCTTTTAGGGACATCGTCCCTTGACATAAAGTTTTGGTGAGTGGCTTTTGTGTGGCCGATTCTCAACCGACTTATAACTACTTAGTTTTTCCTTGTGAGTGGCGATGTCATGTTGTAAAACTCTTGTAAAAGCAAAACTATGTGTGGAGGGGCTGATGTTTTTCATTTTTGGTTCCAGTGTTTATTTATTTTCTTTTTTCTCGATTAAATATATAATTTGGTGATCGATTTTTTTTCCATATTGTTTCAATGTCTTCTTTACTTCTGTGCGCTCCTTTTTACCGCGACTCTGTTGCATGTATACGCATCTACTGACTGCAAAATCATATTTTAATATATATTTGTACATTTTTTTATCATTCCATGTGTTGCAAGAAATATATTGATTTTACCAGAAAGTATTGTATTTTCGGTTTTCAAACATAGATACTGTTGCAATTTTTTGGAAGATCTGCGTTAAAGAGTTCAGTGTTAAAATCTTTTCCTTTCGACATTTGATATTGTAGTCACATCTAAGCTACGGAGCAAAATGTATAAAAATATGAGTTTTCTTTTATACAGTTAAAAACCAAAATTACTCTGTTGCCTACCTAATACGATCAGAAACTTTCAATATTACATGTAATCTACGACATCTAAGCAGTAGGTTTCACACATTATGTTTAAATTAAGTCCTGGATACTGTACTCGCGTAACTATACTGATTCCGTGAGACATATTTAGAAGACGGACAGCTATGTCAATGAAGGTATCTGAATGACATCTAGGAATTAGACGCTTTCTTATATTCATTGTGATGAGACTCGAGTGATCGTCAGGAACACGGCTAATTTCGAGTCGGAGTAAATAGCTTTCCAGATAGGCTGCAATAATGTATAATGTATAATGATTATTCTTAACATTGACGCGCTTCTCTCCCATCCGAGGAGCATCGTGCCTCCCAATAGTGCGATAACCTTTTATGTTACTCTGATCGGATTTAAACCTTTCTGTTTCGACTGGCGCTTGTATCCCACGCTGCCTTCTCTCACTGGCAAATTAACTGGTTTAATTAATTCGAATTTACTGTCTGCTCTTAATCCCTTTTCAACGCATAAAGCTACTGTGGGACGGGACGAAAATCGTGGATTATTAATTTGCCAATAACTGAAAAGGATATGAACTAATAGAAACATCCGTATTTTTCAGTAGCATTCGAAAAGTTAATGACAGACGGTGAAGGCCATTTTTTATTATATTCTGAAAATGGTGCGCGTCGGCGCGACCGAACGTCGAAATGGGCGTATTGTAGTTTGAAATGATGCGGTGCTGATGCGAACGCGTGTGTGAGAAAGAGGTGATGTGAGCAACCGAAAGATTTATGTATTTGTGAATTTTACGCATCAAATTTGCCCTGCGCGTGCCAACGGACGAGTTTATAAATCGTAGCTTTCGTAAAAATAATCGTAAATTTTACGATATATTAAGCAGTTCAAACTGAGAACAAATGGGTGTTTTAGTAGGTTTAACTGAACGAGTCCGGATTTGAACTCTTTACCTAATTCTTTCTTAAACGCAGATAAACGTCTTGCGTTATTGCGAATAATTTGTCAATAATACATTAGAATGTTCCGAGTTCATTGTCTGTTTTCGCACTACAAACTTTACATAAGTTCGGACGTAGAAAGGTTCGGACGCAGTTGTTGCACACAAGATAGTCCCTTTCACAATACAATAAAATCGTATGGCGTTTTAATAATGCAGATGTGTCCAAGAATAGATGATCAATGCTAATCGTCAATGTTTAAAGTAGTACTTGATATTGATGATGTTATTGATAACTTAGTCTATCACGATTTTCAACTACCAAGAAGGATGCGACTTGTAAAGTATTTTTTTGTATTTTTTCAGTTTCAAAATGTCTTTCAAATAAAAATGACTTGTGTATTTAATATTTGTCAATAATATTTTAATCTACATACCGTGCTGCTTTATGGCGCTAAAGTTATAGGTACGTATGAATCATTCAGTCAAATTGAACATTGATACATTAAGCTTATCCCACCTGCGTTGAGTCTTACTTTCGCGATATTTGCACGAACAGTACAATTAGACGCGGTCTGCTTACTTGTCAAAGTTAAATGCAGATGTATTATGCAGCCACTCGACTGCGGTTGAATGAGTGGAGTCGATCTTATCGATATTCCATTATCCGTTATAATGGCCGTCTACCGTGTGCAGTTCGGTACGATGAATTACGATGATGAAACGTGCTAAAATGAGTATATTAAACGATATTCTCCCGGTTCATAGATGTTTATCTTCGGCGCGTGCATATGGTGTTCGATCAAATTTAATTGGTAGACGGCGTCATTGATTTTCCGCTCCCGCCGAATCATTACGGCACCACTTGAAGCCCGCTCAGGTCGTACTTGCATTATATACAAATATACCATCTGATATATTCGGCAGAACACATTAAGCGGTTGAGATTTACGAATTAATTAATTTAACGCGCTACTCCGCACTTGAACTGTTATTTAACTAGAAAGTATGTCCCAATGTTGTCCCGTAACGTCATCGTACGTGGCCTGTGCGAATTTGTAAATTTCAAATAATTTTCAGTACGTACTTGTTCTGGAGCGAACGCGAGGGATTACGGCAGGTGTCGGGAAATTTAAGGTGTTAGGCTTGCACAATTTTTGCCAGCATTACTCGCCACTACAAGTTTTTGAGACTTACGCGATAATTATGTCAACTAATGATGTACCTGAAGTATCTCGCCCTCTCGTTTCCCGGCTGTCAAGGCTTTGCGCCACTCAGCCTAACGCCACTGCCTCTGCCTTCAATTTGCGCTCTGTGCGACAGTCGTAGCGCTTCTTGCGATTACCAACAACACTAATGAATGATGATTACAACGCTTCGGTCGCTTCTCACCTTCATCAAATATTCTCAACTTAAATATCCCATTCAAATACGTCGCATAGTCCGATTTTATGCAATGGGGGAAAGTGAATTAAACGATTTGCCGGTTAACATTTCTCATTGTGCAAGTACATTCTACACGCCGATTGTATGCTTAATATGACAAATTGACGCGGTCATATTAAAACGCTTGCAGCGAAATAAATTGACAGCGGTCGCGCTCAGAAAAGTATTTTTCTCAATACAAAATGAAAAATAATATTTCAGCTTCTCTTGGCAAGACTGCCTCTGCAAAAGTGTATTACTTTGAGTCGAATAATAATAGAAGTACCCAAATCATTTATTCGAACAGCAAATTCGTGATTTTTTAACAGTTTTCGATGTCCCATGGGGCGTTCGACGTTTCGAAAAACATGGAGAACGTGTGGCTGGAATGATGCGGATATTAGCCGTAGGCTGCGAGCTGGGAATGGCAGTCTGCGCGTTGCTCTTTCTCTTTCGCTTTTCACGTGTCCTCTTCCCCGCTCCACCCCCAACCCCAACTTCTGCCTACTTTCCCCTCCCAGCCCTCTGTCGGCTCTCTCTTTCTCACCTACTCCCTCCCCTTTCGCCCGCTTTCGCGGATATACCCCGCTCTCTCATTGAAGTTTCCACTCATCCTGCTTCAATGTGACCTCGGAAATATCATGTCTCCAGTACACAAATGATGTGCGTATCGTGTTCTCGTCGATATGTAATGTGCGCGTGTGTCGATCCCTCTGTGTGCGCACTCATTCGTCCAAGCATCAATGCACTCCGACTATTGCTGCTTTTCTAGTGAAATTTTGCGGACATAAAGCGCCTTCTATGCGGAAGCGTTTTGTGCGCAAAATAAACGAAGTAACCGTTGTTTCCATTGACTCGACATTTTTATACTCACGACTACGTTTCTTGGTAATTGACAGATGCTCTTATAAGAATATTAAATGAATAAACGGAATATGAACTAAACAAATTTGAACGTGATCCTATCGCATAAGATTTGTAGTTTTTCCGTATAACGTGAGTAGTGAAATAACATTGCTCAGTCGGAATTGCTTCCGACGATGAACTTCAAAGATTGTTTTCTGATTTCCCGTCTTGTTAGGCACCCCGACGATTTCCACCTGCTACCCTACTCCAGGAAAATAACTGTACAGTCCGAACGACGCGCACAAAGAAGCACCAAACTGAATTATTTTCTTGTCCGTTCAACTTAGTGTGACTGTGTTACTCTAGCATGATTAACCAATCCATTGCTGTTAGCTGCGTAAGACACTCAGAAGATAGAACGACATTTTAGGTATCTCAATATCCGATGTAAAAGTGGCGTAAAAACGGTCATCCATTGGATATATGAAGTTAGTTACGAAATAATAATCGAGAAATACTGATTGTCGTATTTTTACCAATCGTATCGGGTAAAATCAATTCAATAATTATCAACTTGTAATAAGGCGCCCTATAGCGTGCATAATTTTCGATCGAGTAACGGATAAGATCCTTTATGCAAACAATGGGTAAGAATGTTTTCGTCGCCAATTTCTCTGGGTAACAACTCATTATGCGGCGTGGGAATGGGAGTTATCCGTTGAATTTGCGTATTTGCTGGCCACAGTTTTCCGTGTATGGAATTCAGCGGGAGACGAATCGAATTGGGAAATATGTTCATACGTTGCCGTTCGTGTGCTATATCAGCGGAACGCGTGCGCGTGAGCGTGTGCGTGTGTGTGCGAGAGAGATAGAGACAGACAGAAAGCGGGAGAGGATGAGAGAGAGAGAGAGAGAACGCGTTAGCAGCGATAACGGGTAGCTGGAGGGTCGCGGAGGATGTGGCTGGTGAGAGAGAAGGATAACAGTGATGGTGCGCGGAGAGCAGAAAATCCATGGATACAGTCAAATAGTGACGGGTACGGTGCCAATGCCAACGCAAACCGCAATTCACTAATTGTTTTTCAATTCGCGACAGCACATTCGATGACCAGCACAGTTGCGGTTACTAAATTTTTGTTGCTTCATGCGTGCAACTTCCTTTTTTTCATCTCACTAAAACTGTGAAGCCCTGAGATTTGGCTGTGCAGCTTTGCGGAGAATGACGCGTGCAGAAACTGAATGTATTTTTTCAGTTCATCAAATGAAAGAATAGTCTGGCACACTACGTATAGACGCCGAATTTATTTCCTTGTAAAGGTCGATAGTAACAACATGAGCGCTAATGTTTCGTAACACATTCGGCACCGATTATCTGTGGACTCTGTTTGAAAGTACGTGAAAGTGGCTAAAGTTGTTTGTACCTGCAAAATCAACTGTCACTAATACTCTCATTGTTCTATGAGCACCTGATGCTCTTAATGTGCGCTTTATAAGATGAAGTATACTGACCTCGAAAGAAATGACCAGTTCAAATTCTCCTGTGAGAAACAGAACGCGATTTTCGAGCGAATGCCTTGATTAGAAATGACGTTTAATCAGAAAGGGCATTTCGGACAAATTCGCGGCAAACTGGCCCAGTGTTAAATTATCCTTCGTCAGTTAGCCACGTCCGGATATGAGAGCGAGGCCAACAATGGCTAATTTATAACATAATGCCCCGGTATACGGACGGCTGCCCGGCCATTTATTCGCATTAAACCGTTGCATCCGTTTCCACCTTGCGGCTGTACGATGTATATTATAATACCTCATTTCATTAAAAATGAAGTTGTAGTTTTTATTGGCCCAAGTCGAAGGATAGTTATAATTGTTGCTTTGCGGGTGTGTGTTATGGAAACATTTTTGGAAAAGAACAGTTGATGTCACATATTGTTTTAAAGGAAATACAATTTTTGTTGAAATTTAGTATATAAATATCGTGGTCTTATGAAGATTGCGACAAAGCCAACAGACTACAAATAATAAAAAAGTATAATAATGTTTGCGTTTAAACGTTACACATTGTTACTGAGCAAATACATTTTAACCTTTTGTGTTCATTCTGTTCAGAGAGCAGTTTTTATGTTTCCCATCATGCGAGAAAGAATATTTTATATGTCCCGATAAGTTCTGCGTTCGTGGTATCTATTTCGTAGACAGCCATTTATACGGATTGAATTGTCACTTTTCCGTGTATTTATGTAGTTGAAACAAAAAGAATCGTTACTGGAAAAAAGTATTTAAAACAGAATTTGATCTGGTTTGAGGAAGGCATAATTTAATTTACGTATATCAATTTTACTCAGGTTAACGTACTTTTAGATGTTGATATAACCTGTCTTTTTTTAGACCTCTACGTTACCCAAGTAATTTGTTCTAATAAGAGATTATTGATAGAAGGTCTTAAAAAGTCAGGCATTGTAGCTTATAGATTATAGTAAGACTAAAATGACTGATAATGCTAACGCCAACAATCAGAAAAACAGATGATACCTTTCAAACACTTCCCTGCATCAAGCTGGAACATTTCAAAACAAGCCGTATAAGCTCTCTAATCGAACATTGCACTAATTGGAACAACAACAACAAATAATTTCTTCCATAATGAGTGACAAAGCAATACAATGTGCACAAGTATTACCACACAAATAAAACGTCTGATATCAACGATTAAAGCCAATTACATTTTGGGCTATAATCTAATTAGTGGAACTATCAATGTTGAAACTCTCGGACAAAGCCAATAAAAAGATCACTATCATATTTTCTGCTATGCTCAGAATGCGTAATTATCCAAGTGCATGGATATTGGCTGAAATAGTAATTTAGTTCGATTCAAATAAAAATATCGCCGCGCTCTCTCTATATGCAATAATTCAAGTTTGGATTGATTAATATTAAAAACAATCTAGAAAGAATACTGCTATCCGAAGTGAAAGAAATATTAAAAAATAAATAACTTATACCAAATCACGAATTTCGGTTCAGAATGATACTTGCCACAGCTGAGCAGATCAGCAGATTAACTAAGATAGTTATGTCTGCTTTAGAAAGCAAAAAACACAGTACGCACCTATTTATGGATTTATTGAAAATCATAAACCAATATTCTGATAAATTATTAAAAATTTGACGTTAACGACCGAACATTTTACGTCGCGGTACAAGATTCACACTCAGACAAATAGAGAATACATTTACAAGTGTCTGCTAAGATGTTATAACCCCACATTTGTGTTAGAATAAGACCTGAAGAAGCAGCGTGAAGAAAATAGTAAACAACAGCTCCATCAGATTCCTTTTCCCACCACAGAAGAAAAATAGTGCAAATAAGAGTTTATCAACAGAAAGTCTACTTGTTAACCAACTGACGATCGCATCTAGGTGTTGAAAAAAGCTAGAAATGTATAGAATCATAATAGAACGCATCTGCACCCAGGGCATTCAGTTATGATGTATAGCGGCAAAGAGCCACTTGCTAAAATGGAGGTCATGCAGTCAATCATACTCCGAAGAATAGTAAATGCAAAGAAGGAGGAAGTCTGCAAAGATCTTGAAATTCCTACGATGCAAGGGGAAATCAAGCGTATGACCAGGAGTTACAAATCAAGAACAGAAATTCACCCAGGCGAGAAAAACATCTGTAAGGTCAAGCGACGTACATGAATGTATAAATCGTTTTGTTATACTACTATTTCAGGAAAAATGTAAAGGCTAGCGAACCAAAGAATGAAAACAACCCGTTGTTGTAAAACTTGTTATGGCGCGAATGGCTATGTATGGTGACTAGGAACGTGTAATAAAACATTGAGTTTTTCTCTTCCATTGCAAGGTCACCTATTTACAAAGTCTTTTCAATGGTTACCTACTCAATGTTGGTACGGGATAATTCTTTAAGGAAGATGTATGTTTAAGTGTTCGCATTTTCTGAGTAATACGTGGGAACGTGCGGATAGTTTTAAATGTTGAGAAAACAGAGCGAATACAAAAGTGTCTTCACCCCGTGTATGATTAATTAATTTAGCGTTATCTAATTGCATCGGAAAAGGTAATAAGGAAGAGGGTACGTGCGTTCTTTGATTAAACAACATTGCATTTATCGTCAACATAAAAATAGATCATTTATATTATTTGATAATGAGTAATTTAAGGAAACACGCTAGTATAGTAGTAGTTAGTTTGAAAGGAAATGAAAAAATATATTTTACGGATGATATGTATAATACCTAATGCATGCAAGTTATTTTTGAGCCACTTAATACGTGAGATAAACATCTTTCACATATCATTATCCACGTATTGCGATACGCGATATCATTTTTTCGTAATTTTGTTAGCAACTCAACTTCACAGATATGGCAACAGTCTCATGATTGAGGTATTTAGGTGTAAGAGAAGCATAGATCAAAAATAATCTTAATCATCTTCTTCCTTTTGCCGTTTTTTACCTTTTCGTCTTCATTTCTGCGCTTCACCGATGCATTATGAATCAGAAATCCCATTAGAATATCCGTACACATACATACGAGTGCATTAGGGAAACAAGTGAGGATATAGATTTTTGTAGCATACTCTAATATCGGTGAGTCTGATTTACTCGACAATCGTGGTTCGAAAATGGCGCCAGAAGGTGCAAACGGTTCAAAATGCAATAAGAGAAAGGTGCATAAATTTCACCGTGTATAAATCGACAAATCTGTCGGTTCTTAGGTAAAACGGGCTACAGTATAACAATCAAGAACATTAATACCATACTTCACCACAATGTAGACGAAATAAGCAGTTGAATTATATTTTCTCAGATCTTGGACTTGGCCCATTTTGATGCTTACTGGCAGAAATATTGAGCAGCTGGTCGCACAATGGTGATAAGATAATGAAACTGGGAAATAACTATGAAATAAAATAATTTGTCTGAAGTGACGATTTTATTTTATTTCTTTCCACTTGCCGGCACGCTAATAGAAAATCTTTCTCATCCCCGTTTTCCCACAGATAAATCGCGGAATGAACCCTTTCGAGCGTGCAAATCCGCTCGTTTTTCGCCCCTGTTCCGATGGGTAAGCCGATTTGACGAAACGCGTAACGATGTTACTGTTTTAATTGATAAATGTTTGCAATGCAGTCATTGTAATCATGTACAAGCATATACTTTCACCGGTAATGTTCGGCTTACCTGTCGATTATCCGGATAAATATTGCCATTCAAAATAAATATTCTGTCGAGTGTGAATGAAGATCATTGAGATCTCATACTTGTGGATCAGTATTCTGCATGCAAGAATATTTTACGCATGAAAATATTCTATAAGCATTTAATATTATTCTATATATTCTATATCTGCCCGTACGATCTATGCCTGCAACTTTTTCATTTGTTGCCTCATCAATCATGCTGGAACATTTATAATTTATGTAAATTGTTTTAGTTGTACAGATGATGCACGCAAAAAATGTCTATGATTTATGCTTTTATTTGTTACGTAATTATCGAAATAATATTTTATGTGTATCGTGATATTACTGCTATATGAGGGAAATCATTTTACACTTTGTTTCAACAATGTCTTTTACACCTTCCGTCGAATATGTTTACGTTTGTAATTAATAATTAACTGCTAAAAGTTTACTCATGAATGTATAGTGATTACAAAAAGCGTAGAGACAAAATTGTTAAATAACATGTTTAATTAATTAGAATATGTATGCCATTCAGTACTTCTTGCTTAATATAAATAGTAATTACGTGATTATGTAACATAATTTGAGTAGTTAGGCAGCGTTGCATCATCGTGTTCCTTTTCTTCATTATATTCCTTTCACATGACAGCATCATTTTTTTATGTTCTCTTGGAAATGCACAAGGAACATATAAAGCTCAGTCAAGACATCGTACTCGCAGAATAATACCGAATTCAGATTTGCCTTTCCTCCTCTGTGCAGAATCATAACGGATTAGAAAAGGTCGATTACAAAAATCATTGGCAATTTACTCTTTTTTCTCTCGACAGGTTATCTTAATCTTCTCTCTTCACTTGGGATAGCGAGGAGTTAGTAACGGTCCAACATTTTTATACGTGACGGCATGCGGTAGATGGTATAACGCACGGCGAAATGTACAATAATTGTCCCGTGATTGGAAAAACGAAGGTAATTTTTAAGCTGCGGGGCACATTTTGTGCAGACTCACTCGTGCGCCATGTGTCGTGAAATATCAGCTTAAAAGCATGCTTTTATTTTTTGATAAATTGCCTCGTTAATCGGCTCTAGCCGAGGTTACCACCCTGCGTGCCGAACCGTGCCTTTCCTGCTGCCATCCCCCGCCCAGGATCTTCGACCCACCGAAACCTGCCCTTTTACTACCATCGCCTCCTACTCTCCCCTCTCCCTCCTCCTCCCGCTATCCCCTTTCCGCACTCTCCCCCCGCATCGCCCTTCCGGCTGGCTGAAATCTGTGCCTGGGAATGGCGAGGGAAAGCCCAATTCTTTTTTCTCCTTCTGTGTATTTTCATAAATGGGAATTTCGAGCGATCCTGCTTTTTCATTTGCCGTCCGCACACTGCACTTTTTGTACACATTATTTCTATTCGCGCGAAACGGTCACGCGGATCGAACAATATCAGCGCGGCGTTCAGTAACTCGCTGCTCCTACATTTCATCGGATCACTTTGTTATTTCAGTTATTTTATTTTTTGCTTTAGTCATAATATGTCGATTATCCAAGTAACCGACTGTTGAAGCTCATTAGGTCATTGTTATTACTAATTCTTTGATAACTATTTGTTATTCATTGTTACCACCGATTCTATGTAGTTTGATTACAATACATTGTGTGTGAAATGTACATGTACGTATATGTGTAGGTCTACATACGTACCATCGACTCGTACAAACAAAATATTGAAATACAAACTTATTTATTTACTTATGTTTTCGAAAGTATCTTGTGTAGACAATTCTAAATTATAAAAATGTAACCAAAGGGAAAGAAAGACGTGGGGGTAAGTGTGTCTACGTACATTGTTGAAAGGACTGAACAACGCGTTTTAGTTTACATTTTATTTATTTTAAAATATTTAGAATGTATTGTCAAGCGTGATAACTTAAGTTTTTCATAAACTACTTGTTATACGTATATGTTTGGAAGATAAGATCCATAAATAATGGGAATTTAAAAATGTGTTTATTTTCGGAAACATTATTTTGAACATACAAAAGTAAACACAAAACTGTAATTCTTGACAATCTGCAATAGAAATCAAATATATTTGAAGATAGGCTTGAGTAGAACAAATACTTTTTCTTTGACATAATTCCAGAGGACATATTATAATTATCGTACCCGACCGCATGCGAGATGCCAATGCATGCCCAAGCATGTGAGTTTCGTGATACTCCCGGCTTTTGTTTTCCTTCAACACGTAGTGAATCTGAAGAACCCGTCTTATTGTCAAATTGTTGTCTTGTGATGGGCGCAGAAACTTTGTACTAAAGGCTTCCCAAATTTCAAGAAGAAGCTACTTCACCGAAGCCTTTTAAAAATTAAACATACATTATTATTTATTTCACTTATGTCATGACACTGTACAAAAAGATCGTTTAATATGTTGTAGACGAGCACCATTGTGATTTTATCGAAGATGTCATTGTTAATCGAAGCTAATCTTTATTTTATATTGTACACTATGCGCCACCTTTTTTGAATGGAATGCCATGTACAAGATTATATTTTTTCGACACTGTTCCTGATAACGCATCGCATATTTCACAAGGACGGCAGTTCGCAGTGGTCTCGTTGTAGTCGAAGTGACCATGTAATGTTACATGCGTATAAACGCGTACCCAGGCGAGCGTCAGGTGAAGTGTCATCGATTAATAGTTTGGCGAGAAAAATGCCATCCTACGTATTTCATCAGATGTTAATTTGCACGGTTCATGAAAATCGTTACATTCCGTCGGCACAATGTGGAGTTGGTATTAATCAGTGAACGGCACCGGAGCGATTCAATATCGAATTGATTTTTGATTGGTTCCGACCGTACAATATTTTTGAAAATAACCGTAGATAGGCATGTACCTGGACTGGGAAATCATTAGAATCAATAGGACATACTGAAATCAATTTATTCGGATCGCAAAATTGCTGATCAGCGTTTGGAGAATGTACTCATTGATATGTTTTCTCTGTGCAGACCATAGTTAAACATATCGTATGTCATGTTAAATTGTGGCTTTCAGTTGTTCCAAGAAAGAATGAAAATTTGATATTAAGCGTATGGAGATAATATGCTAACGAAGAGAGACATCCGGAAAGCGGATTGCGGTCTTTTGGACGATTTCTCTTTTTGCTAGATTAAATGCGGTTTTAGTCTGTGAAGGATTAGCTCGAACTATGTCGCGCCGATTAGGTACCCGCACAGAAGTCTCCCGTTGGAAGAAGGTGCAAAAGAGGACGAAGGAACGCCGTGGACGGTAAAGGTTGTCTGACGTCGCAAGGTTTGCGGTGATTGAATTATTTTTATTAATATTCAACGCGGAAGTTGCATGTTGCGTGAGCGTACGCTGTAACGGCGCACGCGCTTCATTTCCTCAATGGGAAATTGCGTCTCGAAAATCCATTTTCAATCCATATACGTTGACGGTGTCCTAACGTTCGCAAGTATTTCCTCTCCATTTTCCTGCTGCCTCTCTCTTCCTCATCATACCATCTCTCCCATTTCCCAAATCGCTCTTTCTCTTTGTATCTGTACAACCCTCTCCCTTTTTCTCTTCTCCTCGATCCCACCCGGTAAGCGCACAGAAAGGAATGCACATGTATGCACATATTCGCAGTGGGTACGTGTCGTGCCTGACAATAAGGGCAATGAACAGCAGCGGCTTTGTTTCCGTCTCCCCGCCGACCCAGGTGACGGCAAATTCTTTAGCAATAGTTATCGGCACCGATATCGAACTAATAAAGGATATAATTTGATCACTTAAGTATCTTTTGAAAAATTGTAAAATAGTGATGAACATAAATTAATGATATTAGAACTTTATTCATCGAATGTGCGCGTGTCAGAGTTTCAACCCGTAAGCGAAAAGTGTACATCGTGCCAGGTGCAATTTATAGACGTCCATAATGAATTCGACTTTGTTGACCAAGAAATTTTTAGGAGCTGAGAACATATTGCCGGATGAACGACCGAGACATTCTTGTTATTTCACTGGTGAAGCAGCAAATGTAGGCACTACAGCACGCTTGCCTACGGAGAGGAGACCCCTCCGTCCGAACTTCGAGGCCACTCCAACAGCCGACTCACAAATTGGATTCGCAGTTGGTTAAAGTATAATTGGCATTCGTTTCTGATAACGAAGCGCCAGCACCATTGCCTTTTCTCGTATAAGTTGGCGTCCCTGCCAAAAGGCACGGCGATTCATGCTGCAGCCCCGCATAGGTGATTTTTGCGTCTCGACCTTCTGTTAGAATATTACATGACCAGCCGTGGCAATAGGATATCCACGGATTTCTTCTATTAAAAGGTCGCCGTCCTGATCTTCAGGCTTACGACTTTCTCCAATTGGACGAATGTGCTCTATGTTTTATAAAACATTCAAATAGGAACTCTGAAGACTCTTCACCCCTTCCTCGAATATGATACAAATATGTAGGTTTGCTATAATAAAAAAGATACACTGATTTAAATGTCTAGTAGTTCAATTATCATGTTCAGTGAACAACGTACGATGGTTTTTCTAACGCGTAATAAAACCGATCATTCAGAAAGTATGAAATGAATGCTTAGTTCAACATTATGTGCACAAAATTTCAGTTGGTATTATAATATAATGTTATGTAATTATATAAGCAATCTAATCTTTAATAGCGTTGGGATTAAATATTAAAAGTTGTGTTGGTCACAAAAGACGGACGTTTATTTAATTATATTAGTATTAAAAGAATATAACAGATATCTAGTAAAGGTAAGAATTACGACCGCGATATAACTTGGTATTGATAACGGCTCCGATAATAATTGCGTCGATTCATTCGCGACATCTTTTACTAGGGCTTTTTGTTGGAACCAAAAGCAGAATAACTTCACATTTAAGATTCGATCCATCTCCGCTTGTTCAGCCTAAAAATATCATATCGATGAAAGTCTAAATATGTTCAAGCGATTTGAGTACCTTGACGAGAGGTAGCATAATTGTACTATTTGAGACATTTTGAGCTGAATACAGAAAACTATATTTTTATCTAAATGCAGGATTTGTAGTTTAATACGATTTTCGTGAAGTTTTGCACTTTTGCATACATAAAACATGCCGCCTTATTGTTAAATAAGCCATCTATACAATACAGCCCTTCTCTCCGCTTTAATAATTAATCCTTCTTCCCACATCCCATGTGCAGTGGAATTACACGTTTCTGTGTGCTGGAATCTTCACCTACACCACCCTCCGTGCGGTCAAGGATATACAAACAATGCCGTCTCTTGCCAATTTTACGTCATTGACCCCTCTCTATTAGGCAGATATATTTTTTAAAGTGTAAGTATTATATGACAATAACGGTAGTGACATTGACGCGTAGATAATGATAGAGTTTTACGGAATTCTAACGACGGGAACAATTGCCTTCCACATTCAAGTCCTGTAAGGTCAGTTCCCTACATTCTGGGGGTCTGTTCGAATACATCAACTTGAAAGGGTCGAAGGCAGACCGCTTACTGTTAACTGCCGTGTTTATCGGAACATGTGCGTAAGCGCCGTGCGATTAGTTGGTAGGCCGGATATATAAGGCAGTGTGCTCGTCCGCGGGTCATTACGAAAGTTCAGGAAAGGCAAGGAAGTCAGCGGCAAGTCCTGAGTATATCGGGGCATGTTTGAGGCATATTCCTGTCGAGAGTCATCTCGATGGGGATCGGGGACCCTGCGCCTGACTGTTTCATATTTAAAGTATATTTTCGCTGGTGGCGCATTTATTGACACGAGCGTGGTCATGCAACCTACACCGGTTCATGACAATATCTTTTCGGTACTGGGGTAGGAAGCATCATTTCCGGTGGCTTCTCCGATGAAGAAACCTGCCAGTCAGAGCTAGTCCCATCCGCCGCCCCCGACTCCTGTTCCAGGTCTGACACGGCTTACAGCTTACTTATGGCTTGCTTCATGCCTCTCTACACCTGGCTGGATGTGTATAGACATCGAATACCGACAGACCGTGCTCTACTCCTTCTCCATTTCTCCCTCCCTCATTCTCCTTACCCTTATCTACCATTCTTATTCTCTTTGCCAATTCCTTCCACTATTTCTTCTCTATGCATTCATCCACTTCTTTCACTCGCTCTCTCTAAAAAGCTCTTCATTGTATTGGAAAACATAAATGTGCCGAAAGAGTTGTATATTTAGATGCATCTTAAATCTTCATTCTCTTTTTTACGAGAACATCTGCCACGGTCTGTCGAGCCGTCAGTCAAATATGTTCGTTATAGATTTTATTTTTGGATAATAACCGGAAGCATTGCACTATCATTAGCGAAATGTTGAGTGTCACGTTAAAAGTTCTTACAGCTCTAGCGATTCTATATGTATCCGTAACGTATAACGAATACTTTACTACAGTTGTAAATATTTGTTAGTTTAATTAGTTGCAGCAATATCCTAACATGATCTGTGGTATCACATAAATGTAAGGCCAACCAACAGTTTTTGGAAACCTTATATACAAGAACAATAAGCAAGTATATTACTACTACATTAGTATGTATAGTAATATATCTACAGTATCTATTCAATTACATAGCAAGTTTTATGTAACAAAGGACTATAACTTTACGCATATGAATCTAACCAGGAGGAGTTTTATATATTTTCACTGACACGGACGTAGAAACGTATTGTAACATATTTAAGGCCGTATGAAGGAATAGGGTTATTATATATAGAAACGAGGATGAAGTTCGGCCAATCACCCCTTTCTAGATAGTTGCGGTGTTCGTAATTTCGAACAAACATTTGCCATTTGTCGCAGTCACGGGCTAGGTAACCTCTGTACGTACAGTGGTGGATGTTGTATAGGTTATGTGTGTACGTCTACCGTATAACGTATATATGATTCTGTATATATACCTATCAAAGTATGTATGCACGTATGTGTGTACAATGAGTACACAGGCAAAGTCTGGGGCGAGCCTTGCAGGGAGCTTCGCGCAGCAAGAGTTCGAGTGAGCGCAATCCGCAGCCGGAATACTAACTCACTTAATACAATCAATTATTTCCCACGGAACATTCTCTCCTTCTGTTTTACTTCCCGGCTTTATCGTGGCAAACTCCCTCCTTCTTTTAACTCCTCTCACTCTCTCTCTCTCTCCATCTCTCTTCCGACGTCTCTTTCTCTCTCACCTATCGCTTGTTCTTCTGTCCCGTCCAACTTAAGAATTCTGAAGAGAATTGCTACCCCATTTCGACTCTCTTTTACATGCAAGCGTATAGACGGGTACCATTCGACAAACGCTTTATCACCTTGTACATATGTGTGCGCATAACAGGTTAGATGTCTATATATGCGCATAGAGACATTAAATTCTTTGCCCAATCTTGTGTTTTTTTTTTGTTTTTGTGGCAGACTAAACCTGGCTGAAGGATGGTTCTTTCCGACGTTTTTCTTTGCCGAAACTTTGATATTAGTTGAGGATTTGCGACGGCACCTACGACTATGAGAGTCGCTACTTGTTGTCGTCATCCTGAAAATGGTTGTAGTAGAAAGAGACGGCGACAAGTTATGGAAGTGGTGGTAGTGGTAATACTAATAGTGGTAGCGGCACCAAAGGTGACTGCCAGAGGCAAAAGTGGGAGAGGTCGCAGCTGTCGAACGAAGCGCAGCAGTCACTGGCGACGTAACGGGGGTGGCCTCATTGTTTCAGCGTAATTGCCAAACGAAAGCAAACTTGTTTCATTCAATGCTTACATCCATCATATCATTTAGTCTTTCCTCCCTTTTGCTCCCTCTTTCACACTCACAATATATTCCTTTCACCTTCCTCCTTCTCTCTCTATTTTTTTGTGTTACCCTGTTTCCATTTCAAAATCGATATATGTATATTCAATACATAATAAATCCATAACAGATGTTCTCATTGACGTGTGAAAATTTTGTGAACAATATGTGCAGTTTCAAATATTAATGAATGTACTAACCCGTTACTGAGACTCTACTACTTTGTTTTCTTCGATTTCGTATGTGGTGTAAGGAGTAACATGTTACGCGTGCCATGTCTAATGTTTCCGAACAACTAAGTGGTGTTGTCTTCTCAAATTCTGGGAACGTCTCAGAATGACATATATATGTGGAAGTATAAGCAAGGCACAATTTCCAAATGGGGTTGTAAGTTGCTTGCAGAGTATTGATGATAAGGACTCTTTAATTTCGTATAGCTATCAAATGAACCGAAAGTTGCTTTATTTTTTCTCACTCCCACTTTCTGTTTATGCGCTGCCGTAATGAAATACTATAACAATTATGTCTTGAAGGTATCTGTCGGTGAACATAGGCTGCGATGTCACCCAAACAGGTACATATTAGCTTGTTCTTATTGCAAATCATATTTGACCGTGACTTTCTTCATATCGTGCAATTATTTCCGTCCGTTCGATCTTAAAAGTACGTTCACACTCACACGCAAATGGATACGTACAAACACCGACTGGTGCGGTGTTAGAGTAGCAGACTAGCCACAGCTGTTACTTCTTGTTACGCTTAGGAAACTAGGTATCCACCTTAAGTTCCACGGTTGTAGCAGGTTGGCAACTGGTAGAATATAGAGGGGAGGAAGGGGTGCGGAGGAGTGAAGAGAGGGAGGGAGAAAGAGGGAACGGAGGAGGTGGGGGGGGGGGAGAAATGCTATGCATAGATGAGAGAAAGAGAACGAACCGTGAGAGGTTTCGGCGGAGAGTAAGGAAGAGGGATACCGGATAAGGTGGAAACAAGGGTGGGTCAGACGAACGAGCACGTACATCATTACCGTTGCGCTGTTGAGAAGGAACTGCCTTAATACCCCTTTCAGTCTAGCATCACATACATACATGTCCAACTGCTACATGTGCAGACAGCAAGAATCAGGTGAGTACAGTCGGTGGTCTTGACATATACATTTTGATTAATATTACATATACGCAGGTCTAACGCATATTTGAAAAGAACGTGAAGGGAAATTACCGCATAAATCGATGTATCGATACGCTGGACATACTATAGTATTGTATATTCATATTTGGTTGTCAACTGTCACTATATGTTGACAGTATCCTACGATCAGATTGACGATGCGGTTATCCACTTTTATTTACCCTTCAGTCATGGTGCATGAGATGTAGATGGATGAGTGGTGGAAGAGATTATATCATCAGTGCATGAGTGACAGATAACTATAGATGGGTAAGGAGTGGGGGTCGAAGTGAAGGCAGTGGAAAAAACAGATTGAGCATTTCTTATATTGCGGAGAAAAGGAAGGAGCAATGGGAAAAAATCGAGGGGAGAGTAATGGAAACTCAAAAAGTAAAATGCCACCCTGGAGGGGTCCTTCAGATTGGTCTGGAATCAATTAAGTCGTGGTGGCGTAATCAGTATATCGACGATTGCACCAGCGAAAGTAAGTTCCCGTCTTAGAGTATCCTATATAACGTTTGCGTCGGTGCACGTAGCCATGGATGTGTAGTTACATGTACATCCACGGCCCTGTATATAGTGCGACATATATCGTTGCCTCGAAGATTCACACCCCAATCAAGGGTGAGACACCTGGTATTTACGAGCTGTGCCACGACTTTACTCGTTTTTCCTCGACGAAAGCTTCTCGCTTATTATCTCGCTTACTCCTACACTTTGGGTACAATTCACGAAGCAACCAACTATTTTGTGGTATTGACGGGCGGTTGCGCGAAGCACCTGTTCATCGTACATCTTCGCTGTTCCAAAGTGATCGTCTTAGATTAGGAAATCTCGGGCAGGTGTAGCAGAACAGTCATGTCAATCGAAGTAACCGACTATGTACCTTCGCATTCTCTTACAACGGGATCAATATTCGATACAAATTCATCGGTGAAATAATTCTTGAGGTGTTTCATAATCTGTTATTGACTGTAATAATTATATATTACCATTTGCGTTGATCATGAGGTTTAAGATTTATTACATCGCAAACAAAATGTATAGTTAGGTATATTCTGGAAAGGGAAATTTTGTAATATACTATCATGTTCATACCATGCAATCCGCTTCAAATTTCCTAGTTCAATTTTTCACCGTTTTACTGAGTAAATATAAATCAGATTTACAGTGAACAACGTCTTAGAACTTCTAAATGTTTCCCGGTGAAATTATAATTTATTAGACATCTTCTAAATTGCAATCAGATATTTACCTATTTCTCTCTTTTGGGGCAATAAACTTTGTATGCCATTGCGTATTGATTCTATCGCAGATAACTCCTTTTCTAGTGGTGATATGTGTATATCACCGCTATACATACACACATATATATATATCTGTATATACAAATACATATATTTATTTTGTTTCTTGTATTGTCAGCACTGAGCTTCAGAGTTGCATGGGTTATAGAAGTTCGAAATAAGTTATACGTCTTACGTTGTGAAACGTAAAACAAAAGTTTTGTTAGTAGTGTAAATTTTGTAATAAATCTCGTGTAGATTTACGTTTTCTCCTTACTTTCAGTAATGACCTTTTGCAATCGTTGCTATAAAGGCTTTAATGTTATATTTTTCGACATTTTTAACTACATCAGAAATATTTTCTATTGACTTATTGGGGCCCGAGTGACTTTGTGAAAGCATTACCCTTTGAAATACGTGCACGTCAAAACGTAACGACCATGGTAGATATTTTTAAACAAAAGCAGTCAAGAAATTCAGCCACAAGCTTTATACTCAGCTTGCGACCGGATTACCTCGACATCGTACAAGTATAATGCCACCCCGCGGAGCTGGTAAACACTTTCCTTTTACGAAGAATTGAGCTTTACTATCGTTTCCGTGAAAGCAGAAGTGAAAGGAGAAGTGAATGGAAATAGGATGCAAAGAGCGTGGCGAAAAGCGGAGAAAGAGCGAGCAACGAGGGTGGAAAGTATTTGAGACGTATATAATCTTACTATGGGTATTGTCATCCCCGGCGGAGCCATTAGTTACAGAATCTAATGACACCGGTACCAGTCCTGCGAGATTCGTCCTCGAAGGAATTCCCGTCAGTTACCCTTCCGCCGTCTCCTTCTCTCACCCGCTCGGGGGAGGGTGGCGGGGGAGGGGGAAAGGGGGCAGAGGTAGACACGGAGAGGCGGACAGAGAGAGAGAGGCAGATACGGAAAGGCAGAGAGACACGCATTCTGCAGATCGGCCTCACTCCTACTCCGTTGGCCGGTCTCCCTTGACCCAGCCTCTCCCTCGAACGTGTGGACGTGTCGGTCGGACACACGAACTTTCCTCCGCGATCTTGATTTCATCAACGTGTCTCCTTTTAATGTTGCCAGTTTAACCGCGTCTTAAATATTTCGTCATCGACCGGCATATGGGGGCTCGGCCCGCCGAGGACAATAGATTCTCAGGCTGGTCGGGCCAATCAAGCAGCTATGAAAGATCACGTCCAACCCCCAACCTCCGAGCCATCTCTGCAACCTTCGAGCTCACCGCCGACCATCCCTTACTCCGATCTCACTCTCTGGTATGGGGTAGTTCTGGGCTAGCTAGCGACGGTGGTAGTACGCCACTCTTTCCCCCCCCTCGCCCCCGACCGTCCCCCCACCGGCCTCTCGGCCGCTCCCCCTTCCACGTCCGTCCACCCCGTCCCCTTTCTTCATTCCCTTCTCATCCCCATTCCCCTCCTTGTTCCCCTTTCACCGCGAACGTAGCTTGGTAACCGTTACCGGTCGCTTATATCCGCAACGTCTTCCTCACCCCTCCTGGATTTCAAGTCCGCCGTGCTCCCTCTATCTCCTTTCAGCTAACTACCCCGTCGGTTAAAGCATCGGGCCTGTCGTCGTCAGCACCATCCTCGCACTGCGATCTATCTGACCGCGTTAAAATCATACACCTTGCCTCCACGTCATTCTCAACATTTCTTACCATAGACTTCCTACCTTTATCATCGGATACGTACTGCCAAATAATTTTTGCCAATCGCTTACGGTGCGAGCGTCACGCTGCTAGATTCAATAAGCCGGAAATTTCAGCTGGAAATTGGAGGTTCCCCGGGAGGCGAGTTCGTCCATTTTATTTTTCAATTGACGTTTTCATTTTTTCGGTTAGACCTTTCGGATCAATGCGGTGTTCGGTTCAGGCGATGCGGAGTTATTTAAGTCGTGGAGTGGCAAACTGGATTTTATATGTACTTTTACGCAGATCAGGGAACGAATCTGAAAGGAAGTTTTAGGATCCTTAGCGTTTTCGCGGTTCGTGTAAATCAAGACTTTACGTTCGCCTTGCCGTCATCGTATTAACTTTTCAATTTTCAATTTTACGATTTGCTTTGCCTCGCTTTTTTTTCTCTTATCACTCTCTTACGGGAGTAAAACCGTCAATGAGAATTTTATATTACGTACATTTCTCTTAAATATTTGCAAGTGACCTTTTTTGTCACTTGTCAAATGCCAACATTGTTAGTTGAAATTTAATCTAAACGATGTCCTTATAAATACAGACGGCTTTTTCTTCAACTTTTTTCCATGGTACTGCCCAATTTTAGATTCCATCAGACGTTATAGAATTGTGTGTAGGACGTGGACGGGAAAGATAATGAGCCACTTTTGCCATTTGCACTGCAATATTTCGAGTAAACAGTCCTATCCACCATCAGCAGGTACGCGAGTGCGAAAGAGATTCTGTCGTTTCGGGATTCTTGTGCTGGGACATGGATTTCGTTGAGCCAGCAAAGTCGCCTTTCATCCTTCAAAAATTCGGAGGATAGCTAGCGCTGGTCATTCGTGACCCTACTCATTGATGTCGGGTCTCGTAAATTTCACGAACTCAGCTTTCTTTTAAAAACGACGCGGCGTAATTTTTTTCTTCATTGCTTCATACATTTATTATTAGAATGATCTTTGCGACTACATTATGCGCTACTTTAGGTCGAATTCAGCTAATTTTCTGTACGATTTCAAAACTTGTCCTGTACATTTATTGTTTCTACAAACGTTTGTACCTACCTTTCCTTATTGTCTTTGCCGAGTATAATTTTCGAATATTTAGAACTCCCATATAACCCCTCGTCGTTGCTTTTAATTATCAGCGATATTAAACATATTCGATATGCGCGTGCAAACATATTTTAATTAGCGTTTCATGAGTCGTAATTGGAAAGTTACAAAGCACAAAATCAAATAATGCATAATATTATTATAAAATTGAAATGATAACCGATGCCTAAATTGAATCATTACGTATACATGGATTTCGCTTCACCGTGCATGCAGTTCTCTATATTACACATTGGTTTCACGTTTTATATCATAGACAGGCTTAAGGTATTCGCATTAGAATACAGGGTGGGATAGAAAGTAAAGCTCGTCTCTGACGAAGAGAAGTGACCTGTCTATCATTCAATCATCAACATTGCCGACCTCTTCAAGAGTAAATTCGTCCGTGTTGAAGGTTCTCTGTTCAGTAGAGGGAGAAGGGACGCGATTGGGGAGAATGCGGGAAAGAGGTGCGTCGCTCCGTGCAGGTATCGTCACAGGCAGTAACATTTTGTAGATTCAGGATGTAGACCCTTGCGTGAAAATAAGTTTTGCTACATGGAATGGCTAGACACATACAAGGAAGGTTCGATGCGAACGAGTGATGGGGGGGTGCCAGGCGCTGCAACCGGTTGAAGCGAAAGCGGAAGATGGTTCGGCATATACATATACGATACGCAGAGAGCACTGGATGCTTGCAAAGAGCGACTGGGGTAGGAGACGGGAGTGGCTGCATTGGTATTCCGGTGGCGAGGCGGGCTGCATTGCATCACGTATGGCGTGCTTGGGCTATAACGTAGGCCGTAAGTTTACACGTACCTGGATATCCTCGCATTGCATCGAATGAGTTTACGCCGGTGAGATCCGTTCATCAAGATGATTTGGTCACCGCCAAATTGACGAGATACTCTTCGATTGCCTCCATTTCAATATTCACTAGGTGTACCATCAACTTTCTCCTTCCTATTCGGAATTATTGAGTGAGTGCTGTTAAGATGACGTACTGATTTGATCATTATCGTCTTTCGAGTTGGATCTGTTAAGGCTCGAACTTTTTCTGATCTACTGCTACTTAAATCATACAATAACAAAGCGTACCATGGATGCAGGGTCAAGAATATGATATTGTTTGTCTGATTTTCACCAATAAAACACCACTTTTTATCGTCAAATATTTCTTTATTTCGTGATTTTTTTAATTGATTAGTGATGCTTA
Source organism: Anoplius nigerrimus (assembly GCA_914767735.1). NCBI lineage: Eukaryota > Metazoa > Arthropoda > Insecta > Hymenoptera > Pompilidae > Anoplius > Anoplius nigerrimus. The sequence continues at coordinate 18,291,684 of OU612080.1, forward strand.
GTTTGCTTGACTATATGTTATATGTGCTGGGGTATATAGTGATTGTTGAAACGAGCAGTAAATTTGTAATGTAAGCAATTAGGTGTGGAGAAACTTCTTGGTGAAACAATTCCTTTACTCAATTTTTTTAGAAAAACTGTACCGTTTCGGTGTAGCTTCTTTAAGTTAGTAACAGAATTTTATGAAGTCAAGGCTCTAAACGATCTATAATAATTGATTTCCAAAATTGTTTTTCTTCAGGATTGGACCTTACATGCAAACAATCTACTTATTCTATATTTTTTCATTATTATATTATAATACATTACTTTCTACTTGGTTATGTGGTAACAATAGAAATGAAGTTATGTGTTGCTGCTATAAGAAAACAAGTTATATAAATTCTTTATATTACAGCAAAAAGATATATTTTCAGCCGGCAGTTTCGATCGATGTATAAGGGAAATTAGGGATATAAAATTACCAAAAATGTGCAAAATATTTCTGGAACTCGCAAAACCAAACGTAAATTTAATCTAATGTTAAAAAATATTAATGAATATCAAATGTAATGTAGTCTATCTATAAAGTGCTTTTACAAATTTACAAGTAAGATGGAATTACAAAACCGGTACGCTACGAATTAATATTCGTTTTTGCAACATTTGGGTAAAAATGAATTTTTATGAAGCTATCGGAAGTGCATCGGGTGTCGATTCGTAGAATAATTACATTGCTAGCGAGAAGGCACATATTGAACACATACTATTTGTTTTGGTATTTGATCGCTGTTATATGCGACCAATTACTCATGTATGTGGCCAATTACAATACAATTACTGAACTGATGTTTCCTACTCTATTAAAGGAATTATAATAGGTTATAACAGCATATATTACACTTTTTATTATGCAGTTTCTTTGTTTGATTTATCAGTCGTTTTTGTTCATAATATCGAAGCATGAAAATAGTTGGACACACAACACAGTATGCAAATAATTCGTTATATTAAAATGACTAAGGTATTAATAAAAGTTGCTTGAATGCATGTTTCATATATTTAAGAAAAAGCACGATGAAGAATCATGTCGTGTAACGTAAAATGTTTCCAGAAGAATTTTAGAATTAGTTACTGTTGCTTATATGACATAAGCATTAAAGTGCTTATATTCCATGAAATCTTGTGTGTTTTAACAGAATAAAAATGTGTGCATATAGAAACAATTTGTCGAACATGTTTATGCTCTTTGTTTCATGAGCTACAGTAAGTATCAAATGTAGGGAAAATTATATTAATTAATACGATCCTCAAAAATATAATTCCTTGTAGTTGTGGCATAACAGTGACTTGGAATGGTAAAAATGCATATCAACTTCAAAAATTGTCATCTTTGTATTAGATAATCATGCAGGAGTGTTAGTGGGATATGCGTAAAAATTTCATTCTTCAAGATCTGCTCAACTCGGTGTTATAAAGTAGGGAACCGGAAAAGAATCTATGAGTCGGTTTTTGTAACTGGAGTAGCGTTCTACATATTTATAAGGTAATCAAATTTAAATAGATTTCTTAAAGATAGTTCGCAAAATAATTTAACTGAAATTGGTTCTATACTAGAACAAATGATTTGACTCAGAGACAAGGAATTATAAATATGTATGCTTACATATTTACTTTATTTCATTCACATTATGAAAGAAAATTCACGGGGTGTACTATCAGTTCTTAATTATGAAGTAAAAAATTCTCCAAGCTTGGCGTTTACAGAGTTGGCAGATGCTGGACAAGAATATTTAAAAAAATAATGGGTGTCAGTCAAGTGACAAATGAATATGTTGTTACTTACAATTAGTATAAAGGCAAAGTGTAAGAAAATGTGTGTTTCTAAGACTGCTGTCTTTCCGAGAATAATGATCCAGTAAGAAAAGAAGGATCCAAAAAAGTATAGGCCGATTAACGCTTGATTGTAGGATGGTAAATCGTAAGAAAGTAGTGAGTGACGAAAAAGACGAGTGCCACGAAGTAGGTAATTGGTCAATAGTTACTAGTGACGTCCGTATGTGTTTAAATTTCAATAGAAACTTTTATTGAATCTTGAAAATATTTTATTGAAAGTTTGTCTGAGCGATGTATTTATATTGGGTGACGATTTTGAACTAATACTACATTTGCTTTCAATTATTTTTATCAAGTTAAGCACCTATTAGACGTTAAAGTTTACTATTCTAAGTACATAAACCTAAAAATTAGTAGACAAATTTTTCCATCTTCTGCAATAATTTGGTCATTCAGATCACGATAATTAACCGATACTTTAATATCTGTACTGACATGTTGTTTACGTTGAAAAATAACAACAGACGTTACCAAACTATTTAAATTACGTAGATCATTATGTTTCGAGAATGATTCAAGCAGTGTTCCAAGTGACCTTTATAACGCATTGACGATACGACCAAAACAATTTCGCGTCGGCTGTTAAATATTTGCGAGATTGAGAACAAAATTTTCATCGGAAAGTTATTCGATCGACTTAATGTTTTGGAAGATGCCTTCTAACTTACTGGTAAAACTTTAACCGTCTATTTGGTCATAATAATAGACAACGTGAACATTCACGTATCAGTCTTTATGAGAATGCTATAACTTGAGCCAGCTTAGAAATACTAGTAAAACTACATAGAACAGTGATAAAAAAGGTAACGAGGTATTATATATTGCACGTTTTATTATGATATATTTCTGTTTGTTCCAATTTGTTGTTGCTAAATATCTACGTTTGAAATATCATTGTTTAGATCACGTGACACGTAAACAAAATGATTGTGACGTATGTATATGGAATCTAGCTCGAATGAAATAATGGAAATCTGTTGAATAGATAGGTAAAGTGCGCTACTTTCTTCAATATCATATTCATAAATATTAATAATATTCAATGTTTATAGAATTAGGTAGAATATAATAGAATTGAATATAATTAGAAGAAACCATAGAATTGAAACTATTTACACGTACGGTATATTCTTACATTACTAAATTTTGTTAAATAAATTTATGTTCAGTGCTTGCTTGTACCTTTAGAAATTAGTGTTAAATTTACCGTCGCGATAATTCATTTAAATAGCATTTTGTAATAATGAATGCAATTATCTTATTACATACAACTATTTCCAAGCGTCTATTAATAACTTCCAAACAATAAAGAATAATAAATAATTTAATTATTTTTACTTATTAATTAGGAATATTGTATTGAATATAACTGCTTAAACAATGTTAAATGTAAATAATACACGATTTTCCTCACAGTATTGTTTATTCTCAAAACTTTGTCATTATAGTGATTACAAGTATATTTTTCTGATATAACATATCCGAATCTTGTCAGTTCGGTTATACACATCAGATACGATATGCTACACGAACAGGATGTTAGAAAATATTGTACACATGCCATGCAATATTTCATAAGTAATCAGGGAAAGCTGCAGAATAACAACCCTTTTTATTAGTGGCTGCTTTCTATTTTATTGTTAGGCACAGTTATACTTTGAAGGCATGTTCTTAAAACAACATCGGAAATCAAAATTATTTGTACAGTCTTCTACTTCTACATTCGGTATATGTTTTTATTCATGTAATATGTTTTTAATTACATTAGTTTTGTCATTCGCATATTTCTTGCGGGTAGTTAAGTGCAGTGCTAGTGATGTAACGGGGAAGGCCATTCTGTAAGTAAAACACTTGTAAGTATTTTATAATATAAACAGAGTTTCAAGAAATTAATTCTTCAGAGTCACCTAGAAAGGAAGAATTCCTTAAATTTAACTGTATGGTTAATGCAAACTGCCGACGATCAATGTGAATGCTCATAAACTGAATAATTCGTATTACATAATACTTGTATCCGTATTGGAAGCAAGATCAAGAACTAATAAAGCTGGACCTTTATTTAAACTGTGTATTGACATCATAGTTTGACTCAAAGTAGAACAGTAATATGAGAGAAGTATAATTTCCTCGAATTACAATTATGAATATGATTTATTGCTGAGACGAATAAAAGAATAGCGGGCAGAGACATTAGTATTCACATGACTATATACCACTAGCGTAATAATACTAATTTGTAATCTTTTTCAATAACCGGCTTAAAAAATGATTAATGTCACTACTCACCGGATACACCTCGCAGAACTATATCAGATCCTGTGCTCTATATGAGTAAACTAGAAAAGTCAGTCCCAAATCTAGGAATTCCGGCGTACACAGGAGCGATCCGGTTTCCGTAACGTTCATTTGTTACGATCGAGAGTTTTCTATACATAAATGTGGCAAGCTTCCAATGTTGGACGTCCAGCGTACTTAGGACCTTGCCGGGGTACCTTTACACTGCGTTCTCACAGTATATACGTCTGGTGTCCTGTCCAGTGAGCCGCGTGACAGCTAATATCCGACCAGGAAACTAACACCCCGGCAGGCGCCACCCTCGAAGGCACCCTACTTCCATCCTCCACCTCCTTTCCTTCCTCCTGCTCCCCGTTCCTCGCACCTACGCTTCCTCCACGTCTATCTGCAACCCCTCCCCCGTACTCACCCCTCTGCCCCCCTACCTGTGTACTCTCTCTCTCTCTCTCTCTCTCGCTCTCTCTTTCTCTCGCTCTCTGTCTCGATCAGTTTATCACTCTTTCTCTGATTCTCTTACAATGTACATTTTACTCCTGCTAAATGTTTGCTAGAGTTTTGCGTTTCGCTATTGAGGCACTCAATTGAATGACACGAGCGAATGACGCTACTGTATAACTCATCTTTCTCCGTTCGTGTTTCTTCTCCAAGTGATTGCAATGGTGTATAGTCTAGGATGATATGTGAAGCGTACTGTGATGTGTAATTTAGTAGTACTCATGTTACTAAGAAATACATTCTTTTCCATTATCGTGTTGAAGAGCGAATGAGACACCCGACGATTGCAATAAGGCGGAAATAATTTAAGTAATATTATTGTCCGAGCGTAAGAATTTTATACTCTCGACAATGTGAACAGTGATAGCTTTGTGCAAAACACGTTGTATTCGACAATATGCGGATGATTATTCACAAAAGTTCAATCCGGTAAACGAGGACGTAAACACTTCACCTCAATACACTTTTATTCGGGTATCATGAAGACTAGTTAGTTTACAGCCGTATTACCGGACAATGTTTATTCGGGCTTTGTTTATATCAGCTTTATCTCCTTTTACCATGATAATTTTAATTGAAATGGTCAGCGCACAGTTACAGTTTTTTTTTCACTACCCCGTCATAAATGTCAAAGAAGGCGTTGTGCGCGTAGAATGTTAATTTTGGATAACGCTCTGCCCTCTTGTTCAATCAATGATGGATTATTGCTAATTAGCGACTGACCTGTTTAGAGTATCGGGCCAGTATCAACTACGCGTGAGTTAATAAATCGTATTTCCGGACAGACAGGAGTATCGTATCGATTAAACCGGAATAAATGTGTTATTAATAAAGTACCCTTAGCTAGATTCAGGATCATGCGTTCAAAGTGTGCCGCAGTATTGGCATCATCGACATAACTCTGATTCATTCGCGACCCACCGTTGTGGTACGGCAATAGCGATTGTGTCATAAAAGTCTAAAGCAACGAATTAATAATATGTCGGTATGTTCCAATGGTCCAGCGTAAACACAGAGTATGCGTTTACGGTCATTACGGAAACCGATGGAAACACATTACTGAAATATGGTAGTTTACGGTAGTCATGCATGGAAGTAATTGTTCGTCAGTTAGCGGCGCGTCTCTGTTACGCAAAAAGCGGCCTGACATAAGAACGAGATTGGGCGAAGGTCGAAGAAGTAATAACCAAATCCAATATTCGTTCCTTTCAAACGACCTCCGTTGACAAAAAGTGAAATTTGCCTGTGAAGACAGAACTGTCACTGGCAGCCCTTCTGCTCGGATATACTCATACATCTCCTTCCCTCTCGCGCGCTATACTTGCACACAACTGCGATAGTATCTACGTAACTACATATGTATAACACATCCGGCGTATTTGTGTGTGTCCATGCGCGCACCCTCCCACGAAATGCGCATGTATACATACACGTGAAAATATTAGAAATATAGGGCCGGAAATGTTACCCTCTCTGCCTAAAAGTACTTGACATTTTCTGTTGAATTAACATCACGCCTCATAATTGTACTAGGGTTCCGTAAATTTATTTTGGTCACCTTTTACTGTTTACGCCCTGTGATAAACATGTGGAACAATTTTAACTAAAGAGAAGAACTGAATCAAATAATAATGTGAGATAAAAATAGATATAAAAGGTCTTTCAGTTTTCAGGTTTGTTTATAATTGCTAACGCGATGAACATGCATGTATATACACCGCATGCGTTACAGATGTATGGTAAAGCGATATCACAGCGCAGACTGTTATATCCAAAGATATTTATCGGTCGGCTTTCTGTTTACACTGATTTAATCGAATTCATCAATCTGACTCATTCATTAATCAATTTTGAGAGCTGACGGGTTTCGGGCCATCGCGTGGTGATGCAGTAATTAGGTTGAACGATGCCTGATAAAAGTCAAAATATTTTTTTAATCCATGTCATGCTAGCTATTCGACCGGATCCTTCGTCTTCTGGCACATATTGCGCTTTTTTTTTTACTCACAAGTGCTTGACTTTCCTCCTGCAGGTACAATGAAAATTTCTCATGCTTTACACTGTCTTTGAATAGGAAATATTATATGCAAAATACGTGTAATGTTATTACTGAGATAATATTCTTTTATCCAGTTTTAAATGTTCTACTTACACGTACTCGAAGACGTTGCTATTAGGTGAATCGAGAAGGATCACTTGTTACGGTTACTGTTAATTGAGGGAAATGAAGCATGATTCGAGACGTTTATCCGTGCAATTTCGATGGCGACGGATGGAAATAAAGAAACCGCATCGGGAGAATGCGCGAGGATGTGTGCGCACTGTCCAACGGCGGTATCCAGCGTGCACAGTATTTTTGTTCTCTGATGACGATCGCGGTGGTTGCGCGCAAAGGGCAGGAGAGCGAAGGGGCGGAGGGAACACTGTGCGAGGCAAAAAAAAAACAATGGAACGATGCGCGTACGTAGCTAAAGTGCGTAACGGTCAATATGTGTCGAGGACAGATTTTAAAAGCCCGAAGCTCAAAAGCTCAAAACGCGTTGATGCGTCAATAGCACGCCGGATTCGCACACGACCGTCACTGTCCCAAAAACGACACGATGAAACATCGTGTTTTTTGTCCGCTATCCTCCTTCTCTCACTTATGTTTGGCCTTTTTCTTCTTTCTCTGTTATCCAGCCCACCTACCATCCTCTCCGCCTCCACCTCCTACGCCGCCTCCGTACTTTTTTTTTCCCCCCCATCCTTCTCCCTCTTCCCTTTACTCGTTACCGCTTTTCCCGACGATATTTGACTGTGCCGTTTTTTTCCGCATTCAGGGGACCACCCGCCCTACCCATACTGCCCCGATCCTCTATTCCATTCCCCCGTTGCAACAACGTCGTTGTTACCGAATAGTTCTCAGTGCGTTCTATCCCTCACTTTCTGAGCGCGATCGTTTTCATGCTAACACTTTTCTCTCTTCATTGTTTGTTTCTTCTTGTTTCTCCTTCTCGCTTCGCCGGGATCGTCACTTGTAGTATCACTTTTTCAGCTATATCCGTTTAACGAGCATATCTGTGTCACTCTTTCATAGTACGATTGCTTATTCTCGCGTTATTGTCAACGTCCACACGCTGTCCTTACGTCCTATGCTGAACTTATCTTCCACCACTTTCTTTTTTTATTATTCCACTACGCTTTGCAAGCGCGCCCGTATGTATGTCACGTATCTGTCTTATTAGCTGATTTCTAGTTTATTAAAATGTACCGTGACAGGTCAAGCTTGTCTCTAAGGCTGATAAAAAGACAATATGGTAACGTATCTTCGAGACTTTGTATTTCGATCTTAGTATAAATACAAAGGTTATCAGTACTAATGCGCATACTATTACACTTCTTGACATTTTAATTGTATCTGTTTAACACTGTTTTACGAAATGAGGAAATAAGGTTATGACGGCTTGTGACGCCTAAGACTACTTAATCTTACTTAACCTGAAATTGAATTGTTCGTATCTGATGAGAATATCGTTGAAGGAAAAGGCGGAAAAGTTCGCGACGCCACTGAATCCTCGTTGTGACGAATATTGCAAATCGATGCCGCCTCTCGAATATATCAAACTTATTCGGTAATCATTTCGCCTGCAGACGAAGGGGATAATTTATTTTTTCCAAGTTTACTACCCCCGCAATTTATTCTACATCGATCCTAACTCGACTTTGCCGCTCTCCCGTTTTTGTGGCTGCTCGTATAATAATTACGATTTTATTGCGTTTCATTCGCGGCGCACTATTCGTTTGCCAGAAAGGAAGGAAAACTCTCGTTAATCATGAGCGCGAAATATTTCTGAGATGTAAGTCCGTAATTACGTACCCCGGGGGGAAAGGCAACCCCCTTCGGGGCAAGCAGGCGGGGTATCGTCAAGGAAGAGACGAGGACGGCAAGGGGCGGGGGCGGGGGGGGGGGGGAGGTACAGGTGGCGAGAGGAAAAAGAGCGAGGGGCGGTTTTGACAGGAGCGGCGAGGAAAAGAAATTTAAACTTTCACAACTGGCGCGCGCGGACTCGGTAAGAAGATTTTAGCGAAACAAAAGGCGCTGAACGAAGGCAGAAAGGAGATAGGCATATACAGAGGGTGGAATAGATAGTACTGGGGCGGGGTTGGCGGGCGGGGAAGGGGAAAAGAGGTTGGTAGACTGGAGGAAGACGGTATAGATTGTAGAGACGGGGTAGACGAAGGTGGCGCGGTCTTTGGAAAATGAATTGCCATTCAATGAGATCGGGACGACGCAATTACATTCCGATTGTCTCATCGTTTGAATAGTCTCTCATCGATTGTATTGAATCTTAATTGGCTGTAGAGGCTCTGGAGAAGTCTTCCGAAAGTGCAATTGTCTATCGCTTATGGAGTTTTGTTCCTCGGAGGAGCTGAGCAGTGGCTGATGATAACAACCAGCCTTTATTCAGACGGATCTCTTGGAATGTTCCACATAATTGTAGTCTCGATATACGTTGCGGTATTACGTTAGTCGACTGCCGCGGTCGTTGACAATACTTTAGTTAACATTCTTCGTGCGACAACTTTTGTCCCTTCCCAATAGCTACACTTACCTATAACAATACTAATCTGAGACGATAAAAGTGAGACGATTGAACGTTCGCCGAGTGGTGGATGAGTATTCTGTTGGGAAAAACGATTTCACATCAATGCGCGACGATGTCTGCGAAAGGAATGCGTAAGGTAGTTGTCAGACTTTTCCAGTTAGCGGAGCAGTAGGGGAGCAATCATTCGGCGGCAGAAAATGAAAATAAGAGACCAGATGCGTCCTCAGCAAAAACTGCTTTTTGATTGTCATATCATTTTCTGTCTCCGCACGACCTTCTTTCTATTTTCTTACGTTTCTCGTTCAATATTTTGGCACTCTGCCCTCTGCTGTCGTTAAAGAGAATCTGCACTCTTTCGAATGTTAAAATGGAATGAAACGGAGATTACGCCAATTGACGTAATTGGTTCAAATAAATGAAGGTTACAAATGTTTCCCGCAATTATAGATTTACGTAAACCAAACTATTAATGCTGTAATAATAGTGATATTAGTTTAAAATTGGTCGGCCTTTCTATCGGTATCGTCACGGCATTTGGCACGTTATCGAGAATAGCAGAATTGTACAAATATTACGTAGTCGTAAAAGTTTTTGGGTTGGCAGTTAAGTTTTCAAATGTTAACCGTCTTTTGAATGACTTGAAAAGCGAAAAAGTGTAAATCTTGTACGTTGACAATAGCATTTTCTACGATCGGTTCACCCTGTGAAATAAACACTTCAGTAAATTTTAACCTGGATCCGAAATTGATATTGTTCTGACCACGTTTGACTGCAGCATTCAAAGATTGAATAATTGGAAGAAATAGTAAATCAACGTATACGAAAACCGTGTGAGACTAAAGGGTTCAAACATTTGATCGCAAAATAATATATGAATAATGGGAGAAATGTATGAAAAGTATACAATCCAAGTAAGAAACAAAGAACAAGAGTACACTCTTATTTTCGATTTTGTCAACGTTTGTTACGTCAATCGTGTGCGTGCTTATATTTGGCTTCATAACTATGACTTCAATAGGTGTAAACGAAAGGTAGAATGGCACGTAACGAAATTCTCTAACCACAGTATTGTCAAACAAGTGGTGTCGTTTGTTGTTGATTTAGAACTCTATAATGTAGAAAAAGTATCTACACAGTCGTTAAGCGATGTGGGCTAAATTATGGCAAATGAAAACGAGAATGCGATGTATTACAGAATTACAGAAATTTACATAAATCTATTTTAAATATAAAGCAATACATTTTAAGATATAACGTGCCAGAGACGTTAAAATACGTTCTTCTTCCTCTTTCACAATTTCAGTCTACTTTTCTGTCATTTCTATTCCAATTAGACTTTCCTTTAGGTCAGTTCAGCTACCGCGCAATATTTTTCACTGTTTATTGTATCGTAGTTTCGTACTCTGTCGCAAATGGGTAAACACAGTGGCGATTTTTCGTTAGAATGGAATGTCATATGAAATGAGGGCACTGCACATTTGTGGATTGCTCGTTGATAAAGAATGGAGCGCTATTATTTGAACGGCATTGCAGTCCGGTACGTACATGATTCTTCCATCAACTGTAACAATCAGTCTTGAACGGGTTAGCGTGTATTTGCTTCAATAACAGATCGCGCGCCGCCATTGCGTTTTCGCTGTATACCAGAAATTCTTACTCGTACATGGAAAGAAGTCAGATTCCACAAGTCTTAAACTCATGTGTAACGACCATTTTCTCTAATATCGAAATCATATTTACGTGGGGAAACGGAACCATGCACAAACTGAATAACAAATCTCACGAAGTAATTTGATTAGTCGATATTGTTTAATTACTCGATGTAAGATTATAAAAAAAAGTAAACACTTAACCCATTGCGGTCGGAGACTTTTTCGGGCCGGACGACGTGGCAGGTTGACGCGATTTTTGCGAATGAGGCAGAAAGAACATCAATAGCTAAGAAACCTCTTCAAGTACCAATACTGTGTCCCTATCGCTTGGTGATAACAAAATTTAACATAAACATTAATTGTCGCTGCTCCGGCGACATCCAACCTGCGGTGCGAATTTACGTGGCGCCGGAGCGGCGCCATCCGACCGCAAAGGGTGAAATGTGTAATGACTTGCAAAAAACTATCAAATCTAGTGCCGATACGTAATCGCTATTCGAATGTTTTTCACTTTTTACGAGCAGTGTGATAATATTGTATGAATCTATCAATCAATATATCAAGTTTGTTGGCAAGACAACGAATTATATATACTCTATCAACGTTTTCAATCGCTGTTAGGTTGCGTTTGCGATTTGATTGTACGCGACGGGTTTTATCAGATGACAAGTGCTGTCGTCTATATTTAAAACATCGAAGGAAGAGCTATGTGTTTGTGTCATCAATCACCAGAGATTCGCGAATATAAAGGAAACAAACGAAAGGGCAGTTTAAAGAACGTTAGCCTGCTTGTCACGTGTCCAGCGATTAGAGGAGAAAGGTGAAAATTTACACGCTAACACTATGCACATTGGTCACTCGACTATGGTCAGTGGTCCAGTCTAGAAAACGAAAAGGTCGTGTGTTCGTTCAACAAAAGAGAAATTTGGAAAAGCAGGTGTGTATACACATACATAATGAGAAAAAGGTAAAGCTGCCAAACAAAAATTGAAAGTCCTAATACAGAGGAACTGCATCGCTGTCTTGATTCGTTTGCTGACATGCTGAAACAAAATCAAGATCCTTCAGATAGCGATGGAGAATATGGGCTTTGATTTCCAGAGTGGAAGGAGGAAAAAGAAGGAATCATTTGTAATAAGACAGCACGTGCTAGGCTGAACGGGGGAGGGAAACGAAAGGATAAGATAAAGGCAGAGCGAGAGCAGGTGAAGAGGCGGAAAGAAGGTAGGCAAAGAGAGAGAAAGAGAGCGGGAGAGAGAGAGAGGGTGAGAGAGGGGGTGACGGTGAAGAGGAAAGAAGGTGAGGTGAAGGAGGAGGCGGGAAAAGTGGGGAGAGAAAGGGGGATGAGAGTGGGCTAAGAAAAGTCGAAAATCTTAATTCGGAGGCGGCGCCGCCCCCAGCGTCGCGATGGGCGGCGACTGGTAAGCGCCGATTGGCTTGCCACCACCGAAGGGTGAGAGATCTCCTGCCGGGGGTGGCGGAGATATGCGCCGTGACGCCGGGACGGCGGCGTGTACACCGTCGAGCCTCTCTCTCTCTCTCTCTGTCTCTCTCCCTTCCGCCCGCGAGAGAGCGCGGGCGCGCGCGCGCGCGCTTGCCACCCTTCTCCAGCTCATTTCCACTCCCGGCAGCTTTTCGATCCGTCTCTCTCGCCGCACGGTCCGGCTCCTCTCTCTCTCCTACCCCCTCGCGGCCGAGGATGCCAGTCGACGCCGGGCGTCCCGAGTGTACAGCCGCCGGAGAGAGAGCTGCCCTCGACGCCTACCCACGGAGACACGCACGATCCTCATTCCGCGATCGGCATTCCGCGATTCTCGTTCCACGATCGTCGTCTCGAAATTCTTCCGCAGCCGACCTTGGCATTCGTCCGACGAGAGCAGCTCGTATCGTCAATTTTCGCGCCTGTCCGAAGGCGTCCCTCCACGTTGCCGCCTCGAGAACCAGGAGGGCACCGGCAGAGAACGGGCCGGAAGAGGGAACCGACCTTGATCAGCGCCTCGACTCCCGGAAGTCTCGCGGAAGCCTACAGTCGCGAACCCGTCGCCTTACCATGAATCGGATCGACATCATATTTTATAAAATCCTCGTTTAACGTGAGCTCCGGCAAGGGTGTCGTTGCGGTGGCGATTCTCTCGCAAGTTGATCCTCGCGAGTGCCAGTGACATTTCGTATAATTGTGCTTGGAGACGTAAGGGGACGGAGTGGGACAGAGAGGCAGAGAGAGAGAGAGAGAGAGAGAGAGAGAGAGAGAGGCGAGTCGGCTGGAAGAAGAATCGGTGATCCTCATCGATGGAGGATAATCGAGCGAAGAAGGGCCACCCACGTTGCGCTAAGAAGGTCGACGGTCAGCTGAAGGAGTCGGAAAGGGTGGATCAGTGCCGGAAGAGGGAGGAGGGAACTCGTGCAGAGGAATTCCCCCTGGACAGCGTCCTCGTTGTAGATCGAACTGAGTACGCTGGATGTTCGAGTATCGCAGGTGGGGAGGTCGTGACTGGTGCTAACGCGAGGGACTATTTCGGAGGTGAAACGGTGAGGATCGCGTGCGGATGCGGATCCTACTCGATTGCTGACGGGAAAGACAACCCGCGGCTCATCGAAATGCGAATAGGGCAGCGGAAAACAGCCTCTACAACCTCCGTTCACTTTTTACGCAGGATGTCTCCTATCTTCGTTTTGGCATGTCTTCTCACTCTCCACCATGGACGGCCAGCCTATGCTTCCGTCACGGCCGGTAACGTTTCTTTCTATTTCATTTATACCCCTGGCTAACGCTGTTCGGAAGCAAGACAGTGTCATTCGACGTCTTCCGGAATGTTAAAAAAAGTTTGGCGGCTATACCTATATTAGGTTGTTCGCCACACGTTCCGCGGCACATTGTTTCTCGAGAGAGAATGGCATATTGACTATTGAAAGTGAAGGAAACTGGGCGTTTATCCATTTGCCGGGCTTTAATTCGTATCGCACACCTTTATCGCGAAAGCCGCTATCTATACGGTATTAATGGTATTTCCCAAATCGCGGTCATTCGTTGTTGTTACGTCACAGAGCCAACGATGGTGAGCGACTCTTCGTCACGAGATTGGCGAACGATCGTTTTGGTACGCTGCGTGTATCGTATTATCGTTCGCTTCAAGCTCATACCTGTTGTATGTCGTATCCGCGTTCTCATTGGCCGTGTGGCTAACTAGTTGGGTGGTCAATCAGCATTTACGTTTGTATCGGCGAAGTTTATCACGATCGACGTATAAAGTGTCTGTCCAACGTATGACACGTTTCTCTCGATATGGATTTACGTATCTACAAACTTACCTACGCTTATTATCGGACATGCGCAAATATTCTTGATTGATTGACACGTACACGATGATTTAATTCTAGCCGTCATTAGTTCTATTATTAATATATTCAATGTAATTAAAGTCTAAAATTGAAAGCCATGTCTGTCGACATTAAATCTCTCAGAATAAAAGTCTGCTTTTACCTATTTCGAAAATCGATTTCGTGTAAAATTTTTGGCTTACAGGATGTTGTCACGTAAGAACCGTATATTCTAATCCATGATAATGTTATAGAATGTCTTACCTGTCGTTGCAACGAACTGTCCGTCTATTTCAAGACATTAGGGGAAAATGGAGTTATGTTAATCTTCTTGATTCAAAAAGCCGTGGTTCTTAATGTGCACCGTAGACAAAATTGTAGCCCAATGGCAAAATTACAGCAGCTCTACGGTACGTTCACGCGGGAACATGCCTCGCATACATAATTCATATTTTAGCAAGAAGTGTCGTCGGCGAAACCTCGGGTGATAAATATTTTTTTTTCTCCGAGTTGGTGGAAGAGCGCAAAAGTGCATGCAAATGAATTCGCCGCAATGTAGTGGGTGCGACTTACACAATATTAAGCACTTTGCCGCTGCATTCCCTACATCCTTGCTCCTTTCATCCTTTCCGTTTCGATAATGTCGGAGAATCTTGTCTCAGGATTACGATGTGTTACACGTCATTTTTAATCCGCGAGCCAAAAACATATAAATTTCTCTTCAAAGGGAATCTCTTCGATTTGAAATATTTTTTCATTCATATTTGGGAATTTAAAATAATAATTGCTTTATTGAAAATTATACTTAACGACCGTTGGATGTTATCAAACAAGTTTGCAAACAAAGTTGTCCACATCACCGACGCACGGCCGTAATACCTACTTACTCTCTAATAATTGCTTTAGTTGACAATTTAAAATGAAGCATGCAATAGTTCATTATGTTCGTTTGAAATTCCTTGGTGCGTGCAACCCTCTATATAATAACTTTATATATGCTCTATATTGTACAAATGAGCATTCGTTAAAGGTCTTGATGAGTTAGATAGGTTGGAGAATTATTGCCTTTTAGAAGACCATGTGTGTACGTGAATCTTGTGTGACGCGAAACACCGATTATTTGTTTTGCCCGCGATCCCTTCTGCACGCACTTGATGTGATTTAACTGTGCGAGGTAACGAAACACAAATGCTATTTTACACTTTGCTCATTCCGTTCATAGTAAATTGACCTAAAGGTTTTGCTAACGACACTAACCTAAAGCCGCGCTCGCGAATTTCGGCCAAAGCTCATCGGTCTGTGTCGCGATTTGGTTGATCCTTTGAAATGGTACCCACGGAATTTGCATCCTTAATCGCATACATTATACAGAAGCGCGACGACAATCTTCTATGACAAGTAAAAGTGATCTGACTTAACAATGTTAATAGTTGAATATAAAAGAGCAGAAAAAAGTTGAGTGCGCGGTTGCATTGATTAACTCAGATTATGTGCGTACGACATTTTTAGAGACCTTTTTCATGTTGACCTTGTTCAAAAGGTTCAGTACGGTTCAGGTATTTAATTGGAGAATGCAGTGTAAAGCAAAGCCAACCAGTCGCGTGTACAGTACCCCATTCCGCTTTCATGAGCTAAATTAGTTGATCCTTTGAAATTGTGGCGCAGTGAAATTTAGACTCACCGACTTCTTGCCTTTGACGTTTTACAGGATCGTTTTAAAAAAGATTGATTTTATTTCCCCGACTGAATGTTTCGTTGACACTTACAGACGACGATAGATTTTAGCCGATCGTAAACCTAGGTTCATTTGGATACGAGATTGATACGGAAGACGGATTATGTGACGAAACTTAACCGTACTTGTTCAAGTAATATTATACGTCTGCATTGGAGTAGCAGTTATACTCTTATAATTGACGGACACGTATTAATTGCACGTACAAGATTTGACAAGATTTGACTACTAATTAGTTGTTAGTCGCGAAGTACAAGTTCTCCAAGAGTGAGTCTCAATGTTGAGGCAAAGTGAATGAAATCTGCGTAACTCGTTTGAAAGGAGGCTGCAGTGTAAATATGACCATTTCACGGTAGCTATAAAAACCGTATATTATTTTTGCCAGTCTCTATATCCCCTCTTTGACCCCCTGCCTCTTATGAGAGTTATATATCGCTACGTACACACATGGGTAATCAGAGAAGCAGATACCTCCATACATTTGTGGGTGAAGAAACAAAAATATGAAATATTATATTCCTTTTACCTCCATGTGCATATGTGGAAAAAAAGGATCATTGGGATGCGTTATTTTTAACGACTGTCAATGAAGATATAGAAAGGAACGTGTGTGTGCCAATATATGCAATAATGTATATAATGTTTCGCGTGCGTATCACGATTGTACATATAAGTTTGGCATCCATTGTGTGGAATTATCTAATTTCGATGAATTATTAAAGGAGTTTGATAACAAGGATCGTACCGCGAATTGGCCCCCTGCGTTCATTGCAACCCCAGGATCTACCGCGTCCTCATGTCCTCCTCATCGCCCTATCTACCCCCTCCTCGCGACCGACATAACTATTCTGTCGCCGAATCGACTAGAAACCCCAGCGTAACACCCCCTCCGTTTTGCGCGGCATTATCTCGTAGCCTAAGGGCTGCCATCTGTTTTGTTAGGAGAACGCACCCCTAATTAGGTACAGCGACAGTTGTAAGCGTATTAAATCCAATATTTAATACGGACGTCCAATGGACGACACGTTGCGTTGCCCGTAGAAAATGCGGATAATTTCCATATACTTTTCTCGTTTGTCCCTTTATATTCTTCCCCTAGCTTTTCATCCATCCTTATTGCCGCTATTACCGTT
Source organism: Anoplius nigerrimus (assembly GCA_914767735.1). Lineage (NCBI taxonomy): Eukaryota > Metazoa > Arthropoda > Insecta > Hymenoptera > Pompilidae > Anoplius > Anoplius nigerrimus. The sequence goes on from OU612080.1 coordinate 18,308,772, forward strand.
ATTTTTGACGGTCTGGCACTTTAATCGTCAATAGGGGCAGATGCGTTTCGAAAGAATAATAGGGAAAGCAAGCAATGCGAATTAGCGAACGGTTCTTCAATCTCTGAATGTCGAAAGTTTCATAGTGAGTGCGTCTCTCATGCTGTTTGCAAATTCTGATGAATCAACTGATTTTCTATTTTAGAAAACGTACCCTCCATCGCTATCTGTACAAAACAACGGAGACATCAATTTTCAAAATTATTGTCAGACGTACCGTAGCGCTAAACACATGCTTCACCAAAATAAAAAAAAATAGTAATTCTTTTCATTGTGGATTTATTCTTCGACATCCACTGAGAACCGTATCTAAAATCCATATAAAAGTGATCTTTATGAAGAACCATCTTATATCCAACAACCCCTATATTGATCTGCTTAATACCATCAAGGAGCAAAAATATAGTGAATAACCGTGTAATGATTATAACGCAAAGCGGACATCCGTGTCGCGAGCTGTGGACAGAGTTGTGATATCCATGAATAAAGGTTCGAAATAAAGGTTCGCCGAGAGAAAGGAACGTGTGGCTGTGAACGCGGAACGTTGAACATACGCAACGCGGGCACATACACGGGTACGCTAACTTGAACAGGGAAGGAAAGAGGTTTCTGGTTGGTGCACACCCCAGGGATTCCCGCTTCATGCATTTTATATTTCGTCGGACTTTGATTCCTAGACGGGCCACGTGGCCCGCGGGAGTAATCCTTAATCTTTGATCAGAAATTATCTTTGATCATGGCTCAGTTATTGAACACTTTTTTCCCCTCCCTTCTTATTTCCCCCGTCTCTCCTGGGAGGGATATACAGGTTGTATACGATCGTCGCACGGACGAAGGGAAGTGACAGGGAGCTAACGGATCAAGAGGAATGAAGAAGAGAAAAACAGTGCGCTAAGCCGGAACAAGGCAAGAACGGGAAAGATGTTTCTTAATAGAACTTCTTATCGGTTCACATCACTTCTATGGCCTATGTAACCGATCGGCACTGAATCAATATTAAACTTACGCGACCGACCTACAGAGAATACCGTTTTAAAACACCAATCGTTAGCTCTAATTTAAATGTCAAATATATGTTCCATTCTGTTTTGTTACGTTCTGTATTATTGCCGACTATATTTCTTTAATAGTCCGTGACATACGTATACTCACATCGTGTGTTGTTGACTTTCATTGTTAATCAGTTTACGGGGGATTCACTTTGAGAGTGGGCGAATAATAGGGGGGGAAAGGATCTTAGAAGAGGAAGGGTACGGAGAAAGAAGAGGTGAGAGTGTTTTTCGAGAAGAAATCCTCACACGAGTGATCTCGACTCGGCTTACCAAGTTGGCGAAATACTCGAGGTATTCTCGTCCTCCTCTCTCCTCCCTCTTCCCCCCGTCCTCGCCCCTCTTTCAGTCGCTTCGTTGTCCCCCCTTTCTTCTTGGCTGCCTCTTGTATCTTTCTTGTTGTGTCTCTCCCCTTTATTGCTACTTCTTTCACTTTTTTGCCTATTTACTTAGATTTTCTTGTCACTTGCTGTACGAATTCCGTCTCTCTTTCTCTCTCTTTCATTTTCTATTCACTATCCTTGTCATTCTTGGAGTAATATCTGCATGTAAATATAATGAAAATATTTAAGGTTTGAATGTCACGATATTACTCGTAATCGATATGGACATTTGTGAAATTGTACGTTGATTAAATAGGAATATGCGTACACATGACCATTCTGAGTATGTCGAATATTGAAACGTCTTTGTAGGAAATTCGGTAACAATTGTTCAATAATGTGCGAGCTACGTAACCGTACCAATGACAAAGAAATCCATGGGCCATCTTTCAAGGTTGGGTTCCTGGAACACAGTTTGGTTATAAATACATAAGCACCCTGGTTTGCGTCGTACTCAAACAATGATCACAAAATATACATTGATCTACCGGTATAATTCCGTAATGGCAGCAGAATTGAAACAGGTATCGATGAACGAATATTTAGTCGCGGCAATTACATTTTATAAGTTCAACAATAATACTGTTACATTTGTTAGACAATCCTTAGCCATAGATGATTAATCGTTGGCTTAACCTTAGACGCGGACGAAAGATTGAAAAAACTAGAATTCGCAAATAGAACGGCATTGTATCGGGGGATATCCATTAATCTTTTCGTACTTTTAAACTGCACTTGAATCGGCCGCAAGACAGTTATTACCGAACGATACAACCGAAGAACAAATTGACACTCGGTAGGAGAGAGGGAAAATGAAAACAGCATTTTATTTCGTTTAAAGTGAGACCACTTGAGCGAAGAAATTTTTCTGCGCCGGCGAAATTAATTGCGCTCCATCGTTTAGTCGTTTTTCGCGAATCTAAAAAGTAATCCGTAGCCGTTGAGCGCGTGGGTGCCGGCACGCCTTCTTTCTGCCAATTCGAGTCTCTGAGCATTGTTCGCGGATATTACACCGGTCGAGGGTATAATTCTTATTACGGCACGATGGGAGAAACGCTTTCCTTTGAGGGTCGTCGGCCGCCTTTCGCTGTTGGACCTCGTGGCTAACAAGGCAAAAAAGTACATTAATTGCGCGCTGTGTTGCGGTGTTATTAAATTCTTATGGAAATGCGGGCTACCCGGGGCCCACCTCATAAAGTTTGCTATGGTATTATAAAATCTAAATAATTTCAACTTCTCAAGTTGTGAAGAAGCTGCAAACCCTTATCCGTTTCCGTTTCTCATCATATCCGTTTCTACGATTTCTCCGACTGAAGTAATGCCGGGCGAGGTCGAGTGGGCGTAAAAGAGGACTAAAGAGGAGTAAAGAGCACCGCTTAGGTCAGCACGGAGAAGTGACGAATATCAATCTGGCCGGGCTATAAGAGCGGAAGAACAGTCGAAGCGCAGCCAAGTATACCAATTATCACTCGGCCAGTCTTTTCTTCTTCCTGACATTTTCGACCATTTTGCTTCTTCCTCACATACCTATCTTTCGTTTGTACATGTTCCTTCTCTCTCGGAACGTTCTTCTTTCACATATTTTGTGAGCTATTTCGTTTCCCATTCCTCGTTCTTTGCTCTTCGCCAAGAAGTTAACGAACAAGTTTGCTCCTGTCCGCCACTAGTGACTTGACAATTCGGTTAGGAAGTTAGATCTGCCCTTTCCCCCGTCCTTCTTGTCACGTTCTCTTCCTTTCATCTCTTTTTCCTGTTTCTCTTTCCCTTCTTGCACTTCCTTTTTACTGCCCGCCCCCCTTTCCTCCGCCTTCTTCTTGCCCCTGGCTCGTTTGACGACACATATAGTCCATAAGCACCATACTTGAGAAGGATTACTTGATTTGAGTTTGTTGGAAAGACAGATGTTGCATTTCTATGTTGGGAAATATAGTGTTGACGGAATGTTAACATTTTTCCATTCGTCACCGTTTCAAATTGCAATTTATATTGTAAGACTGCTAAAGACGTTAGAACTGCGTGGGATAGGAAAAATAATGTGTATCTCACAGAGTAGTAAATATATAGCGACTTCATTTGCCATTGCTTTCGATGGTCCAACACTCTATGAATGCGTACATACACGTTTGTTAATGACTCGTTGTCCAGTACGACTGGATGTTTACATCTGAAGGCGTATGCTGCAAGTCTCATGGATATGGAATAACCGAGAAGTTTGCCCTCTTACAGCAGATTTCACTCTCTGTGGTTCACGTACAAGGGTCCCGCGAGTGGAATCAGTTTATCCTGTCGTTTACCCCCATTTTAAAGGAGTAAAATCCTCACGGGCGGCGTCGGTCGTTTGAAACTTGAGTGGAGTCAAAAAGTTACATCGTTCAGTCGATCCGACCGTGGTCGTACATGCGTGTAGTGTAACGTTTGCGAACTGATTTCGTGTCTCGACCGTGTTCACAACATTTATGCAATATGATAGTTAATCTAATGTGAAAACAAATATTCTTGTTCCATTTTTGTGGCTGCGTTTGAATACAGTCGATCCACTCTTCAACATCCTTAGCTTTCTGTTATTAAATTACTTTTGCCAACATCAAGGTTCAGATGAAAGCTATTGCCTTTACATTTTCAATTTTAAAGCTGGTGTATAACACACGTGGTGAATGCGATTCTTTATTTAAGAGGTGCCCATTTTAAACTTGCGTTATAACTTTCTGTCATTGACTAGTATTGAACACTTGTGGTATAAATACATTTTCTAAAGGGGGACAATTTTTTAGGAAAACGTCATGAAAACGCGTTAAAATTACAATTCCATCAGATGAATGTCATCTAACAAAGTCAAAAATACTTTGTCGTCCTATAAATTAAATTCACAACCAAATGTATACAGCCTTTCTTTTATTGGTCTCCGTGAACCATATGTGCATTTAAAACTAATGTAACGTAAATTTATTTAATATATATTTTTACCCATCTTATTGCATAATTTATAAAATAACTTCTCTGCTTGCGTATTTACTGAGTTGTTGTACCCTTTCAGTCTTTCACATTTCCGTGTGATGTTCTCTATGTAGTATTTATGAGTTCACTCTCTACGGCTCTCGCACCATACCTTTTGTTCCATATTGTACGACTTAGTAAGAGAAAAGCGGCTAACAGAGTTCTTTCAGCCACATGTCTATTTAAACGTCAAAATCTCAAGATTTCCCTCGGTCTCAATGTTAACTATGAATTTAGTGGATTGTGATAACGTAGTACTACACAATATGTGCACTAAACTACAAGAACAAATTTACACACGGTGGTGTTGTACAAATAATGGTTACATTTCACTACCATCTATAGCTTAATAAAGTTCAGAGAAATGCTGTCGTAATTATGTAACAGAGAAGGAAAAAACTGAGATAGAATAGGATAAAGTACAGGTTATTTATTAAGAAAAACTCGTAATAATCGACACAGGTTACAAACTTTACGGAAAACTGCTTTCGTTCAGTTCAAAAGATTAAAACTCTGTGGAAGTCAGCGCGACATTCTCGATAACGCGCAACTCAATCATTTTCCATCGAAATGAAACAAATCAGTAACGCTCACTCACCCACTGAAACAGCACACGCGGCACATACACATGCTCGCCTAAATCGCTCTCATAACCAGATTCCTTATATGTTGCGATGTACATAATCTTCGTTGCATATTTATCATATGAACGATATATCGTCCTTACCTCACAAGTTGCGTTAATAGGGATGATAAGTGAACAATTACATTTGTTACAAAATAGTGAAGTAAAGGCAAAACTCTTTATACATTATTACATCATTACATTTTTCTGTGCATGTTGTAAATAATGATACGCGATGGATAAATTTATGCTGTGTGTATTGTGTACTTGCGATGAATAATAATTAAATTTTTATTGATTCATAAATATCCATTTCCCTTTCACTTAATCTGGCTGTGGAAATGATTACTAGATTTATGGTGTTTTACGAATACATATATAGATAATACGGTACCGAATTGTATACACAACTTGAGAAGGTATTTTTTATGACTTTTATGAATATGTAGCATTTCCACATGATTATTTGGTTCGTTCTATGAGTCTTCTGCTGGCGATTTTAATACTAAAGCCATCGGTATACAGGTCATCAATGTAAGCAGGAAAAAGAATCTGATGTTCAATTCATCATGTAATGACTTTGTAAGAATCACAAAAAATATTTGTAATAAAAACTAGTTTTCGTTACAACTAAGTACGTTATGTTCACAAAACCTATCGGTGCACTATTTTTTGTCATATTTTGCATTTTCCACATACATTTATGTTCTTTTGCATAATGTATTGTCAATTTGTCGATATATATACTATTAACGAGTCGTAGCTATCAATTATTCTGCGATTGAAAATGGAATTATGCTGCAATGTGCAGATTTTTTTAACCAATATTCTGTTTATTTTAACATGTTTATGTATGATTTTATCATCAGAAACGTGTGGTTTACCCCCAAACATCATATTACAGATGGTCTCATTTGCAATATTTTGCCTTTCGACGATTCTTTTACGTTTAACAAGTTGTCTCTGACTGGACTTCGTTTTCTGATTAATATTAATTACATATTCTGTTTGGTTGACAAAAAATTATATGGCTTGTTTATATTCACATGTGTTTGATGGAATTATTTTGTGTACAATTTGTACCATGTGTTCCATTGACGTATAAGATACAATCTTTTTTGATATCGTATTCTTTTATTAATTAGTGTAGCGTTAGATAGGTAGTGGAAATTTGGACGATTCCCGGAACCAAAATATCGTTAGTAATCATGACAGTAATAATAATGTTATAAATAATACTTTATCTCTCCATTGAGCACACATTGCGGAAAAAACGCGTAACGCTTAGTAGTCTCAAACGGGGCAGATTCTTTGATGAAGAAAAAAATGGAGGCGTCTTCTGCTTTATTAACACATCCGTTTTCAGTATGATCTCCTTGGTGTACCATTTTGCACGTATTCCACCCCCGCGTCGAGTCCATATTCCGATCTTTTTTGCGAGCTCCCAAGAGCCGACCGTCTTATAAATATGATAATACGCGAAGAGCAAGCAGCAGTCACGAAATAACCCCTTTCGACCTCCTGACAGCCTTCTCCCTATCCCCTCCCAATGCCCTCACTTTGCTATAACCCCCACCCTCATTTCTGTTCGAAAAGGACTCACCCTTATCGAGCGTCAGGTATTACCCGTCGCCTTCTCCCTTCACCGCCTTACGATATTGGAAATTCGAAAATGCGAATTAAAGTCGACATCGCCCTCTCTTCGTCTTTCTACCCCGTTCCCACCCCCGTGACGACGAGTGGCCCCCACGATACCGACAGCAGTCCGCACCCGTCCGCTCTTACGAATCGGAGGAATAAGAAATGCGTGTAAATTGGCCGGATCTACGCTCCCCTCAAATCGAAGATCCAGTTACATCTACGATAATCCAGATTCATATGTGCACCATTTCCATACAGGCTTCCCTGGCCAATGATGTATTAACAATAAATTGAATACATTATAAACACACAAAAATTCGCTGAACGACAGTCTCGTGTAACAATATTCTAATCAAGGGCGCTCTTTTCGATTGCAGTAAGCTACGTAGGTAGTAATAGTCTTCGAAATGCATGCAAAATATTGCGTCGATGTTTACAATTAGTATATTCTAATATTCACTGGCTGTATTCTGTAAGTTCAATGCATGTAAGAATAGAAAAACATTAACGCCGGGTTAATTTATTAAGTTGGTTCGAATATCGATTCAAATGTAAATTACACTTGTACCTCTTTTACTTATCCTTTTACTCTCATTCTCTCTTTCTCTCTCTCTCTTTCTTTTTTACTTGTTCTGGTAATTGTAGTGAAAATATGCTAAGCTTGCGGATGTGTAATAGATTATGCAAATCATTCTCGCCAGAAAGGGTGAAGGTGCTTAAGAATTTCGGTCAATTGCTCTACGTGCAATAAAATGCTCTCTACAATTAACATGAACCTAAAGTACAGTCTGATGTGTTCTATTTGGGTACACACGCATGGACATTATCATTATTCACGATATTTATATTCGTGTTGCTTCTTTGTTTTTTATACTGCGATTAATTTTGTTCCATTATCGATATAATAATATGTTTTACACATTAGTTTCGTGAATTTTTCTTCTTAGCTGTACAAAGTATACAATATTTGTAAAAAAATATATTGCACTTTTGTTTAAAAAAATCAAATGAAACATCTGTGTATAAACTACGAATAGGAAGGAAGAAACTTTTATGATAGTCAGTGCATCATAGGAAGGACTAGATATTACAGAACTGCAGCTTGGGCTCTGTGACAGTCTTGTGACAGTTGACTGCACTGTCGCTTTAGAGACGCTCCACTCTTCTTCTATTAATCGGATTTTTATGTGATCGCTTGTAGTAAATTGGACACGCACATGCATCTATATGTGTACGCATTACTCAAATCACCGCCAAACAGTGATCATCTGATCCCTTCAGTCTTAATGAAATTAATCGAAAGACAATGTTTCAGTTTCAGTAACGGCACCATTACCCATTTCGAACATGCAAAGCGTTTATCGGTAGACCTGACGCAAATGTAAAAAATGTGTATATATTTTACAATCCACAATTTTAGTACAAAATGTGAGTTTACGGCCCTCATTCGGTCAAAATAAAACGTCTCGTCCCGGATCCGACGGTGGACTTATCAGTAGGGCTATGCCGACGGATTCTGCCCTAGACCAAACGTTTTATTATTGACCGAACGTGGACCGTAAACTCACCCTTTATGCAAATTGTTTATCGGTAGACCTGACGCAAATATTTTTTCTTACTTCTATCTACAGATTAATTTCTTGACAAACATTCGGCTACGTACAGTATTGCTCTCTATCACTGCGAATTGCACAGTAAAATATTTGTGAAGTACTCGAGGGGAAAGTAACGAGATTACAAGTTTTCCGTAAACAGTTATCCATTTTGTGTGACGTAAAGCATAAAACTTACCAAACAAAGCAACACGCGCATCAGGGAATAATCATGACAAACGACGGACGCCACCGATCGTGATATGTGAATTGGGGGGAGGTCCGATTGCCCTTATTGATGCTCGGTATCTTTAGCCCCGGGAAGAAACGATAATTTATAAGTTTTGCCGTACGGCATTATCATGTATCTTGTAAAGAGCGATCGCTATCGTCGCCTGTTTCAGCGCATCCTCCCGTAGGGGCTTTTAGCAGATCGCGCGCGGTGTACGCCGCTTCTGGGTGGTGGCGCTCAGTGGAGAAATACGGAATTACGTACCTGAGTACGTACACAGAGGGCCGTGGCGATCCTTTGAACGCACCATTGACACGGCAAATACAAACACCGCAGCCCATTAGAATAATTAGCCGTACCTCCGTGCAGGTCGTCCACGCAGTCTTCTCTGTCCCTCTCCTTCTCTCACAGCTTCCCTTCGCCGTCACTCTCACTTCACCCCCGTCACCCGCCCTGTTTCACTCTATCTCTCTCTTGATATCCCCCTCCCACTCGGCACGCACGCACACACTGTCTTCGTCCGCCCTTCCGAGCCTTAAAACACTCTCTCCTCACTCATTCGATCTGTACGTGTACTCCGTCTTCTCGTATGCGTGCATATGTACCTATATAGATAGGGATACGTCTATCCGCACGTATATTTCCGCTAGCTCGCGACGACTTCTAATTAATCCGAGTACTTCACCATGGAAATTAATCCATGGCGTATGCCCTTGTCCTCTCTAGCGACACAGTCATAAACGGAAGATCCTGCGGTGTGTACCTGGGTGCGCACACCTGCTTGTACAGCTGTTGGTTCTTGGAATATGCACGAGTCTACTCTCTCCCTCTCTCCCTCCATCTCGCCCTCTATCATTCTCCCTCTTTCCCCCATCTCTGTCTTTCGCTTTCTAGAAACGGATACCGCATTGTTTCGGGTATCCCGAGTCGAACGATGCAAATGAGGATGGTGATGTCTAACGCGAATATTAACCTCACCACCACCACTACCACCACTACCACCACCACCACCACCGGCGGCGTATCTTGCGGCACAAATTTATTCTGCGCGCAGGCGATGGAATAATAATGATAATAAAACAGTGGCAAATTGGTCAGTGCGGAACTCGTTGTATCGGGAAAATTCCACGGGAATTCCGTGACTTCTGAAATGATGATTTTATGATTAACGCGACGTTTTTCCACGCTACTCGGGGAGCGTTAAATAATACTGCAGCAGCAAACTAATGTCTAGCGCTGAATCGGATTAAATCTAAATACATTTAGTGCAAACGTGCCGAAGGGGGCAGAAAAACAGATCTACTCTCTTTATCACTCTATCGTTAGGTTGTTATGTTACAGTCTCAGTAGAGAAAGAAGGAAGACAATGGTCAGTCGGCAACGTTTCAAGATATTTACTTATAAACGGGCGCTCGTATTTGTACGGATACATATGATACCGGTTGCGGAGTCAAATATACAAGCTAGGCTCACGTGGCTGCACTAAAGGGTACCGGCTGTTTCCCTTTAATTACACGCGGAAAGATTACGGATGCGCCGGTAGGTTTCTCACATTCGTTCGTAATAACACAGGTTCGAGACAACCGGGACCGTCGGCAGACGAACTCGTCCCGCTTCTGTCTTTATACCATTGCACTCTTCCGTCCTCTCTTGGCTCTCTCGTCATCGGTCCTCTATTCTCGCGGATGCTAATCCTTCCCCTTCAGCCGTACATTTCAATTTCATTAGCCGAGCTTACGTACGCAGTCGACGCTCCTGAGGGGCCCTGAGGCTCCGCTTCGCTTTATCTTCTTCTCCCCTCTTTCTATCCTCTACTTCCCCTGTTGGCCCTTTCCCTTCCATATCCTTCCACGCCACCCCACCGTCCTCTCTCTCTTTCTCTCTCTCTCTCTCCCTCTCCCTCTCTCTCGTTCTCTCTTTCTCTCTCTCGTGTAATATTCTCTCCGCGACTGAAGGATACCTGGGTCCCCGCTCTATTTATTCATCCGCGTAATTCACAACCGGAAGGTGCTCACCGACCGGAAACGTATACACGGATGTGGTCATTGTTACTCAGCCTCCATACATTCCCGCATCCTCCGGCCAGCGTCTCCTCTCTCTCTTCACTTCCACCCCGCCGTGTATTGCCACCTCTTCGCGCTCGTGTTACCAATCGAATCGATCCCTGTTTTTATTTTTATTTTCGCTCTTCTTCTCTTCTTTTTCAGTTACTCGCGTCTCTCGTGTTACGCACTTCATCCCCTGCATCATTTGCCTCTCTAGTATGTCATTGCTTATATTTTCGCAAACGAGTGCTTATTTTTTTTTTAGATGACAACAAGTTCTTAATTGAAATCTGTGGGTAAAGGGTATCCTGATCATTATCTGCACACTTTTACGTGGGAGTGATCGACATGGTAAAGATAGGAAGTGGGACGTGGAGCGTAAAAAGAGAGAAAAGGTGTCTTCTGGGTAAACTTAAATTTCCATTCGTTCAATCCTATGCGACTGGTTTGTTGGGAAAATAGTGAGAGGTCTGGCAGAGAATAATTATTGCTTTATCGGATTCTTTTCGCCAAATCCGTCTCTCGTTAGATGCTGCACCAACTCGTGCACTTTGTACGTGTCCGTATTTAGAATCAATACGTGAAATTTTAACTAGTTTCACTTATAATATGTTTACCAAATGCAATTTTGACGTCCGATCAATTAGCAAGCAGCCAAGATCCGATTACATCATCTGTTAACTCATTTTTTTAATAGGATTTAATATTTCCGTTGGAAATATGAATTGAAATAAGCGTCGAAATACGTTACACGCATTCTGCAACTCTTCACGTTCGATTCCGCGCTGTCGCATGATGTTTATTTTGCAACATCCAAACATCACCCGCGTGTCGCTTTTATTTTGGTAGTGCTCAGCACATGATCAGAAAATGGTCAGAAGTGCAAGAATGAGACTTTAATTTGGGAACAATGTTAAACGTATTATTGTGAATTGTTCCGTTTTTTAAACAGAGTCAACACATCATTTATGACGTTCATGAAATCAATGCTATTATAATACACACCCACTTACATTAGTTTTGTTTTGAATAAAATGTAACAAATTTACAATAAAAAGTGTTACAATATATTATTTTCTCGTAATTATTATTCGTGAGCAGTTTCTTGTATGACAACAATGTACATGTAATAAAATACGTCATCACTTTCGTTTCTTGTAAGACAATATGCGAGCATTTTAATTCTAATGTCGGTGCTTTTTTCCTTGGTACTCTATGTGTCTACTAACGTATACTTTATGTGAACCGCTGGTGCAGTGAGAAGAAATGCTACTGCTCGCAAAACTTTTCGCTCATTTCTATCTGGGCCATGATTAATATTGACTTTCGTCAAATATTAATTGAGTCTCTTTCATTCTTCTCGCGATCCATCTTGAACATTGTCAGGTAAACACGTAACTGCAAACAATGTGCCTGTTAAATGTTTACCATACAGAGGTAAACATAATTGTCAGGATATTAATTTGAAATTATATTTGTCTGCATCTTTCAATTACATTCCCCTTGACCCAATTCACCCCTGCGACTGATAACAGGTAGTGTACTTGCCAAACTATGTTCAATTAATTTTTCGAAAATATGAGATCATTTTACTTTACCACAAAGCAAGAACATTGCTTAAGGTCCATTTTACTATGTTTTACCAAGTTATATGCAGTGCAAACAATTTATTTAAAATAAAGGACCAACAAATTTCTAGGTCAAATATGCACTTCTAATTAATTAAATGAAACCATTAGCACATCACACTTTTTATTATTATGTATATTATTTATATTAGTGCGCGTTAATTGTAATTTGACTAGTAGAAGGTTTAGCGGAGGTACGAATATCGGCTACACGTATGCACAATTGAACCAAGGTTTCGCGTTCGATCCTTCGAGCCAGACGGTGTTGACTCTGCCTCGACCAAACACACTGATCGTGCCTTTTTTATTTTTGCCCGTTCTCTCAGCATGTAGCGAAACTCGCCCAACGGGGGTTGGGTTAAACAAGACACACACGTACAGCATGTGAGAAAACATGAGGAGAGAAGAGAGAGAGAAAGCGAGTAAAAGAGAGAGGGGAGGGGGGGGGGGGGGCGGAGTGATAGAAGAAGAGGTGTAGAGACCAGAAGTGAAGAGGAGAGTGTAACAAATATAACCATCGACAACGATGATGGCTGCAGTCTGATAGTGATTTCAACGGATTTTGTAATTGAACCGTTTCTTTCTTTCTAACGTCAAGCATTTTTCTTCTTATTTTTTTTATGTTCTATTTTCTTCTCTATTTTTTATGTTCCCTTCCACGTTCTTCCAGTAAGCTACAAGAAGAGCAGTGAACAATTATCGGTCTCAATTAATTGGTTTTTGAAAAGCTTTACGGTTATATGACAGTAAGCAGAATTTGTACAAGTTTTCATTTGACGTTCCTCAAAAGTATCTGATGAAGTTTTCGTTTTTCTCAACACAGTTAAACGTGTACTTTTAGAAGCATTATGCACATTTTTGTCACCACTTGATTATGCGGAAACTTTCGACAAGATTCAAAACAGTCTCTTAGAATTAGTTGCTTAAAAATACACCGATTTGTTTGCTTCGTCTATTTGTTTTAAAGTGCCTAGCGAACCCAGTAGCGCCGTACTTTCTTTCATGCAGTAGATGCCTTCTCGTCATTCATCTTTAGAATGTTCTGTGCGCAGGGAAGAAAGGCTGACTAAAGCACCGTTTTAACAAGGACGGACAATTCTTTGGCACAAAGTCACAGGCAGTGTCACTAATGAACACCTCACGGTCAGTTTTAGACACTAAACGCTCACAACGTCAAACGGAACCTATGATGAAGTGAGGCTGCTATTTTTATGCTTTCCAACCAGTGCGTTCGGGGAAGGTTTTCATTAGCCTCAGATATATTTGCCATTAATCTTTTAGTACATCTCTTCTTGTCAACTTGTGTGCTCGTAAGGGATGTTGATTTTCCGTCTAAAGCTACAAGTCGTTAAAATTCACACGTATAAATTTGATCGTTTTATTTTTTGTTTACCTTTACCAATAGTTTATATGTATGAAGAATTTGTCTTATTTGGCTTGAACAATTCGTAAGTACATTAAGTCACTTGGGAGAATGTATAGTAATTGGTAAAATTATGAAGGTCAATCGAAAATATTGCGAAATATCGTTTTACGCCGTTACGGTTAAATATGAACAAAAGTGTTTACTTAAGCGCGAGCACCCTTGTTCGTGCACCCTTCTGTGTATGCATGAGGGCGCGACACGCACATTGCCACGCCGCTGTTGCTTTCGTTGGAAGGCTAAAATTAACTTCCTATAATTAAACACGGCCACGGCAAATTAAAACAATAAATACTGAAGAGCACGAGAGAGAGAGAGAAAAAAGAAAAAAGGAATCCCGGGCGTGAATTTGTCGAGTCGGTTGCATACTCTTGCGCGTGACACATTCTCCCCTATACGCGCATACATGAGTACATAGGGGGACATATGCAAGGGCGTGTTCGACGTATATGAGGTTGCTGGGCGCTCGTCCCTCCTGCATTTTTATTTTTCACCATTTAATGATTCTCCCTCAGCTCAGCTGGCCCCTAATAGCTTGATAGGAAATTTTGCAAGAGGCACAAGATTGACGCGCATGTATTAATGGACGCATCGGCTAAGCTTCGATCTAATACGTCGTGCGTCAGATTACCCGATTAATTAAGTGCACGCTATCGGAAGAATCAATCAGTTTTGACAAGCATCATTATGGACATATTTTTGGCGAGCTATTGGTAAATATTTGACCTACGTATACAATGCGTGCAACACGTCGCCTGATACGCATCACAAATATTTATCGTTCGGCTATCGAAAAATGCAAGAAGCCACTCACGATTGCGCTAGATTGCAATTTTAATTAACATGGACAAAATTTACCTTTAATATTAAATAGGCCGTATTCCGGTGAAAATTAGGGCGATTGACGTCGGTGAGCTCGCTTCTTTTAGAATTGGCCGTTAAGCGCGGAAATTTGCGGTAACGCGACATCGTGGCTGTTGCGCTTTTCATTCGATTATCGATTTACATACTTGAATCGCCATGCTGGCGTGCCGTTTTGTCCTGCGCGGATAATGCGCAATGCATCGGGATTTGGATTCCATGTGGGTCGCACATTGTCGAAGCTTTGCTCTTCTATATGCCCGCTCCCATCCCTCGATTCATGCATCGAACCCTCTCTCATTCCCGTTCCCTATCCATGACATCATTCACCGCCCTGCCAAACCCTAAAATTTTCCCCGTTAATCCGCACGGCGGTCCTTTGCAAACTTACATAGTAGAAGCACGTTTGTTACAATCGCCTGCATTTGTCGAACAATCGCGCGAACCGAATGGATTTCCCTCCTTGCACATAAAAGCAGCGTGTGGAATTAGAAATGGTCGGGGGCAATTCGATCCGTCCGAACTTTGTATAGAAGTAGCTTAATTTGTCGCTCTGCCGATACTTAGTGGCGTGAAACGATAACTGTCCGTATTAGAAAATATAAATAGTTGCATCGTTAGCTCACAGCGCTTAGCACAAATGCAAAGTGAGTATATTCCTACGTCGTCCGCGAAATCTTCCCTTCTACGAAATATCGAGTTGCTAAAAACTGTTCGCTAATCGATTCGTTTATATCGCGGAAAAAGTGAATTTCGTCAATGCAACCGGGGGAATCAATCGTTGGATTTAAACCTGATCACTAAATACCACTGAAAAAGATGTACTGGTATTGAATGGGGCAGCCAGTAATTTTTTTTCGCCGAAACATTTTTTTCCCTTTTTTTTTTCACAAACACGTCATAAGCCTCGAGGTGGGAGTCAATAAAAGCCTATAAAGTCTTTTCGTTATAAATCGCACCCGCTTGGCGCGAGCGTGCCGGCGGAAGCGAAATGTTTTCGATTAAATCCGGATAGGCAGCCGAGCGTGGGTTTCTCCTCGCAACGCTTCGAAATTGAAAATCACGCCTGGGTCATTCGGCCAGTCATGAACGTTTCAAATTTCCCTGTCAAAAATACAGCGGTATGCACTGTTATCGAATCGACAAATCGCGAGAACAAACATTCATTTTCGCATCTTCGTGGTTGCATCTCTGCAAAGATGACCACAATGCTAAGAACCGATAGGATGAGTTCGAAAAGGGTGCCAAAGCGGCTGTGAAACTGTCCGCGGCCAACGTACAATGGCTCTTCCGTTTGTTGCATATTTGTCGGTTGACTAACTACCGGGGACGTGAATGTTCATAGTCGAACGTTCTGGGCCACTGTAAATGAATACGAACTAGAATTTGTCGTGCAAATCGTTTCTCTACACGTTTTGCCCGTGCATGTGAGTGCATTCATGCCAATAGTTCAACCCACGTACTGTATGCTCCCGATCGTATTTATGGTTAAATTCGATCCGTATTACCGCAGAATCTCTTTTTCATCGTTTTCTCGAATGTAGACTAAACGGTAACCTTGAATGGGCGAATCCCTGCGCCGTCGTCGGTATTACCTTCGTCGTCTGCACAATTTCTGTCGCCTACCTAGCCTGTAATCGTAAGTACACATGGCGAATGTTGAAAGAGAGATTGACAGAGGAAGATTTCATTTGCCTTCAGCAGACTGATCAGAGCATCATTTCCCGCTCTCTCGTTTTCAATTACCAACGACTCTTCACCGCCTTCGTATTTCCAGCCTTATTAATTCTAATTTCATATCGGTTTTGTGTGTGTTTTACGAGTTGAATACGATCTCATAAGGAATCTGTTTAAAAAGGTCCACTACTACCTAGCGATTGAAGTAAGTTGGTATTCTAAACTTTTAATGTCTAAGGCGCTTACAGACGGAATATTTCCTTGGATCTTGATAAATATTGACAGAAAAATTGTACTTTCACAATTCCTTCACTACGCAACGTGCCATCAGTAGTTCGATCTACAAGGATCTTTGTATTACTAGGAAATTGGATTAATGAGAGATTTCGTGACTCAACACATTTTAGTGTGGATTAATTAGACGTCGCTGTTCGAAGGGCGATAGCTACTAAGCGTCACAGTGAGGAAGCGAAAAGGGCGAAAAGGATAAAAGAGTCAGTTTGTGAAGGTCATTAATCTCAATGAGTGAAACAATTTCGAACAATTTACGTAGGGTATACCTTTAAATCCCGGGTGGAGAGGGAAAAAGAAGGAGAGGAGGAGAGACAGAACACCGGTCCTGAAAAAAGTACTGGATCGTACTGTTTGCTAGATGTAACTTTCATTAAGTGTATAATAACAACCTGTATTTCCATTTAACCAGTTAGCTGTGTTTGGCGACTACATCTGTCATTCGAGAAATGGTAGCATTTTGTGCCATGACAACTATATCCGTCATGCGTAAAATTTATTTACCATTTGCTGTTTCAATTATAATTTTAACGAAAACTGAAATACATTCCTTTTCAATATGTTCAGAATCTTTGGAGATCAAAACGAAATAGAATCAACAAATAAAAAATAGAAATAATTTGTGATGGATTCATGCACCCGCTTTGCACTGGCTGGAATTGCTTGTTAGTTTGTATCTATAATCAATTTATACATATTATATGTTTAAATTTGTTTTTTGTTAGAGTACATTTAGGACTTAACTGCATCGTATCCCATCGAAACGTTACCGGATTAAATACCGGGCAATTCAGCAACAAATAATCCTTTACAAAGGTTTGCACTTTGTTATAAACAAAAGATTGGGGCAAAATCGAGGTATTGGTGTTCAACGTGCGAAGTGGCACTATGTGTCGTTTCTTTCTCTCATGAATACTACTTAACAGCAGCAATTTGAATTTTTCACCTTTTCAAATATTTGATTTTTTCTGAGTTTTTTATTTATTGCGTATGTGGTATAGGTTTATGTTAAGTGATTGAGTAAATATTCGTAATAACATTGTTTATTTTATAAAATAAAGCCGTCTTTCTGATCGAATACTTTAACAGCGACACCTACTCTATGTTTGATGTCTATACCTGTCATCGTTTGATTCTCGCCGCACGTACAAGAGCGCGTCCTGCGAAAAGGTCGCCATAGCTGACTGCTTAACCCTTAATTACCCGCGGTGGTCTAAAGAGAATAGATACAATATTCGAAGAAATGTTGTCGCATTACGGTGCTTTCCCCCCACCTATAGCGCTCCACATAACGTACGCCCAATATGTCTACTAAATGTTCACGCATTATCGAACATGATTCATTTTCTTGTCCCAATACAATAATATATGTACTCACAATCAGTCACACAGTGATACGTGCGGTGCACAGAATACACAGCGCGGTAGTTAGCGGGATACTAGGTAGTTAGGTGAAAATTCAGGGCGTAGGCAGTTACACGTAAAACGTTCATCACACATTCATTGACATTGGTTGATCGATACATTTCAATCAACCGCAAAACATCAATCAACAGTATCTCTCGTAACTCAAATGTGTAAGTTTGAACAAATACACATGCAGTTGTTGAAAAAAGCAAACAGCAGCAATTAATTCCGATGAAGAATTGGCTGCGCAATTGATGAGTTGAGTCATGAGAAAATGCATAAGAGCGACGATCTTGATCGCCTTAGATCGTTGGAACGTAAACTAGCCGGTGAAGACGGAGATCGATCGGTGGACGTCCACGCTGTGGATATCTTTCGCAGGTCGTACATCGTGGTGTACAACAATCGAATCGGTGTACCACGTCCGGCCTGGGTATTGGTAATGCGAGCCGTGCATGCAAGGTTTGACTATTCGGAGCACCCTATCGTCCGGCTCCATAGAGAGGCTCACTATTCGGCCACCCCCTTTAAAATACGGCAGTGCCAGCCTGGTAGATCTTCGATCCTACTCCCTCACCGGCGCTATTAACTTCTCGCGCATTGGTCGATGGGATCGATAGCTCTGTACCGATGCATCGTCGGCGCGTTATCTTCTCGCTAGGCTGCATTAATGCACCTCCAGTTATTGGACAAAATGGTTCAGGGTTGGGTGGATCCCCAAGCGGTACGTAGGTAGCCAGATAGGTAAATGGGTAGGGTACATTCGCACGTGTCCATGAAAGGTATGCCTCCCTACCCGTGCGGGACTAAGCGGATGCGGTATGAACCGATGGTCGGAGGAGAATGAGTTCGCGGTATGAGGCCCCGCGAGGGGAAATAGGGGCGCGAGGCGGACGGTCCTACGACTGGACTGCAATACAACCAGGTAAAATGGATTCCAGAATATCATCAGCGACATCGGCTAATTATTAATTGTCGCCGGAGGTAATGGAAAGGCCTGCGACCCCGATCGGCGTATCGGACGCTTCGTTCGCCCCAAAAAAAGTCAAGAACGAGATGTCATGAGTTTATTTTATTATTTCCGTTCACTTCGCACCGCGTATATCCGCATCTTCTCATCTGAGTGCATGTCCATCGCGAGCCCATATCATACATCCTGTTATATACCGCCGCGGAGCCTATGCCGCAACATGGTCCCGTCAACGCATAAACCTGCCTTCCAATTACGAAATGTGTCGTTTTCAAGGTGACATAATGGACGACCGAATAGTGCACTCGAGAGTGAAACAAAGTGAGACGGAGGAAATGAAAGAGCGAGACTGGGACAAGAAGACCTCGATGTTTGTAGATGCGTACTTATGGCCGGGAGAGTGCGCGTGTCACCCTCGTCGAGTTTACCTGTTTACGCGTGTATAAGCGTGCGCGGGCGTGTGCGAGCGTGTGCACGCGTGTGCACGCGTGTGCAGGCGCCCCGACGCTGACCTGTAACGCACCCGGTGCCGTGCGGATTCATTACGCACGCGTGACGCCCGACGGCCAGCACTCACGTACGTGCACTGCGTGCACTACTCTTCCCTCCTACACCACGTGCAATATTCGCCTCTACCAGGGTCCTTGATACATGCACGTGCCATGTGCCACCTGACCACTACTTTCGAACCGTCTTGTTATAAAATTCCAGGGAAATTCAGTTTTCGCAAGGTCTCTTTCCTTCACTTCACTTTGACTTGGCACGGACTCCCGACGGGGTGCCGTCTCAAAGTATTTTTAATAACATTCTTCTGCCTGAGATCTACGTGGGCCGATTGTAAATTTTCTATTACGTTGTTGGAGGGCTAATTTTTTGACGCCTTAATGGGTTTACGTCACGTATGTTTGACGTTGCATCAAATGTGTTCGGGATTACTGACGGTGTCAGACTGTTCCGTTCTGGTTTGTTCAGTAGTTGGATTCGTTTGCGGAAGAAGAGCAAGTGAGTTTGATTAGTACTGGCAAAATAGCCAGTTGCTAATAGTAATATATTTGTAAGTTGCATGTGCGCACCTCCATGTGCAGGTTCGCCGACTAACGAGCACTCTATTGGTGGCATTGCGTTTTGTCCCTCAAGTTGATGAGCTGTCAGTGTAAATGGTCATGGTTATGACATACTTTTAAAATTTGTATTCTGATTAACACAAGCTTATAATATAAAGTTTCTGTAAGTAATTCATAGAAATAATTTTTACTGAGGATGCATCTGCAATCTTGCACTTTGAACTCTGAATAACTTATTAGTGGTAACAAAGACGTGAGTAACATACAGATATAAACGACACAATTTAGGAAGATGATCTCGATTATTATAAGACAAATTTGTATAATCGGAAACATTCACATTGTTTGGCAATAGTATACCAAACTGTGCGAGGCTGCGTTGTAGATTAAGAAACACGTCGGGAAAGAGTTTGGACAAAGGTCTTGAATAGCTGATTGTTCGTTAAAGCAGCCGATCGTGAATCGGGAGACTGAGACTCCAATCGGGGTTCACCAAAACCCGAATATTCCGTTTATATACTCTACAATACTGACAATGCGCACATGATTCGATATTAAAATGTTTTATCGTTTTGTGGTCGAATTTAGCTTTGTGAAAATAGTATTTCCGATGGATGGTAAGACAATGAATTTTGAGTTTCATATCAAGGTCAGTGGTTGTCTTAGGCGGTAAAAGAAAAATGAACGTTTTCGTCTTATGATCGTTCTGACCGCTTGTGGATTGTAGACGGTGATGTTTCGTATTTCGAAAGAGAGTCACGTAGGAGCGAAAAATGACCACCCCGCTCCGACCCTACTTAATGCCAACGATATATTTATAACACTATAAATTAACACCGCATGCGTATTGTAACATTTGTGATTAACGAATACAACCGTTTGTGTTCCAATAGCGACTTGTGTATTCCGTTATTAATTTGATTGTCTGCTATGGTATAATTGATGCGAACACCAGAATTGGATACTCTTCACGGCTCAATTACACGACGCTCACTTATTTTATGTTCTTAAAGCAGCGTTCAACCGCATTTGCAATAATAAATGATTATCTGCAATGGCAATTGCACAAAATATCAAGCATAGTGTTAGAAAATCTACTTAGTCAAATGATGTGTATATTGACATATCTTGAATTTACATTTATATGAAATTTGTTGTCTTCCAATTAATCTGAGTGCGTGCAACAATACGTATTTCATTTAAAAATGTATAATCATATTCGAAAGAAGTATTGCTTCAACCACAGCCTCATCGATGCTAATCTCTTGTTAATCGTATCACATTAACTAGTGAACTGTTAACAGCTCTATTATTCCCTACGTATCGCGGTGTAATTCGACAATCTGGTTTGCGTCTGTACATGATACTAATTGGGCCAGGGGCTTTCATCTATCTACCTGGAGTAAATAACGGGTACGCGCAATTATAAAGAAAATCAATTTGCTAATTCTGACGAGTTTTAGCACAAGCTCAGAATAAGGTATAAAGGATTGCAAAGTGGCAAACTTCATGCTCTCTGCAACATAAAATCCCAATAAATGTCGTTCCAAATTACGACCATTAGATTTACAGAACGAACACAATTGTTTCGCACTTTATGTCGCATAAAATAACGGCGCTTCAGATCAGATATGGTTAGTTCAACAAATTTCGAAACGTGGAATATGGCATTCGCACGGGAACTTTCGAATATACGTTAGCAAATTAACGACGAGACAACTATTCTGCATGCGGTTAGCGAAGTTATTACGTTATACTGCTCTGTTACACTTGAAACAAGTGGTTTTGACGATGTTTCAGTAACGCTTACGTAAAGAAATGTGTACCGTATCGAATCACTGTATAGACGGATTACCGCATGTGTAATGCGTAACGGTATTCCGAAATGATAAACGGCCAGTTAAAAGTGACCAGTGTCCCAACGGAGTCCTTGCGGCACTTTATTGCCCTGAATGAACGTGTTTCGTCTAGATACGAACCATGTTCCTCTAACCACAATGTGCGACGGTGTTCTCTATGGATAAAGCATTAAATGCCCAACGAGCGTAACCGCGTGAGAAGTTTCTCATATAACGTGTAAATAACTGAAAAAATATTGCAAACGTTGTTAATGTCGACATATTAAGTACTGACGTACACAAATCTTTGATGCATGCCACTAACAACGCAAAGAAGTTATATTTAATATTTAGTTCTGTGCCATGCATGACTAATGAATTATTGAAGCAAAATCTTTTTTGACACACGTTGTCATGCATAAAACTTGTTCTTTTTCATGTATACTGCCCACAGATTCGGTACGGCGTATGTTTACATATTTTTACGACTCGTTTTACAGATATGGAGAATTCAATAATCCAAGAGATATGATTCTGCCTAATGGCAACGTGTTCGTCAGCGATGTTTGCAGAGTAACGAACGTATTCTGTGGAACTACAACAAACGATGTTTTTGTAGAATATTCTTATTGCCAACGGACTGTTCATTCAGCGTTGCTACGCAAATTATTCGTTTAGCTTACGCTTGAGAGAAGCATGCACCAAAGGTAGCAGAATGCGCAGGAATATGTGTTCTCACAGTGCCGTAACTGTAACGTTGTCGTGGAACATTCAGCAGATTTGGAATCCCACGATGGCGGTGACTACCTTCACCCGTTACGGTAAAACGGTGCTAATTTCGTGAAAAGAAACAGCGTCAGCAGAAGTCGCGCGCTGAGCGTCGCGGAAAGGACAGAGAAGCGGCTACAGGGGAGAGGCAGAGGGAGGGTCGGGGAGAGAGTGATAGAGAGAGAGAGAGAGAGAGGGTGAGAGGGTGGGTGAGAAAGCGAGAGAGGGGGTGAGAGAGGATGGGAAAGACGGAGGATGTGACAAACGTCGACATAGACAAGCAGTTGGAAAGCAACGTACAGTTGCTAGTAGAAAGGAGACTCTAAAGCCATTGGGTCATTATCTAGACAATACCGCAATAATGGTTTAAATCGAATTTAACGGCCTACGAAGCTGGCAGGCTGCGCTAACCGCCGTAGTTTCTCTTCGCCGTTAACCTGCCTTCGCTACGGCACTGTCGTTTTCGTCTCACACACGCCGACGCATACACGCACACGTGCACACACAATCGCACATATACCCTGATTCGCGCAAACACACGTTCGTTGAATATTCACACATACACCCGGAGCGTACGATACCACGGAGAATTTGATTGCTTTACGGGTTACCCGTGATTAGGTAATCTGCCTGTCTCATCCGGTGCTCCCCACCCTTCGTTACATCCTCCCTTCTAGCCCCTATCCCACTAGCCGTCCCCTCACGAACCTCGTCCATGATGGTGAACAACATCGGTGTGTTCGCGCTTCGCCGTGTATGTACAGGGCTATTGGCGTGGATTTAGCCGGACGACCGGCGTGCCTGCGGATTTACCTCGGTTGATTCTTGTCGAGACGTACGGGAGGCTATTATGACGTACGAAACACCCTTGATAACGGTCCATAAATTTAACCCCGATTTATCCACCACTTTTCATACTTTCATAATGCGAACAATTTACTCATTCAAATTGCCGCGGCGAAGTAACTTACCTACCGCTTCCACAATAGCGTGTCCTATAACGTCATTTTGTCGAATATCATATTCTATACAGTGAATTCTTTTGCTCGAACAATTTGCTTGCTGAAAACTATGTTGAACGTCTAAATAAGGCACGGATTCGAACCAGATATTTCGCTGGAGGCGTTAGCTGCCGCAAACTAACTCTGGCCGAAATGATACCGGGTAATAGCATTAAATCGATATACCTATGTACTTCTCGTGCCCTACCGTCTTTCTCGTCGACGCTGGAATATAATGCTACGTGCGAATGTTAAGCGGATAAAGACGATTAATTAAATGGAACAGTCGGGTAAAGAACATATTCAACACGAGTATTTCGCAGCGAATTTTGTTTCTAAAACAATGACACTTAGTAGGTACAAATCTCATGCCTTGAAGAGCCTTTGTTGTGTCATTATTACCCAAAGATATTGTGCTCATTTTTATAGTTTTCAGATTTACCCTACCGTATCCCAAGATGTAAGAAATCAACACAAACATATTTAAAAATGGAAGGCAATTACGATTTGATAATTACAATATTTAAGTATATGAAGTCCCTAATAAAGTTCAGTGATTAAAACTTATTATAGTTCAATGACGATTAATACATGTGTTGTAGATCATATTTGCAACGTAAAAACACAATACCATTTTATGCTATATATATACGTCTATGCTCGTACTTGTATCTTGTTCTACAATACTAAGTTTGGAAAGAGTAATTGGCTGTATCATATCTGAAAAGCGTAAACTGCAGTATTATAATATAATCGGCGTGCAAGTGCATTTCAATAAGAAACGACAGAGGAGCAAAAAATGAAATAGTGTAAAAGGAAAGGTTGCTCCATTTTGCTGATAGACCGTCTATTGGCAAATTAATCTACACCGCATAGGAACGGCGTTGCCCAGACAAATAAAAGCCATGTACCGCTTTGGTTTGAAAACTTCTTCTGATCCATCCAATCCTGTTTCACGTTCAGTTGCAAAATGAGTTTTTGATTTGGGAAGTGTAATTTTCGGGATGTCGCATCTAGTAGCCATCAAAACAGGGATATGCTCGATGCGTGAAATTATTCCAGCGAAATAGCTGAAAGAATACTGGTTTCCAGGTAAAATGTATAATTCCGTGCACTCTGTGACACCGAAATTGTGGCCGAATGAGGGATGGCAAAAGGTAACTCATTGCCGCAATTTACTTTAGACTCAGGGCAATCAAGATTGATTATTTCTCTCCCGCACATTTTACATCCACTAGAAAACAGAAGGGGTGAGAGACGATGGTCCGGTCTGTAAAAACTTTTACAACCAATTTTTTCAGCTTAACTCGTGTTGTGCGCTATGGAAGTTAGTTGAATTCGTGAAATAGATGCCTCGCGGATTACAGGCCAGCAATGAGTTAGTTCGTTTAATGGTCGCTACGTTCATGTGTGTGAGAACACCGATATATTCATGTGCGTATATGCACGTGCATGAACGCAGTCAGTTCAGTTTCCTGCAATGTGTTTCCAGTTTAATGTACCGTGACGTAGTAGTTCGAACATTTGAAAAATGCATAATTCTCCAATTGGGTCCTCTGGCGAGAGTATTCGGCCTTTTGGCATTCTAGATGTTGATTTTTTATGTGATTTGATCTGATAGACATAATAAGGCTTTCTTTCACATATGTATGCGTCGATAAGTTAGCATTTTTAAGTGTAAAGTTGTGCACAGTGTTGAGGGCGACTAAAGTAATTCTAATGACGAGTACTACTTCAGAAAATTCCCTCTGTTCCACGCCAACTTAATTTTGTGGAACTGTTTCGCAGATGCGTGGTTAGTAATGATAATTTTATTGACTAACACTGATGTACAGTTAATATGACTATTTAATACTTTTCGAAGGAACAACTGTATAGAAAAACGGACTAAGTGAATTTGTCAAGTGTATGCCATCGAGGCTCGTGGACAACTAACTGCCTATGGGCAGTGCAGCTCTTTTATGTTGTATAACAAACGATAAACGTTACTACGCGCTGGCTCGCGCCCGGTAACGGGAAGACGCGAGCATCCCGCCAAATCCGTCTATAGAAAAAGAGTAGCGTTGCCATGCGCTGGCTCGCGCCCGGCAACGGGAAGACGCGTGTTCGAGCGGTTATTTCACGCGACGGAACATACTCCCCCCGTTGAGAGGTTGCTCAATAAAAGTCTAATGACGTCGCGCGAAGTACATTGACGCACACAGCAACAATAGTTAGGGAGCCGGAGCATTAATCTTACAACGGAGTACAAACATACTAAACCGCAAAACAAGATTGATACATAAATAATAGACCGTATATCGAATAGACATAAGAAAATATAAAAATATGATAACGCACACTTATACAACGGTTATGAATAAAATGTTTGACGAAAATTATAATATAAAGGTATGAAATTGAACAATGTTGAACAATTGACATGAACAATTGTAGCGAGCTTACGAACTATGCAAACAATGAAGTTAATATAGCACACGACAAGAACATTGTAAGTGTTATGAACATATAGAAAACGCTAATACTACTTCTAATGATTAGTAAATTGAACAAAGAGAACACACTCGAGAACGAGCAATATAATATAACCAAACACGCTTATGTACTGATATAATTAAGATAATGTTTATAGTTAAGTGGTCACATTAGTTTCGCTCGCAGTGTCCAGCGGTAATGGCGCTAATTTTCGCACGTTTCTCTTGACAATACCGCGGGCAGTTTTTACTGTCACAGCACGGACGATGTTGTCTGTTCCAGGATGCACGTCAGTGATGCGTCCGAGTGACCACTGCATTGGTGGGAGGTTGTCATCCTTCATGACGACGATTGTGCCTATTCCTAAGTTGTGCTCTCGTTTGGTCCATTTGTGACGCATATTCAGCTCATTGATGTATTCTTTATGCCACCTGTCCCAAAAGTGCTGCTTCACTCGTTGGACATGTTGCCAAGTGGACAGGCGGTTGGCTGCGATGTTGCGGTAGTCGTGATCTGGTAAACTCGTCATAGATTCGCCAATAAGGAAATGACTGGGAGTTAAAACTATTGGGTCATTAGGATCTGAGGAAATAGGAAGGATCGGCCGAGAATTCAAAATAGACTCTACCTCGATTACGAAGGTGTTAAGATCTTCAAATGTGAACAGATCGTTCCCGATCACGCGTTTCATATGGTGTTTATAGGACCTTACCCCGGCTTCCCACAGTCCGCCAAAGTGCGGAGACTGCGGTGGTATGAAATGCCATTGCACTCCGATGTTTGACAGGTAATGGTCGATTTCATCTTGTGCATCTTTTGTTTGTAAACATGAGATTGTCTCCCCCAACTCCCTGTTGGCGCCGATGAAATTGGAACCGTTATCCGAATAAATATTTCGGCACTTACCCCGTCGTGCAATAAACCGTCTTAAGGCGGCAATAAAAGCCTCCGTGGTGAGGTCACTGACAACCTCAAAATGCATGGCCTTTACCACCAGACATATGAAAACCGCGACATAGACCTTACAGCGCTTGCGATTTCGGAACCGTCTCTCCTTTATATAAAAAGGCCCGCAAAAATCTACGCCAACGTTATAAAATGGCCTTGCCTGGGTGACGCGCGCTTTTGGAAGATTACCCATAACGTATTCCGCCATTGGAGGTTTAGCGCGAAAACACCGTATGCATCGTCGGATTACTTTGCGCACCTGATTGCGACCGTCTAGAATCCAGTATTGTTGTCTCATTGCGTAGAGGGTCGACTGGATTCCCGCGTGTAAATTTTCTATGTGCGTGTGGCGGATGAGCATTGTTGACACATGATGTGACTGTGGTATGACTATTGGGTGTCGCTGATCAAAGGGGATATTCGCGTTTTTAAGTCTACCGCCCACGCGTATTATGCCATCCTCATCTATGAATGGATTAAGGGAATTTAACTTGCTACACGGTTTGACACAGTTTTTACTCTTTAATGCCTTTATATCGTCTAAAAAGGCCTCCGCTTGGACAAGCTTTATGATTCGCGTGTTTACGGCTCTTAATTCTTCGACCGTAACGGAACCCTTATTTGAATTGTTTAGTTTAAATCTCAAGCAAAGGGCGACGATTCGTCTCAATTTATTGATATCCGAATATCTATGTAGAATTTCGTTAGGTGAAATACTAGTAGAAAAACATACTATTTTCTTTATATCAGGGACCTCTGATGGTATAATTATGTCAGAGCTTGGCCACTCTGTTTCAGGTTGTAGAAGCCACTGTGGTCCGCTTTGCCATAATTTATTTGTAGTGAATTCTGAAGGGAGTTGGCCGCGTGATAAGGCGTCCGCGGGATTATCGTGAGACCGAATGTGTCGCCAATTGTGTGGATCGGTGCTTGTTTGTATTTGTGATACACGGTTGCCCACAAAGGTTGTCAGTACGTGTGGTGATGTATTAATCCAATGAATAACTATGGTCGAATCCGACCAAAAGGTTGTTTGAGCAAATGATAGATTAATAGCCTTAATCACGGATTCGTATAACGACGACAATAAAAGAGCCCCACACAATTCTAACCGCGGGATGGAAATTGATTTTAAAGGCGCCACACGAGACTTGGCGCACAAGAGTGTTACCTGTACGTTCCCTGCATCGTCCGTCGATTTTATGTAAATACAGGCCCCATAACCCTTTTCGCAGGCGTCACAAAACCCATGCAATTCTATTTTTGTTGGATTATGTACCATCAACTTCCTTCGAAATGTAATGTTATTTAACGATGGTAACTGCGATAGAAACTTTACCCATTCTGTGTGAATTTCTATCGGGACTGACTCATCCCAATGTAGTTTATAATGCCATAGTCTTTGCATAATTACTTTGGCGCGAAGGATGATGGGTCCTAGTAAACCTAGTGGATCAAAAATCCTGGCAATTTCCGATAAAACTGTGCGTTTCGTCACTTGTGTCGTGGGAGTGATTGCATTTACTGTGTAAAGGATTGAGTCGCTTTGTGCGTTCCATAAAATACCCAAAGTTTTTATCGTCCCGTCGTTGTTTGGATTTAGCTGAACGTTTATATTTTCCGTCGGCAAACTTGTCAATAGTGACAGGTCATTTGAAGACCATTGTCTTATGTTAAAACCGCCTAATTGGAGCAACTGACATAATTGGTCCCTGATATTAATTAATTCATTGCGCGACTGTGCACCAGTAAGCAAATCGTCCACGTAGAAGTCTCTTTTTAAAACCTTAGCAGCTAGCGGAAATTTATTCCCCTCATCGTTTGCTAATTGGTGTAGACAACGGATGGCTAAATACGGTGCGGCTGATAATCCGTAGGTGACGGTATTGAGTGAATAGGTGTCAACCGTCCCGGAGGGACCGCGCCAGACGATCTTTTGGTATTTTCTATCACTATCCCGCACCAGGACTTGACGGTACATTTTTTCTATATCACCCGTCAGAACATATGAATGGGTGCGAAATCTGACGAGTGATGAGAAAAGGTCGTCTTGTATTGTGGGCCCGACCATTAACGCGTCATTTAATGACACTCCCGAATTGGAGTGAGCTGAGCCGTCGAAAACTACCCGCAGTTTCGTGGTTGCGCTTGACTCCTTGATAACACCGTGGTGGGGCAGAAAAAACCCTTCCTCTGGAGAGGCGTTGTCGAGTATCCGAGACATATGCCCCAGGTCAACATATTGATTAAGAAATTCAACGTATTGTTTGCGAAGATCTGGATCTTTATTCAGCCGTCGTTCCGTCGAATTTAGTCGTTTTAATGCTATAGCTCGCGAATTACCGATTCTGTCCCGTTTGTTATTGAAAGGTAAGGCAACCACGTAACGACCATCGTTAGTGCGCGTTGTATTCTCGCAGAAGTGCTGTTCGCATGCGATCTCTTCCTGAGACAGATGCTTTTCGCAAGAGACTTCCTCGATTTCCCAAAATTTATTGAATTCAAACGGGATGTTCGTTACGTGGCACGTCGCGTTCCCCTTTAGGGTTGTCTGTGGGCTCCCCCCGACTACCCATCCGAGCTGGGTCTTTTGTAAATAAAGCTCAGGACTGTTAGGCGCCGATAATGCAATCTGTCCAACGGAAAACAAAGACAACGTCACACCGGAGCGTAAAAGCATATCGATTTGCTTAGGTTTGTGAAAACTGGGATCGGCGAGGGATATATTACGCGGAATCTGCATCTCTTCACGGTTTAATTGTGTGTTCGGTACACGCTGACAAATCTCCGGTACGGTGAGGAACTTTAAGGTTCGACGATAGTTCCCTGATCGAGAAGATATGTCGACTGTTACGATGCGACTTGTCAGTGTTCGCGACCCGTGCAAGGTGTCTAGAGGAACAGAGTACGGTTTGCTCGGTAATTGCAATGCTGTGGCCAATCGTTCGGTTATGAAGTTTGTGCTGGAACATGTGTCCAGCAATGTTCTGCACTGTATCTCATGCCCTTTTCTATTACTCGCGTTAATGACGGCCGTGACCAATAAATCCTGAGTCAAAACGTTACATACATAATTAAATGAGTTGACACCCTGCAAGGAATTCGGTTTCGTGTCTAACTCTGCCTGTTCAGGGGTTCGGACTTTTGCTGTTAGATGAACGGAGGTATGGTGAAGCTTATTACATGTGTGACATCTGTGTGTCGATTTACACTTGGACGTTTTGTGTCCTTTACGCAGGCAGTTCAAACACAGCGATGAATTTCGCGCGACGCTAATTCTGTCCGGCACTGTCCTATCTAAGAATTGCTGGCACCCGGTAATCGCGTGGGGTCCGGAACAAATAGGACACGCGACGACGGCAGCGGTAAACGCCTTCTGCTTCACGGGGATCGGCTGTGAGAACCGCGGCTTTGAACCCGATTTGATTTTACTTCCGTCATCCTGTGACGACGAGGGAACTGACGATTGAAGCCGGGATGCAGTTTTCCTTAGAAACGCCATCAAACTTTCAAAGGACGGAACGCGATTATTCTGTAGAGAAGATTCCCAGTCCCGTAAGGTTTTATCGTCTAGTTTGGATTGTATCGCGGTGATGAGAAGGGTGTCCCAATGCTCAACCGGCTGTCCGAGTGCCTTTAGTGACCGTATATGCTGCGAAGCATTGTTAATTAGGTCGCGTAACCCTGAGGCCGACCCGCGTGGTACCGATGGCAAGTTCAGTAGCAGATGACTATGGCGCAGTATGATGACTCGTTTGTTATCATACGTCTCATTTAGCAAATTCCATGCCTCTGCGTAATTTTCGTCTGTCATTTCGAGAGATTCAATGGTCGCTAATGCTTCGCCCTTGAGGAAAGCCCGCAAGTAGTGCAACTTATCGACACCGGTCAATTCCGTTTTACGGTCAATCATCGACGTGAATGAATTTTGAAAAGACAACCAACATTCTAACCTACCGTCAAACACCGGAATATTAATTTCTGGTAATTTAATTGACGACGCGTGACTCGATACTGTAATTGGTGACGCAATATGTTGGTGACTGGCTGTTGTCGGTGTAGGCGACTTTAGAAAGTCTTGTGCCATCGCAAGCAAATCATAATAGCACTCCGTTAATTCCGTGCGAACCGATTCGTGATCATTTTCGGGATCTAGAAGTTCAAGTTCTGTTTGGATGTTGTCAAATGCCAACATTGTTTCAGAAATTTTATCGACGCGAACGCGTAATCGAGAAAGTTCCGAATCTGGAGAGAATTCTTCGAGAAAGCGTTTGAAAAGCGTGAGTTGTGCCTTAACATTGCCGCGTTTATGAGCTAACACAGAAATCTGCTTTCTAACTTGTTCGGCCGACATTTTGGGAGGCAGGGGCGTTGCAAACAAGTACTAGAGGAAAAGGTAGGAGATTGACGAATCGTGATGTGAACGAGCTTACCGAGACGTCGATTGCTTCGAATACTGCAGTAGTTTCCGAAGGTGATTCTGATGGGTTGTCCCTTGTTGGATATTCACAATGGTATGCCTTGCACTGCCACTCGCCTGGAATGCTGGATCAATTTCCCGAAGATTTTCCACAGTGGATATTCTTCGTTGGTTGTAAACTACAACTCAAAGCACGGCGTCAGAGTGGGTGAAGCAAGTTCAATGGTGTAGTCACACTGATAATACTGTACAGTGTGGTGTCCGTATTCTGATAGTTCCTTCTGAAATTAGCTAATCGCCTTGAAAAATACTCGTTTTCCCGCGATGCTTGTGTTACCGGTCGGCAAATTGTTCGATATCCGGCTCGAAGGACCATATGTTGAGGGCGACTAAAGTAATTCTAATGACGAGTACTACTTCAGAAAATTCCCTCTGTTCCACGCCAACTTAATTTTGTGGAACTGTTTCGCAGATGCGTGGTTAGTAATGATAATTTTATTGACTAACACTGATGTACAGTTAATATGACTATTTAATACTTTTCGAAGGAACAACTGTATAGAAAAACGGACTAAGTGAATTTGTCAAGTGTATGCCATCGAGGCTCGTGGACAACTAACTGCCTATGGGCAGTGCAGCTCTTTTATGTTGTATAACAAACGATAAACGTTACTACGCGCTGGCTCGCGCCCGGTAACGGGAAGACGCGAGCATCCCGCCAAATCCGTCTATAGAAAAAGAGTAGCGTTGCCATGCGCTGGCTCGCGCCCGGCAACGGGAAGACGCGTGTTCGAGCGGTTATTTCACGCGACGGAACACACAGTGCTGAACGTCGGAATTATTTTGTTTGCATTAAATGTGCTGCTGAGACTCCGAAAGATACATTTATTCTGTGTGTTAAAAAATAACGATTTTGGGTGCTATAGGTATCGTATGTCGTTGAATAAATTCTTACTACATAACATAATATTCATTAGGTATTTACTGTTAATAACATATTACTTGGGAAAATTAATTCCTTAGGTAGTATATATGGGACGAAATAACAGTTTGCGCAAGGATACGTACGTAAGGTGTGCTTCTAAGGCACACCATCAAACAGAATAACCTATAAGGGTTTTGCTCAATTCAATTAGGACTTCAATTGTGTTATGAGGTTTTGCAGTGCCCAATTTCGATCAAAGGGGAGCTACATAAAGTACTAATTAAGACTATATCTTAGATAACTTAATATTACTTTTTTCTGGTGCAACTGGTTGGAGAAGCAGAATAATACATAGAACAAAGTCTTGAATTTGTTTAAATGTCCAGAGCATGTGGACTAAACATTAGTAATGTTTGCATTGTTAGATATATGTTACAATACATAATTTTTCCAAGTTCTAAGTTAAATTTTTCCCAGTATTTTATATCACAAATGTTATCGAGTAACTCATTACTACAACCCTCACATGTCCTTAATTCGCGTAATATCAATAATTTCCTTTGCTGACCTTCTGCGACCGCGATGCTATGGATAACATCGTGAAGTATATCTTGATAGTTATTAGATTTGGTTTACGTCTTAACGTTTCTTCGTAAGGGTAATGTCCTTTATAGACGACTGATTGGCTAGGCACGTATGTGTTTACGCAGGCAACGCGGAAAATCGAGAGCAGTGCAGTTTAGGCTCAGATATACTACGTCTTTCGTGCTCACACACGCTTGTGTAAGGTAGGTGGTTGCACTACACAGGCAGAGAAATTCGCGTGTGCGCATACAAACTTCCCTAAAGTAAGTCTCGCACGCGTGCATGTATGGGTATGTGTACCGTACGGAGCGTATCATATACCTGGGTGAAGGGGGTTCGGTGTTACCACCGCCTGCCAGAAGACCGCAATGCATACTGAGTAGCCATTCCCCCCTTTTCCTATTACACGGTCACCTAACATATATAGAATATCAGATTCTCGAGTAATAACGAATCTATCACAGCATCGTCGTAAATGAACCGATTTTTACATACTGCTCCAGTTAATACCTTTGTCTTTATCGTCTTGTACGTTCTCGAAAAAGAGGGTGTTGGTAATATTGTTCATTATAATTCGTTGAATATACCTAATTGATAGATTGGATTAAAACTTATTGGCGATAGTTAATTTGAATTTTGGCTGTCTGTCTTTATATTTCGAATATAACTTATTTGAACTTACCGAATACTGACTCATTTAGAAATAATACAAAACCAGAGAATTATGTAACCGTCATAATGGGTAATAAGACGTAATGAACTGAATTTCGATTTTCATTTTTATTTCAATTGAACAATGTTGCTAGAAAAATAAATAAAAGATATTTAATAACATACAATTATTTAGTACATTGTATGATTTTCAATGATGTAAAAATAAATCTGTTTTGACCTTATCTTGCCCTGGCCACTATTTTTTTCTTTGTTCTCATTGATACGGCTAAACCAAAGATTATGCCAATTTCATTACTGGGATGTTTTTGTGCGAATAGCTTACAGTGCGGGGTGCAGATCTGAACAGGTTAATCCCTTCGGTTATGCAGGTATCGGCAAATGTTGTACCCTTTCTGATTTCTTCCGAGCGTGTGTAAAAGTTTATAATTCACGGTTAAAAAGTGTGCTATCCGTTCGCTCTGGGGAAATCATACGAAACAACTGCGATACATTGGCCGTTGCAATCGTGAACGTCGCGTGAAACATAAACTCTATGCATGCGCGAGTGGTGTACCGATAGAGAATACTAATGATCGCACGGATTTCCCACGTGTCGTTTTTACGTGAGATTGACTCTTTCCAGACGCGGGAAAAATGTGTCGTTCCAGACGAAAATTGTAATCGCCAATTGCGATTGATGCATTCCATCTGAGCAAGCGTTCATCGATACGAACGGATCACAGCGGAAGTGGCATGTTCTTCCTCTCTCATTTTAGTGTTTTTCTCAGATTGTATCGAACCAGCACGTTGAATATTTTAATTCGGTCCGATGATTAAAATGTTTGGATTTCTACTTCACAAATTATGGCAACGAATGAAAGAAACACTTTACAACTATTTAAAATGATGGTGTAACTATCACGCGATGAAGAATCTAGTATGTTTATAGATCATATTGTCTAATCGCATTGCGTTGGGGACAGTGATGCTGTGTTTTACGTTGAGTGCGAATGACCGATATTACCGCAGTTAACGTCCTGTTACTTGTTACTCCGGATTTATTATTCGTCACGAGCGTAGTGCATCGAGACGTCGCGCGGCGCTCTTAAAAAGTGTCACCGAAAGGAGTGCAACGTCGTTTATGCAACTGGGTGCCGTGTGCGGTGCCCGGGATAGAATTTAATCTGGCAAAAGAAGGGAAAGAAAAAAGTGGAAAGAAAAGCCGTGAGGCATCTTTACGCGCTCGTTACAAGCGCGCTCGTAAACCGAAGAGAATGTCAAACTCCCTTATATCCCGTACGATTCTTTAGTCCGTGACTGGCGTATGGTAATAGTCGCCTGACGTAATGTCGCCTACCTATGAGGTGCTTCACGATTGCAACGTTAAAACCCTCTTTATTGCGCCTAGACTGGTCTGAGCCGACTGCAAACCTATTCTCCTCGATTATTCGACACGTCCCAGTATTTTATCCACTTACGACCTTCATAACGAACGGATACGATCTTTGCAACACATATACCTTATTTCACCGATTCGACTACTGGATACTTAAAAAGAAATAATGGAAGAATTACTATCATTTTACATTCTAACTGCGACGGGAGTACCGTACGATGAAGGAATATAGCGATGCTTAAACTTATAACTCTGATTTACGTCGTTTGTTTTGCAATTACTGAAATGTCATTCGATGCGATATGATTATCAGTGGTAGTTAATGATATGTGTTACCTGTATTTTTACAATATTAGAAATTGTGTGTAACGTCTGTCACGTTCACTCAGTACAAAGGAATATATGAAAACGTTAGTGATATTTGAATTTGATGAGAGCCACCAATCCTTGAGCAAGTACCCTCAAGCGGAAGCAAATTTGGTCAATGCTCTGTGTATTCAGAGCTAAGAATAGGGATGGCTTTCTAATTGATAGGTTATGGCTGATACGAGACTATCTTCAGTTCAAAATTATCGTCAGTAGACAAAATATCAGTGATTGAATATAATATAAATTAAGCATGTTTAGAAACTTAACGAGACTGTGTTCAAACGCTTTTCTCCTAACAATGTTACATGAAATTATCTACGGATCAAGTGATGAAGTTGGAATACATTCTATTTGAATTTGGTGCCAACGAAAGGCGTGAAGGATTTTACGTAATCGCGAACATAGTTTGTTAATTTATTCTTATTGTCTGAACTTTTCACAAGTTGTTAAGCAAAATCTCACAGAAATAAGATAAATATTAAATTTAATTGTATGATATTTCTGTTTTTCTAAATAGATAACTAAATGGCCATATAAAATATGTATGTGTTAAGGAGAACAAGTTATGCCATACAAAGATTGTCTCATTTTTGATATAATTATTCTGTTCCATTCATTAATTACAATAATGTTATCGGTGTAATTACAAATTTACATTTTTCTTTGTTTCGTAAACAAACTAACAACTTAAATACATGAATATATACTTAGATAAGCACAGAGAATGAGAGAGTGATAAGAGAAAGAAAGAGAGAGAGAGAGAGAGCGAGAGAGAGAGAGAGAGAGAGAGAGAGGGCAGTAAAAAATAAAAATGGAGAGCAGCGAGAACGAGAGAACCTTGTAAAAGCATTGTTAGTCGGGTATAGGGACCTTGTTTGGAAAGCTTTTTACAAATTAGCTGTGAATATTCATGGCTGCCTGGACCGGACGCACTAAGGTAAAAACCACAAAGCACATACAATCTTCTCATGATGTGAAGCAATTTTGTAACCTCTTCGCGGATATAGGGGAAGAATTTAATGTTTTTTACAAATTATCAGGAGCGACTACTCGATGAGACCACGTTTCACGCACTTTTGTCTCTTAATTAACAATTATTATAAACCTTGTGTTTATATTTGAATTTACATTTAGCGCTCAAAAAAGGCGAAAGTGGGGGTTTAATATGCTCTAAAGAACGCAGGTATAAAGACCTACATCACTTTAACAATTATAAGCAGCATGTTCTTACTATCCTTAACTTCTTTGTTTGTGTATGGTTTTGTATTTATGTCTATGCAGATTATTTAAAAATGTTTCGCGTTGATGTAACATCCAACAATTGTGTTAAATTACTTTCCGTTTAGCGTAAAGCATATTTGCTCTGAAGTCTATGGTCTGTGACGCCTAGTACATGGGAACGTGCGTATAGAAAGAACCTCTCATCAATTCAGTGAAAAGTATTTCTTGTAGCAAGCGAGAAAATAATGTTCTTAAATAAAAAACCATTTTATTTATTATAAGGTACTGCAGGCAACAGATTTCGCTTTAACATATATTGTTATTTTATATATAATTATACATAACACTGACGGTCAAAAACCTATTAATTTTACATTGTTATTTTAGTGAAATATCTCAATGGTCATGTATAATTAACTATACAGACGCGTTAGATACTTAGAAAGTAATTGCACTAACGCTATAAATATGCGACTATTCGTGTCCAGTCAGTATTCAAAATAAAGATAAACGCGAAACGATGAAGGCTGATTCGAGCAATAAATCCAATATACCTTACCTGCATAAAAGATTTCACGGACTAAGACTACAGTATCACGGAATGTGTTGTTAATTCTCAGTGCGTTATACCGATGAATGTAGGGCCGGTGAAAAGATAGGAAAGAGACAGTGAGAGCGTTAAAACGATTCGTCTCCAGACTTTTACGATAGCTCCGAGCAAGTAGCCGTTCTTAGGATGGCAAGGGGAGCATGATCGAGGCAGTAGAACGGGACCAACAGCAGTAGTAAAACATTACTTAAGAAGAACGTGGCTTCACGCATCGCATGACGTTGTCAGGGCGGACGAGGCGTAAGAGGGAGCGGGAGGGGGCGAGGGGCGCGGGGGAGTGAGAGAGAGAGAGAGAGAGAGAAAAGAAGAATCGAGAGTAGGAGAGTAAAAGAAGGTAAATATGAGGGAGTGTGCGCAAGATAGTAAGGGTGGGAAAAGAAAAAGGGACGGAATGAGATAGACGAGGGGTAGGAGGAGTGCGGCGGAGTCAGGGAGACAAGGAATTTACGTCAATTTGCAAAAACTCCTGCCGTGAGAGCTGTAATACTAGCTTATTATCCTCGTAAAGTTCTTGGCGTTCTGGAGAGAGCGCACGCGCTCGCGCGTACCCTTCTCAGAAAGCCCAGCAGAGATTGTACCGCCCCTTGTCGTTCCTCTTTTATACTCCAACCCACCTGCACGATACATACTCGGCTCATCCATGTCGCTTACAACACTCTTTCTTTCCCTACAAATTATATACTGATTTCATCATGTTTCTCTCATATTTTCATATGACACCTTTCGATGGCTTGTCAGTCGTAAAATGTCATTAGTCACCTTGCTTTGTGACAGAAGTTTACTAATGGGACCTTATATTTTTCACGGAAACCGTTCTCTTTATTTAGATTATATTGAATTAAACATGGGTTGAGCTTAATTATGAAAGGAAAATAATCAATCTGTGTACGAAGGTTACAACGTACAGTCTTATAAATATTTAGAAATAATTCTAGTTATGGCTACGTGTACTCCTTATCAGAGAGACTAAGGTATAATTGAGTATGTGAGTAATGATCCGTAATTACTTTAATGCCATGTACGCGCTATGTAGAGATATATATGATGAAGTCAACTTTTTCTCCGCTTTCAATAAATTAGAACGAAAAGTGTGTAAACGGATGATACATGTGACATTACTAAACAAGGTAAATGTGAATTGTTTGAGCAAAGGACTAACCTAATTTTAGTTACGACTGTTGAAATAATAATAGCAGTGTGTGCCTGTGGCATTATATATACGAATGAAATATTAGAAGGACGTCCTGAAACATAAAATAATGCAACTATTCAAATTTTAACTACATACACAATGTATCTAATAATTCGTTAAGAAGTTTCACTTCTCACGTCAGCAGCAATATATCAAAACATTCTAATTTTAACATTTATCGGCAATGAATATAGTAAAAAGAGTTAAATTATTGCGCAGGCAAAATGTATCTATTTTCGTTAATCTAGAATTGAAAACAAATGAAATCTCACTTGTATAAAAAAAAATATTAATCTTACCACGTTTGCTTGCAAACCACCAGAGAAATATATGTATGTTTGCGAATAAGCATCTTACATTCCTATTTCACTTTTGCAGAATAGAACCAGATTTAAAGTACCACGTTAATCGTCTCTGTGGCAACCATGTCATGACCAGGATTTCAACCTCTGTTTGTTTGAGACTTTCCTCCTTTAAAACAGGCTTGTTACGCGTTTTTCATTGTATCGAAAAGATGTCAGATTATTGAGCTTATAGTTGTGACCGTGCAGTAGACAAGTGTGCGGTAGTCGCGGACGCGCATGCCAGCACATAGCACAATGAAGGTAATAATGCATGTCATGCGTCGTTGAATTTCCCTAAATCTCCGCCCTTAGACGAGAATCAGTAGAAAAGTCGTGCGCGACCGAGAGGATTGTTAGATTGGAAGTTGCGGCAAAGAACGATGTGTGATAGATCTACGAGTGAGATCTCCTTTCTTCGAGACGACGTGACAGAGAAGTCAGATAGGGGTAGATAAATCAGATAGGGGCAGATAAGTCAAGTTGTTCACAGTCAAGAAGTTTGAGGCGTGAACCAGGATGCAATACCGTCATTGTTATTCGCTTATGTAAGCTAATTTAGTCACAACAACGTAATCGTGAAACAGCCATAAATCCCATCGACATTCATCGTTGTAGTGAGATACTACCGCGTGGGAAGAAATATCAGTTATGAAATTCCGATTGCAAGTTTAACTATATTCACTTTGTTAAATAGGATTTTTTACGATTTCTATATTGCGGGTATGATTTTGATGAAATATTTAAAGTGTGGAATGAATAAATTTTGTCTCCTCTAATAGATGATACGCCAAGCTTGCACTCATTGTCAGTAAAATTTTTACGGAAACATTGTCGTATATTTGACAACGAAGTAAAATGTCAGTGTTTTCGAGGTTTTTCTAATCAGATCATATCATATATTACATTGAAGTAGAAAATGTTAAGTAAATTTGGTTCATTTTTACACAACTCGAAAACAAACCAATGATTGGCAAGGGCTTAGCAAAAAGGTTTCCAATGTATGAAAAACGGTTTATCAATCCGACAATTGTCGCAACACTGTCAACACATCTTCTTGCTACTGCAAAAAGATACTTTTCTTTCAAATCAGTTTTCTTGACTTATTTCGTATTCTTAATACCTATGTCCATTTGTTACATTTAATAAAATAATATATTGCATTGTTGTGATTATTTATAAAAAATTGGTGTATAAACTGCTCCGATATGCAACAAACGATCAGGTACACCAAAAGTCTGAAAACATTCAGATGTGCAACATGAGTTTGTTGAATCGTTTCAATTGAGGAAAAATTGATATTGAAAATCTGCGAGGTATTCAGTGCAACTAGCCATTTTATCCATTTTTCAGAGAGTTTTTTTTTTGTATAATACTCTTTTTCAGATTTTGATTTGAATGGATCATATTTACTCCTTATTAGTCGAACAATCAAACTAAAAGATTGGGTATTACTTTGAATAATTCTATTTTTATGTGGTATTGAAAAACCCGTTTAAAATTGGATTTTATTCAAGCGTATTTTTGACTACCATATTCAACGACACCCTTTCAAAAATTGGTTCCCACTACCTATATTTACGGTTATGTTTTTAAAACAATATAAGTATATTCCCTTCCATAAGTCACCGGGCAATTATGAAAAAATATCTTTCATGTTTCGATGAAAAGAAAATATAATATTTATGTAACATTTTTGTTGAAAAATGTAATATGCATACTCAAAACATTGTGAACAATTAGCAGGTGTTATTTTCATTTCATAAAATAAGTGCCTCAGCAATAAGAAATTGCCCGAATTCAAATTTTTGTAGGTGCCCGGTGACTTACACACAGGAGTGTATATAACTATAAAGTTAAAAAAAAAATGTTGCTTGCATTTGTTGCTTATATTGGGTTAACTTTTTCGTCAATCATTATTACACTAAATGATTATTTTGATAGTAGATATATTATTTGACAATGATATGCGAGGGACTTTGCAATTACAAAATAACTAAAACCTTCTCTTCTCTTACCGCGCTGCTTCTTTCAATGCTCAAAATTGTATTTGTATTGTACATGCCCAAGAGAAATACATTAAACAGATTAATTATGATTACGGAGTATTAAAGAGTGGAAGTTGTAACGTTTTATTCTTCCAGTTGTAGTATATTTTGTTCCATTATGACTGTTAATTAAGAAAAGACAAATTACTTAAACATAAAGTAAACCATATAAAGTACATAACAGTGCGTAAAGACGTAACAATTAATAAAATACTTTTGTCCCGCATTCTTTACGATGCGCCTAAACCTTAACTGCGTGAATTGCAGGCCTTGTGACAACTGTCGCATGACGCGAGACAAAGAGGGGAGGGGGCATTAGTAACTGCCCAAACATGACATTTCTCCGTGCTTTGTTGGACATGTTGTGTTGGACAACAAATATGAAATAATAATGTTATTTTGATGTTCTTGGATTTGAAAGTTTTTCCATATATTTAATATTACTCAACCCTTCAGTTTTCCAGTTTTCATTACCGATTGATATGAATGGTAATTCCTTTTTGTGTTAATTCATTCGGCATTAATCTGCTTACTATAAATGTTACAAAGAGTTAATTATGCTGATACGTGGGAATGTATGTATCGCTTTTACACAGCTTCACTTTTCAAGAACGTTGAATTTTCGTTGACTTTATCGGAATGTCATCATTGGTGAACTGTACGAATCGCGGATGTTCCCTGTGGGCGCCGCTTGGTTTTAAACATGCTGGATTTTAACATGATAATCAAATTCCAATCAAATAATAAAATATAATCGACTGCTAATAGGTTGTTCATTGTATATCTGTAACATTTGCGCGTCTACAAGGGTTAGTTGTGTGCAACCGAGAATATTAAATGCCTGACAATCTACTTCCTGAAAGGGCCAGAAGATTGGGAAAGATTGACGGAATCTTGTTATTACGAGTAAAAATTTAGCGCATAAGAAATCCTGAAAGAATTAGCGGTAGAGATGTAGACGAAGTAAATATTTTATGTTAGTCAGAAGAATGTTGAGTTACGATTACACATATTTTGTAAAAGTAACAGATCCATGTAATAAATAAAATTTGTAAGTTCTCAATTGCTTATGGCAACAAAATTTATATCTGTTCTTCTCACGGTTCTTGAATCTGGTCATCGCACTCTCGTCACATCGCTGTCTCCTTGACGTCACAGTTGCAGAATAGTAAGGTTTATCACAACTAGCGCATATAAAATGATGCAAGCTATGCAGTTTCGGTCAAAGAGTCTTAATTAGGAACAAACTATTAAAAATGTATAAAGGAATCTTCGAACATGTCCTTCAACGTGGAATGTTTTTGAGCTGCATGAGATTTACAGGCAGAAGAAGAAGCAGAGAAAATGGGGGAGTGAGTGAGCGAGGAGGAGGAAGAGAATGAGAGAAAGCAAGAGAGAGAAAGACGAAGATAAAGAGAAACGCTGTGAGACAGAACGTCGTTTTTCATTCGGACCATTGTTCGAGCACACAATTCGGGAGCCTATTATGGTTGTTATTCTTTCGGTTCCCGACAGCTTTGCCCGCGGTGTGTATATGCACAAGCGGACAGACAGTAGCACTGACATTTGTGCCCCGATACGTTATTGCGTTTGGTCGCAGTGCAACAAGCGGTGCAATATACTGTTCGATATCGTGTCCAGCATCCCTCTTTCCTTGTCCCTTCTCTGCGGATGCTCCCTTCATTCGGGCCAAACCGTCTCCCACACCTTCTCTACTCTGCGCGTGCAAATCCTGTCCGCGAAATCTATCCGCGCCGTTTATTTACGCTCTCCTTTCAGTCGGTACTTTTAATCGCAGCCCTTGTTTCCTTTATTTCGTTTTATCCGATTCGCTCCCCCCAACTAGCACGTTCGGGGAAGAACGCTGCCGGAGTTTGAACGACCGATAATTTCGTTATTCCTTGATCCAATTTTTCCAGCTACATTTGAAAGTTCGTTTTATTGCCACCTTCTTCCGTTCGCGCAATGCTTGTTATCCCTTCATTTTTTCTCTCCGCAGATTTCACCGCTTCTCTTCTCCCATTCCTACGTCAGCATTCGGTAGCGCGGATAAGTGGAAAATAATATTCGCTCCATCAGAAACAAAGTTTTCCAGTATCACTGGGTTGCAGGCACTACTTTTTTATCATTAAATTTGTCAGAGGGGAGGAAAGGGCGCAGTCCTTTAGATTGTTAGCAGAGATAGGGCAAGTTTCAAAATATATTTGTTTGGATATATAAAACACACGTATTGTTTTTTAGCTCGTGAGAAAGTATATTCGTATAAAAATTAAAGAGACTTTTAACGGTAACCGAAGCTAAATATAAACGGAGTATTATAAACATAATTCAGTGATGCCGATCAACGTGCATTTCGAAAACAACTTTGATATATGAGGTAACAGTTGCGAATATTACACCTATCAAGTAATTCCGTCAATATTTTCGACTCGGTCCGAAAACCATTATGCCATATCAGATATCATACGCATATTAACATAAAAATGTGAGGAAATAAAGTAAGCTTGTATTACAGTAACCTTTTGACGCGACCATGTGCTAAAATTTTGGTGGCGCAATCGCAAATGCGAATTTTCCCGATTAACTCTGAAACGTATTCGTGTGAATCGCGGGATATCTCCAATTAGATTCGTCGAATCGAATCGTGGCAAATTCGAATGGTGCAAATAATCGGTGCACGCTTCCGTGGACAATGCGAGAGACA
Organism: Anoplius nigerrimus; assembly: GCA_914767735.1. Lineage (NCBI taxonomy): Eukaryota > Metazoa > Arthropoda > Insecta > Hymenoptera > Pompilidae > Anoplius > Anoplius nigerrimus. Next base: position 18,352,188 of record OU612080.1, read on the forward strand.
GAAGCGGTCGCTACTAACACGTGGCTGATAATTGGCTGAAAGGTAAGAATCGATGTCACCCGACTTGGATGATTGGTGATAGTGAGGCTTTTAACGTACGGCGAGAAGAGAGCGAGCGAGAGAGCGAGCGCGAGGGAGAAAGAAGGAGGGTGAGAAGTTAGATGGAAGAGTAGACAGAATTGGGGGTGGCGAACGAGATCGTATTGTGTCGTTCGTCGTGTTTCACCCTCCGGTGGCTTCTCCGCGGCACCAATTCTATGGACTTTCTCCCTCTCATTTTCTCCTCGTCCTCGCCATCTCCCTTTAACGCATGTACGCTGATTTACGTTCCGTCTTTCTCACACTCTTTTCGCGTTATACCATCGCGTTGGTCCGCTACAATCTCCCTTCCCGTATATTTCTTCTGCTTCTCTCTCTCTCTCTCTCTCGCTCTCGCGGGTATACTCGCACACGCACATGCTCTTTCTTCCTCGGATAGCCAGAATCGCGCGCGCTCGGCAACACACACACAAACACTTATTCCATAACCTTTGTTCTTTGTTCTTCCTCATTCTTCGTCCAGTCACTCAACCGTTCTGGTTCCTCTCGCATCGGCTATACGAACGTGCTGTATCGGTGTATAAGCGTTGTGTCCTTTCTATGGCGCGCTGGGTACCTCGGGATAGACGAGATTTACGAGCTATGCGGGATCCGGTCTACACGACATACATACACCGGGGAGGTATGCACGCGCGAAGGGCACACAAATCTGAACGACACACGTGCCTGCAAAAGTGTCCCTTTTTCTCTGTTTCGCCAATGAAACAAATTAGCGTTACAACTATTGACACTCGAACAAAGTGTAAAGATTGTTCACCCACGATTAATTCCACTGCAAAATCAGAGTTCTCGTTGTACATGCTTTCATTGAATTACTACAATTCGTTTACACCTTGGAGTCATCGTGTAATATCATATCATACATATAAACGCGGAACTTTGTACAATGTTCAGAACCGACTTGCGTAAATGACGTACCTCGTTTTCCTTTTCGGAAAAACTACGTTCTAAGGTATACTTTTATCCGAGCAAAATCTTACGGCTGCAAACTTACGATTCTCATATAGATGCCTAATTAATATGTAATATGCTTAATTATTTGTATACTTCTCTGTCAGTTGGCTTTACGGATTGCCGAAATAAGGCACATTTTATGAATCAATGCCTGTAAATAAGGGTTCTTAATATCGGGTGTTCGCTAGTAACAAAACTCCCGCTCGACACACCCGATGAATAAGCGCATGCGTGCAACTCACTTGCCGCCGGGAGGGAAGCAAAGTCGTAAAAGAAGCGTCGCTATAAAAAAAGTCGGGCTATGAAAGCGCAAGGGGCGAGCATAGGAATCTCGCGTACCTGCTTTTGGGACGGGTTGAGCGTCTTCTCATCTTCGGTTAGTACCTTTCGCACACTTCTCTGAGTTACGCGCGCAAAGTCAATCCTGCGCGCGCCGTGTTTCGAAATGCGTCTTATCGGTATAAAAGAAGCGATACAGGAGGATTTTATTTATGACCGTGTACTTTGACAATTTGTTCGCGAACGAATAACGCTCGATACAGAATGTTATGTCTGCGAGAGCGTTCTCGTCCCGTTTGTATCTCTTTGGATGTTCGAGGGGTTGTTTGCATCACATAGAAAATGAAACAGATCATATGCAAGAACTAATCCACACTTTTCAGTGCCAACTCTTTGCTCGTAGCTGAACTTGATGTAACGGAAATTCTTACGGGGCTAGACGTGGTCGTTCGTGGAAATGATAATTACAATAGTTTAAATGAACGTTGGTATGTGTGAGAGGGACGTAAAGAGCGGGAGGGGCAGAAGGGCATAGAAATGCAAAGGATAACGAAGGAAAGAGAAGCGAAAGAGAGAGGGAGAGAGAGAGAGAGAGAGAGAGGGCGGTAGAGAAAGACCCGGTGACCACCTCCAATCAGCGACTATTGCTGGCGAATCGATTTTCGTAATGAATTGTGGCCTGACGACTCCGGCTAGCCGGACCAATATTGCTTCTTCGCGTTTACAAGTTCCATCCGCCCTTTGCTTCGACCTAAAACACGGTCGTCTGGTCCTCGATTAAAACGCCAATACCCTGCTTCCCGGGTGTTGTTTTGTTTCCCCCACTTCTTATTTCGGAAGGACAAAAGGCTTCTCCAATGATCGTTCCATTGGGAAACTTAGAAGAATAGGGCGTACGCTAGCTGCACAGGGTGCACGCGCTTTGCCCCAACATTTTCCGCACATATATACGGGTACATCTTTGACAAGGATTGATGTACTAGCGTCAGGTTGCTTATTTTGCGGACGCACTGACGCGTCAATGGAGCACAGTGTCCATAGGTAATAGCACGCTTGAGTTCTCATTCTGGCCAATAAAGTTCAAGCAGCCATGCATAGGATGTCTGGCCGAGAGTGCGAGCTGTATTACTTACGCGAGTGGCTAAGTCATGCGTCAAATGCGAACCCTTCTTCGTGGAATTTCTGAAATATGCAAGATATGCGCCCGGGAATGGCGCGTTTATAATGTGTCCCGTCAGTCAGAAGGGTTGAATTTTTGTGCGGCAACGCCGCCATTACGCCTTCTCCTAAAGCACACGTAGGAATCTGAGACTGTATTTAAAATTATTTTGCATCAGCGCCGAGCGCGTAAACTGAGGGCGCCGGAAGTGCAATTATTCGGCGAAGCGGCGCGCCGCGGATGGAGCCGTTAACGCGAACGGCTCTTTGCTAAATTACGGGAGATCAATTGGGAAGGAGAAGCTAGGGAAGCGGGGAAATGGGATTATTGGATTGAAGGAAAATGTCGGTGCGGAAAAGTTGGCCCGGTGGCAGGTTGTTACTCGGTCTCCATCAGCGTGTAGCTCCGCGGCACACATTTGTCTGATGGGGCGACAGGAGCAAAAGCAGAATACGCGCGGCCGCTGCACGGGGAGGAAAGAGAAGGCACGGGACGGCCGGCCAAAGAGGAAGGTGGGGAGGCGAGAGGAGGCGGAGGGGCAAGCCGTGTGACCACTAGATTAGTTTTGTTCGAGGCAATTTGAATTTAGATTAGTTGTCGCAAATTGGCGTAGCCGATCGCCACGCGCGAACTATAACGTGCGTTGCTCGTTATTTCTCCAGCAGCGGCACACTGGCAGCACACCAGCGGCACACAACCAGCTCGCTTGTGATATCGAGGCCTCTGCCATATCCTGCACCTATTCTATCTTCAGTTCACTGTGCCTTTCTATTTAGCTTCTTTCTATTCGCGCGATACTTCCCTGAACTCGCGTACTCCGTCCGACGCCTGGCTATTCCATATAATAACGGCAACGTGCCATTGGTTGTTTCTTTCTGCCAGTTACGATTTACTTTATAACATTCTTTTCCCCCTTTCTCCAAGAATTCTGTCTTAATGTATTACATGCCCTCTTGTGGAAGAGGACCAGGTTCCCTAGGTTCCTACGATTCGCGTCGAGAATACCTTCAACTTGGAAGAAATCCATTCCTCCTGGAATGTCGCCTAAGACTGTAACGCGCCTTACTGCAGCCGTTATTTCTTCGCGACGTCCTTCTACTGACGGCGTTTTTCATGGCAGTAAAGGAATTGTACGCTTCCCGAGGCCAATCGGACAGTTACTCTGTTTATTTAACGATTCTCCGAACGACGGTACATACTTGAATTATTACCTCCAGTGTAATTGTTAGAATCGATGCGCACATTTCAATTGACCTTCCCGTTATATCGTACCTCTGCAGATACATCCGAGTACACATAACACAATTTTGTTTCCTACTTCACGGGTATTCCATTCAAGCTCGAAATTCTATTGTATTCCATATATTTTTCAGCAATGAAGTGGAGTTGAAAATATAAATTGCATGTCGTACTAATGAAAATGTGTACGGTACATCGTATGCGGAGACTGAAAGGAATTTTCCAATATGCAGAGTATCCTTCTATGGAAATTCGAGGATCGTCGATTACCCGCTGCATGTAATGTACTTATTTTGGAAGAGGCGATGACTATGGCGGCAGGCAGGTAGAACTGTTCTCTTCGAATGTAATGGGTTGGCGGGCGAACGCCAATGTTTAAGGTATTTTTGTTTAATTTCGGGGGTACGTTGAATGAGGGGAGACTGCCCCTGTCGCGGAATGTTGTTTTTTACGCTCGAAATAATCGGTCATATCAATTTCAAGTGTCGAATTGCTTTTCGAATTTCCACGATCGGTCGCCCAGCGAGTTTCTGCCTCTAGCGCCATATGCGGTTAGCCGAAGCTCGATATTTTCCGCAATTGGATGATATTGGATGGATAGGTGGACATATTGCCGAATTCGCAGAGGGAATGAAAAAAGCTCGCATACATACGCGCACGCATGCATGACCCCCTCCCAGCTCGCAGGCACCCCCACTCTCATTCCCACTGACCCCCACCTTACACCCCCCCCCCCCCCAACCCCCTCCCGCACTGCACTGACTGCTGTGTGAACCAATTTCTCGAGTAATATTTACGCCGTTTCCGTCGTGTGTACGCGAAATCTCGATAATCGATCGAAAATGTTCTCCGATATCAACTGCGATGGCGAATGTAATTTTACCACGCGCCGACGGTAATTTCATTGTCCTCTCGTGTGCGGTTTGTCATTCATTATTCCTCGTGCGTCGTCCAGATCATATGCTCCCTATAAATATTCATCCCAACACTTACAGGCCGTACAGTTTATTCCATCTTGTTTCTAGCAATTTTATGGTACGTACTACTTGTCCATGTCGAAGGTACGGTTCACCGTCCAATAAAATTCTTCATTGTTTTCCGTTGTAACGACTATACGTTCCATACCACGCACCACGTGTGGGCTTGTGAGGTAAATGATTTTTTTACGACATTCCGTTCATGCGTTTATAAACGGCTAAGCCTATTTATACGATTATACACGGTTCAAATCGTACGTCCTTGTTTGCTAAACAGATTTCTATTCGTTTGCATATTTCTTCTTTCTCTCCATTACACCAACCTTCTCTTCCCTTACGGCTGTCCCAGAGCGTCCCTCTCGTTCACTGCTTTAGTTGGTCACCGACGAGTCTTCAAAGCGTTAGGGCGTCGGTGGAAATTCAATTTCTACGGTCAAAGTAATTCCTTACACGTATTCGCAGTCTCTTTCTCTTTGCACAATCCCCTTGTGTTCTCATTTCCCGAATAAATGTTGAACTCTATATGAGCAATTACTTCGACGTCTATTAGTACAAAACTCCATATTCCCAGCAATTTCCTACCAGCAACGATTTAATTTTTTTAATATGTGCTTTAACATATTGTGAAGGCTTTTAAAGCCCATTTCGGTTTCAGCAGTGATTATTGATTTGTTAATAATTTTCTTTCAGACACATTTTGCCGACACATACATAGTATGATCCACAGCGTATAATATATTGAGTAACGTGAATACATTTCAAACGATTGTCTCGAATTTCTTGTTGTAGCTGAATTCATATACCTAATGTTAACATTTCTAAAAAATAAAATTATACAATTATGGGTAATGGATCATGATTAATGATGAATTTATGATAGAGATATACAAATTTAGAATTACTGCAAAATTATTTTATTTAAATATTAAGAAAAACTGATACAAATAATATAACGTGCTATTTACATTAAACTTTAGTATTTTATTTTTGTCGAGCGTTTCTTTTAAATGTAACCATTTATAAAGAATTTTTTGCGCTCATGGTGATCAAACGGTATATTAATTTTCATGAGTCCCGGTTTTTAAATATTCAGTGGTTTTTGGGACGGTAAAACATTTACTCAAAATAGATACAAAATTATTTATAATACAAATTTGCTGTTTTGATTAATGTGTATTCCCTCTTTGAATATCATAAGCTCATTGAGTTACACGTTCGAGTGTGGACAGGTGCGTATGTAACACCGGCATCGATTATCAATTTTATTTTGCCTGCATTTCGTCCGAGTTTGTCCGATCAAAGTAATTTTTTTTATTTTACCTCAGGTTGCTTCAAAGACATCATTCTGTTCAAGACGTCTGTATAAAACTTCTTCACCGGTCAATGTTATCTCTATAGTGTTGTGGCGCGTGTGGACCGTATCAGGATGCTCTTTCCCTCTCCTAGCCAGCCCCACCCCCTTCGCCCCCACCCCTGCGGCGTGCCCGTGCTCTTTCTCTCTTCCTCTTTTTCTCATGTTTCCTCACTCTTTTCCGCTCTCTTACCCTATCGAGGGAATCAGAAAGTAGGAAGAAATCCATTACCTCTGGAGTGTCTCTTAAGACCGACTTTCCTTCTTCTATTCTTCTATCCTCCTCTGTTTCCTGTTCCAGCTCATCCTACTCTTTCTCTAAGGATTTTGCCCTTTCTCTGCACAGAACTCACTCTCTCTCTCTCTCTCTCTCTCTCTTTCTGTCTCCGCTCCTCACCCTCTGCTACGCTTTCTGTCCTCCCTCCTCTTACTCCTTTTTTTCATATGCTGCGTGGTTTGAATTTATGCGACCAAGATCCCATGGCAATAGAGGCAGGGAGTATACCCGTAGTGGGCCGCGCGTTGAGTCCGGACGGTTCGCTGGACGGACAGAAATGAATAGAGCGGCTGGCTCCCGGGTACTTTACAAATATGTGACCAGAAAACACACTGAGGACGCGCTCCCCATACTCTGCCCTTATCCTGCACCTCCTCTGTTTCCTAACTTGCCTCTCCGTGCCTCCCCAACTCGCCCCTATCTTTCCTTTGCTTCCCGCCCGTTCTATCTTTTATTCTTTACTATCTTTCCACATGCCTGTTCTTCTCTTCCCATATTACGGTGGTATTTTTGTTTCTCATATCCTACTTTCCACTTGTTCTTAATTGTTAAGTAGAGTTTTTTGGAAGTATGCCAGTCATTGAGCACGGAGACGACAAACTATTACGCATGTTCTCAGAATCCGATTTTATAGCTAGCCTGTGATCATTGGATGTATGTATTACGTTGTCCTTAGACGGTGGTCTCGACAGAATATCGTTGCGTATTGAAGTTACGTGTATGTAGCATTACATATATACATTTTAACGGCCACTACAAACAAGTCGAATGTGGTAGTGGAAGAGGTGAATTTTACAGTCATTACTTAGGTGGATATTGTGATAAATAAGGGAGAGTTTAAGTCTGCGGATGATTCTGATAGGAAGTCTTGGGAATAAAAGTCCCATTTTTGCAATCGGGGTATTTTATTGTTTATACCAAATGCTGACACGTCAATGATACGTTCACGTAACAATATATATTTAATTACAGCATGTATCCGCTTATCAATCATCAATTTTGTAAACATGTCAAAGTATTTGTCATTTCTTTTGTACATATAATTAATAGGTAGTCATGCTTTGTATCCAAGTAATATGAGAAAAGCAGATTTTATTCCCAGTATTGAACAAATTAAAGCATACGTATTACTTTGCCTACCTTGCAATAATAATTTTCAACTTATTGTAAGTTCACAAGTACCGGATTTTTTCTTTGAATCTTGTCTATAACGTTATGCATAGGTATATTACATGCTCGAAGCTTACAGTGCATGTATTTCTCAAAATTTGGGAAAACTCATTTGGTAGTAAGTGCAACGTTTTTTTTTAAATCGCTTCTGTGAAAAATTAAAACAATTTTTTAGAAATATTGACAAAACTACAGTACATCTTACATATTTGTTTTATGGAACGTTGTTTCAGAAAAACCTGCAGTTTTTGTTTTTGATCATAATGGAAGTGTAGTGATTTCACATAAACTGTTGCGTTTATAGTCAATGAATCTGGATATATCTGGAATGTTGCGTCGTAGATAATACGTGAGACAATGGCGTTCTTCTGAGGTGCGAGTATCTTATGCAGTAGAGGGGCAGAGAGTCTCTGCTTGAGAAAGATACTGGATAGAAGCAGAGCAATAAAATCTGTTTAGAAAAGGAACCACGTCTATTAAAAACTGTGGTTTTATAACTTAGAAACTAACATATCGTTTAATTTGAAAGTATACAATGACATATATTTATATTGAATTGATCGTTAAGTCTCTTTCAAACAATTTAAGCATATGCTACATAGGAAATACACAAACTGTGTATTGATGCGAACGCGTTTTTCGTGCGAATGTTGAGCCCGTCACTCTCTAATTGGTTACTCAGCCAACGGTTTGTAACGGGCATTTCCTCACAAACTGCTACGACCTTCCTTGCTGAAGGTCAGAAAGGAAGGCGTGGTGAAAGATGACTAGAAATTGCTAAAGGAAGTGAGGAGTGGAAATGTTTAAATAAATGAGGTAACGGTGATGTGGTCTTATCCTGAAGTGTGAATGAGTGGCAAGGATGGCTTATTGAAAGAGGAATTAGGACGTAATAAGTACCGATTAGAAGTGATAAATATATGAAAGGATAACAGGTAAAAGCGATTGAACTATTACAGTGAGGAAAAAAGGAGGGCAAATATGCGGATAAGTTTTGCGGCGTAAGACAAACATACATTGTACGTTGGTTATTGAATACAATTTTTTAGTTCTCTCTTTAAGATAACTATTTAAGAACTAAAAGTTTTATATGAAACTAACGAATCAATTTTTAAAACTATCGGATCGATGTCACTGCTTCACGACAACCTGTATTGTGAGTATTTTATGAATAGAATATGTAAACAAACTACTTTATCTTTGGCAAAAAGTTCTTATTTTTGTAACGTACACATTCATTTAATTGCGTTGGCGTTTTTAGCTGGACAAAGGTATTATTTCTTATAAACACTTAAGATATCGCGAATGAAACGCACTAATATCTATCGTTTTGTAATGATTAATTCGATATCATGTTACTGCCTTTCATTAAATATGTAAGTTCTTATCCACCTTCTTCTCTGCGTATATCTGCAAACGTCCTTTTCTCTCGTTTCACTTTAGGTTTTCTGACTCCGTCTGCACATATTTACTTATCTTAGAAGGGTCTTCGATATGTAGGTTTTGCATTTTGCGGTTTCGAGGTTATCAAACACATTTTTGTGGCCACGACTTCTTTGCTGAATGCTGACTTTAATAGAAAGATTCAGTTCGTTGAGTAAAAGTTTCACAATAAAATATTGCATGTTACATGTCAGTGAATATTCATTACAGTATGTTCAAACGTATTCATCGACATATTCGTTACATGCATAAAGAGATGGGCTTCATTGTTATTTCATAATGACTTCGAGTCACTTATTTATTAACATTCTGCAAGCAGCGTAATTGCCCAGAGCGCCTTTCAATCACTACCGCTGGAAATTTTGTTTTTGGATGTACTACCATGGACAGAGTTTATTATTTAGCTCTGTGAGAAATAATTAACAGTGTACACATAATATCCATTAGGAAAAAATTAAAATTTTACGGAGGAAACAAATGCAAGCTTTATTACACATTTTACAACCATCGGCAAATTCTCCCGCCATTATATCGAATACTCTGTTTCACAATTAATACGCCTTAGTTCTACCATAGTATACATCACTTCTATTGTTAATTAATGCTGTTGAAGCTTCTTTTGTTTTCGGTCTATTCTAAAGTAAGTCTCTCTGCACTTTGGTTCCTTTTTATTTTCTTTCATAATTTGATCTGAAAACCGTTTGAAAAATTGTTATTGGTATTGATAAGATTCAGTTTAGTAAATCAGTCCATTATAATAGGAATGTGCCAATAAAATGTAAAGTAAAAATACATAAGTTGTTGAATTTTTAAGTCAATAACACTTTCTTTCCCATATCTGCACATCCATTTGCATCTGCAAATCCCTCCCTACCTTTAAAATCACTATTATATTATAACGGCCACGAAGGGCAGGGTAAAGTTGGAAATAGAATAGATTGAATATTGTTGTTTATAGTTACGGGGCTATCGTTATCAAAAAAGAGAGTTTGAATTTGGTCAAAATTCTCGGAGAACGTGTCAGGAATAAAAGTCCATTTTTTATATCTGGTTTATATTTTATTATATCTTTGTTCTTTCTATTAAAAACTGATATGCCGAAGGCTCGTTCACGTGCCTATATTTAATCCGATTAAATTTTAACCGGATCCTATCCTGTCAATAGTGTCAACATTTAACGACATTCAGGCCCTTGTCTTTCATCCACGATCGCTATTTTCCTCTTTTGAAATATCTTCTACTACGAACTGGGAGAACAACGCAACTAACAAACCGATAGCACAAACCGGCTCTTTTCTAACGGATTCAGTCGCTGATCATTTCAGCGACCGTTTGTCAATTGATTGTATTAGTTTATTGCCCGTATGTAAATAAATGTATAAATATAGTAAATTATTTAATCCCAGTGAAAGAGAATATTTCGTAACTGGTGAATTCCAAGCATATTTTGAAATGGCTTTCACCACAAGAGCATTAGCGCCGCCAACTGATTCGCCGCGCCACAACGAAACACCTTCGTTCCTATATTAAACGTTCCGTGCTCTAGGTTAGAGTTCATTAGGCGGCAAATATAATTACACTTAATATTATAAATTAAAAGCAATCACCAGATCTAGAACGATACATTAGTTCAATAGTTAGAAGGCCGCTTATTACCTAAACCAATTTTTGGCAGGAGTATAAATTAAATATCTGTCGATACAGATATGATAAGTGGAAGTTAATGAATTGGAATAATAGGCGTGTAAAAAGATGTTTATTTAAATAAATGTTTTTCTTATACCTACCCTTTATTGCTTTATAAGGGCGAAAGTTTTATCTTCCCATTCCCCTCGATTGTTGAGATTTACCACGCTGGGCGGAAATCCATTCAAGATTCAGGAGCCTCCCGTCCGTGAGGAAGTATAGTAACATATTTTTTATTTCGTGAATACCACTATCGAACAAATCATTTCCATGAGAAGAGATGCAGCCAATTATGGGTTTTATTTATCATGACGTTCAGGCTTTACCGAAATTGGTTTCACACATGCATTATACACTGAGAATAATCTGTTCAAAAAATGAATATTAAGGGTATATTTATATTTGAACTTCAACGTTTTTAATTGCATAGGAAAAATCAGAATCCCAACAGAATTTTACAAATACAAATTACATAAGTAAGTACGAAAAGTACCAAGGATTTATTGTGAAAGATTTAGTGAAACGCAATGTTTCACGCATGTCAAGCGTTACGACTAAGAAAACGATTGGTGCGAATAAATTGGCAGAGGAAACTGAAGAGGTGGAACGTCATCTTTAACGAAATATGTAGTGTGTTACCACAGAGTTTCGATCACGTTCACCGCTGCAGTTAATCGCCTTTAATTTCCTGTTTGCCTTTATGGTGTCGTACGTTATCCTCAGTTACGACCAACGAATATGTCACGTTTCGTCGTAGTGGCTCACAAATTTCATTACACACGTCAATACGTCATGGACCTTTGAAAATAGTATTCGCGTTACCTGAAGAAGAGGGAAATGATTATACTTGCATGCCGGTTGTTTTACGACTCGTGATTTTAAATATATTATCATTATTTGCATGTTTATGGTGGGCCGAAAAATATGTTATTATATTATACAGGGTTTCTTATATAAATAAAATTCCGTAAATAACTCCCTCATTTATCGACGTATATGAAGAAGGTTCTCGGAAGAAATGACACTGTTTCAGGGAGCGTGTATAATATAATATAACCGGAATAAAATAATTCTTTTTGTGGCAACTTTTTATACTTGCAGATATTTCATGGTCATTCGTATGTAGTGGGTGGGCTTAAACAAAATTGTTTGTCGAGCGGTTTTGGTCTATATTATTTATATATACTACGTACACTATTTACATACTCCCTTCCTAATGAACGGGGATACGTCGTAACAATACACCAAGACCAACAGGTCGCTATAAATATATCGAATACGCCACCAAAGGGCTAAGACCCACAGGTCACCAAATTATCCACACGCGGCAGACGCCAGGCCTCAACTAACTTTTACGCTGCGTGCTGCGTCTGCACTGTCCTCTGGCCATGCCCTTAGCGCCTCAAACAATAGGCACAAGTGCACGCGTCCTCAGGGCTCGCCGCGGCACTGTTTTTTATGTTGCGCCTGTCGAGACGATCGACATGCTATACGTAAACGTAATAAATAAAGATACTTGGAATATCTATATTGTTCCGATAGAGCATTTTACTTTCAGAAAGTTTTTTTACAAATCATGTTACATCGCATACTACAATGCATTGATAACATGAACCACAATGTACTGTTTTTGATAGCTCTCCATTTTGAATAAATTGTTCTCCTACTTAAGTTGAGAACTGTATTTGGCGGCACATTGCAATTTACGTAAAGATATCGTTAAAGAAAAACCTTCAGCTCAATGTAACTAGAGTTCAATTCAATCTCCTTACAAGTTTGAACCTTCAAACGTACAAATTGTATCAACAAAAATCTACAGTTTCAGTTGCAGTGTAATGTTTCGGTGTTAAAAATGTTTGTGTAGTACATCACGAATCAATGTTGTCCTTTTATTTTCGTCATTATGGATTCTGCTCTCAGAGATGGACCCGCATTTCTATGTTCCAACACCCCTGGTGGGAGTATTGTATTATGCTGAGGGAGAAGATCAGAAATGGTGTAATGAACTTAAAGTGAGCAAAAAAATTGCATGTCGAAACAGTTCTTGTAAAGAAACAAACAAAAAAGGAACGTGGAAAACTATCGCGAGCGGGAGAGAGAGAGAGAGAGAGAGAGAGAAAAGAAGATAGCTGTGAAGAAGACGGGTGGCGGCAATGCACGTAAATCCGATATTCTCACTTCGCATCTTATCTCGATCTTATTCTACCCGTACGGAATAAGTCTATCGCATGATACGTGATTCTCAGGGGGATTTACCTTAGTGCGGATTGACACATGAAAGAACGCCACTCTGACGTCCGTCGCCCACTGGAATACCTTCACACTGTGCTTGCAACTGTCCATCGAACAACACAACCATATTATCCCACTGTTTGACCTTTCTCACTTTCATTATTATTATAAGCACCAACTGATGCTTGAACAGCTGATTTATATTCATTTTTTCGCATAAAATTGGTAAGGCAATATATCAAAAATATAATCCTTTTATTATACAAGTGTTGTGAAATGTGGTAGTAGTAGCCTTCTAATAAAATTGCGAAGATCATTTCTTATATTAAAGGTATCAGTACTTCGGTGATCTACACGTTGCTTTTCCCTTTTATTGCGATTACGCATGTTTATTTTCACGTTATATACTTAAACATTGTGATTGAAGAAAGTATAATCATTCACGTAATATTCAGTGGAACAAGAGAGTATGGGTGCATGCCGCTCTTCCAAAATATCTTTATACATGTATTTGATACATAAATATAAATATACAATTTAACGTCTATTACATATAAAAATGTATTATTTTACAAATAACAGTTAAGTAATACACGGGAGCAAAAGTAAACAAAGGTCATTAGCGTGTGTCACTTGAACAAATGTAAGTAGTTGTTTGTTAGTCTCAAAGGAACAGCCGGTAAATTATTTTTTTGCGTAAATGCGGATTAGTCACCAAGAAATTGGAGATACCTAAAAATGAAGCTATTCGAACGTAGGAAACATCGCGAAACACCAAGAAATCGGTAACGCGGAAAACAGATCAAGATCAGGTCGACCGAGTGTACTTAAAATTAGTACGGGAGAATGCCGTGATGTTATAAAGCAAGCGGTAAAAGCTCCGTTTGTTAGTGTCAAAAGATTGTCCGTTGATGTTTCAACATGTTTGGGTAAAAGTGTGTGCGCTCAAAGGATAAGAAATGTGCTGCACTCTGTTCAAATTTACGGTAGAGCGGTGAAAAAGAAACCGTTTATAAATGAATGAAACAGACCGAAACGGCTGGGTTTTCCCAAAGAGTATATAAAAAGTACAATGGAGTTTTCGAAAAACGTTTTATTCTCCGATGAGAGCAAAAACCTTTTTAGTTCTGATGGAAAACGGTTTGTTTGGGGAAATCGTAACACGGGACTGGGACATTAAAAACTCCAGCCAGCAATGAAACATTCTGATTAAAATAGCTTGGGTTTGGGGGTTGGTATCGTACAATGAGTGGACACATTGCATGTTTAGTGGCATAGTGGATGTATTGTGAGTAACTTATTAGAAAGTACAACATATATCGCTTCCAAGCGAACAACGAGTCTACGTACGTGGGCGGAAAAATAACGGAATGTTGACGTAAAGTGCAGTTAAAAGTTGGGACAAAAATAAATTTACATCGGAAATTATTTAAAAATTTAACTCTCTCTTCGCTTAGGTACTCAAGCAACACAATTTAAAGAGTTTAAAACATTACATACTTATATTACTTTCATATTCGGAAAGACAGCACATTATATAATTTTCATTTACTAATCGAGTAACTATTTAATGATAATTGGGAAAGATGGTGACAATAGGTTAACGACATAAAAAAGTAAAGATCATGATCATGCGACTACTACAGTGTAGAAAAATAGGATAACGCAGATCATATTCTTAGTAATGACTGTAAATAAGGCATAAAAATGTGAGCGTTCATTTATCCTGCCACCCTCCGGAATTAATCGCCTTCAGGAGAAAGCCCCCATATATAAGTTTCGGTTACCCCCACTCTCTTAGCATTAAATACACCACACTGTTATGCATAGCCGCATCGCGCTTGCAATATTTTAATCTGAATTTTATATCCTAAGACTTATTTGAACAGTTGACTAGGAATGTAAACAGTTGGAAGATGGAATAACTTGCTCACATATTGCTCTCGTGTTTTTTCATCCGAAAATTAAGCCCCGTAAAAACATGAACGTAGATGGAAAGGGAGGTTTTATCGGAATTTATACGAATTTCCGTTTTTCTTTCACTTTGCCGAATATGTTCTTGTATATCTTTCCTTTCATGGCGATCCTTTACGTTCGCTGCGGCGATTGAGCAATAGAGCGCACTTTGTATAGCTTACATACACCGAGAATCAAAATTTGAAGATAATGAATCAAAAGGGATTTGAATCGGGAAAAGTCGTGGGTATTATACGGACAATAATAATAGTGCAAGTATCCATTTCCACCCCACTTTTCGCTTTGCGGCATGCGGTATTGTCGGGAGGCCTGCTTTTCACGCAGTTAAGGTCTAGACATCGGAGGGAAGAACGTGGGACAAAAGTATTTTATGAACCGTTACAATTTTACGCACCCTTATGAAATGTATATGGATTGTTTCACGTTTAAGTAATCTCATCTTATCTTAATAAACTGACATAATAGGTTACAATACAGTCGACCTCCCTATAACACGGGTTCATATAAGACGGATTCGTATAATACGGTGGAAAAATTATGATTGTGTTCGTATAAACACGGTAAGAGAAATACGGTAGGAGAAAGATGTTTCGAATTTATTAGGTTTTAGCTCTAACATCTAATATAACTTTTGGTTTTCGTAACATTAACCGTCATTTTACTTGTCAATTTTCGGGAATATCCCTTTTTTAGAGGTGGTTGTCTCAGTTTTTTCTATGCATGTGTATAAGTGTATATTTGTGCATAACTAACCTGTATGTGAGCCGCTCACTTTCCACGTTGATTGTGTTCGTAAAAGAAAAGGTAGAAAATACGTATTGATACATTTCTATACATTTTTGGTGAAAAAAAAAATTTAATTTTCAACGGCATAAAAATTGCTGTCACGTAGTGTCTTAAGCCTGATCGTTAAAGTAAGTTATTTGAAATATAACAACTAAGTTAATCGCGTTTTGTTGTGAACGGCTCATGTATTTGTATAATCTAATAAATGACTCATACAACGCGGATTCTTATACCACGGAACGTATCCACCATGTTATATGAGGGTCTACTGTATACTCCATATATTAAATACACAGAGCCAGTAACAGTGTTAACATTAAAATGTAAAGTAAAATTTATAATAAAAACGTAGCTTTCGGATTACAATAAAAATAAAAATTTCTGTATTTTCCCATGTTTATTTATATATTTATTTTAACAAACATTGTGGAGTGCATGTTCCGGTATTCTTTTTTACGTTGCATCGGCCGTAGTGGTAAATGAAAACAATTTACACTGCGCTTTGTTTTCAAATGAAAATTGTTTCCACACAATGATGTGTCCGCGTTCAATCTTATACCTTTTATTTTCACGCAGATAGTCTGAAATTATATCATTCTCAACAGAACGTCCCAAAGTGCTATGACAACAGATTAAAATATACCTAATTTGCAAATAAGTTCTTTATCTTGATCTTGAAAATTTCTTATATCTCTGATTCAATTAGCTTTCAACCCACCGCTTTGCTTCCCGTTCTAATATTGTGTTAAACAATTTCGTAACACAAAAAATGCTTCCGTAAACTTCTACGAATTCGTAGTAGTAATTATTTACGTAGTAAATATTGATTAAAGAACGCAATGTTTATTGTTCTACATTAAATTTAATTTCTACAAGTCTTGCAATCGTGTCTTATCTCTTGCTACAACAAAAATGAATGACCGTGCATTATTATTAATAGCAAAAGAGTTTCAAGAGGTCCAACTAGTTTTCGTAGATCTATCGCGTGGAGTACGTTTTCGTAGCGTTTGCCACTTTCTACGAGTCTTCTTTCCTGCGTTTCTCCCTGCTTCTTTCCTGCTTCACCTGCTGCGTCGAATCGTAATGAGCTCGACACAGGAGGGGCTCGATTGTAAAAAGCTATACGCCCGCGCAGAACGCGCATAGGGGGGCAAATCGGGTTTTCTCATTTGAATACTTAGATTGGAAGGGTCGCGGAGATGCTGAAGGTTTGGTGGATGGCTTAGGGAACGAAAGTAACGTAAAGGACTGAGAGGACGAGAAAATCTGGGGCCGCTTAATCGCGTTTTCCGAGAAATTTATGAGATTCGTCCCGATAAGGTAGAAAATAAGAGCGAGTTCGTGAAACGGTAGAGAAAAAATACAGAGGGAGAGGTGGAATGAAGGGATAGGGGGACGGAGCGGTGGACAGAGAGAGGGAAGGAGAGAGAGAGAGAGAGAGGAGGAATGATAAACAGGTAAGGAAGCAGAGGAGAGAGGAGAAACCTTCCATTTCATGCGTAAAATGTTCGCGATTTTCAGAAAGATAAAGGACATCTGTACAACTTTGCTCGTTTCTTACTTTTTCATTACTTTAGTAGTAATCGGGTTCTAGTCATTTTGATTGACAGTAAAGATATTGCAATTACGCTGTGTGCGTCATTTTATAAAATACTAATGCGGCAACGTTGAATATAAAGTAATACGCTGATCAATTAAGTATGTATATGATGTGCAGTTTTAATCACGGAAAACAGCAATAATCACTGATTGAGAAGAGAATTAAATCTGCAAAAGATAAATGAGTTTGCCTGACGTAATTTGAGTGCGGGAATTGCCTCGGGGGAAAGAGGGGGGGAAAGATTGACGTCGATTGTGGCGCAATTACGCCCTTCAAGATATCGAAGATGTTTCTATATTAAGTCCACTTAATCTGCGCGGCGGGTGACGTTAGGCGACCGGATAGCGTACTGACAGCAAGAAGAGGGGAAAAAGTGGTGGGGTGGGGACGGAGAGGCAGAAGAAATGCGGAAAAGGTTTATCTATCTTGAGCCTTGTTTTTCTACCATCAGTCTACCACCATGGAAGAGAGAAGTGATATCGATAGATAGGTCTCGGCACCTTTTTTCGTTCTGCTACCACCGCCATCACCATTATCACTGGCAAAGGGGGTAAAAATCCGAAGGAGGGCTGTGCCAGTCAGAAGCTCCTGATAAGGACGACTCATTGGTTCGCGGATAAACAGACTGGTGTCATTTGTCAGATGCTCTCCACCCTCAGCGAACGATGGGGCAAACGAGGACAGTTGAACTTACCTTCAGCGGGATTTCTTTCGGATTCGATTGCGCCCGTGCAATCATATCAACATTTTTGTAATTTATTTCCAAGCCTCTCTGTTCCATCTTGTCTGCCCGTACCGACAAGTCGACGGCACTCGCTTTTTTCCTAACCGTATCGATTTTTCAGCCACTTTTCCCCGTACTTGGCCCTACCTATCATCAAATTATACGGCTTGCTCTAACTACTTTCTAATCCCTACAATGAGATATCAAATCTTTTTAAACAAAATCTAAATGTGCAACTTTTTCCTTCGTTTACATGTAAAATGTGGACCAGTGGTATATTACTGTGGTATCGTACTCATATTCTATATATGTGTGAATGTATTTTATGCAGATATGCCAATGATAAATAGTGTAGTGTAATAAGTAGTGTCAAACAAAGCTAACAAATGCATGCATTTTAAGTAAGTCTTTGATTATAAAGTGAAACAGTAATAGAAAGCTAAAGAAGTTTTTTTTGTTCTTTTACAATGTCTGTATTAGTACTCCTAATACTTTTCCTACTGTAAATAGAGAAGCTAAATTCTCCTAGTTATTTCCGCACTCTGCACTAAAAAAGGAAAGTAAATAATCAACTTTCCGATTTTACCAGCTTGCGATCAATAACTGTAACCGATATTTTCCACAAGATAAAAATGAACATATTTTGGTTTGTACCCTGTCGACAACTAGGCCACTAATGTCAACCGTCAATGTGGCAAACATTAGATTTTATGAAAATGATCTCTGCCTGTTAGCTACTGTATTATATTTTGCGCGCGTTCCTACGGTATTAGTGGGACATTATGGTTAATTTGACGTTTCAACCTGTGGTGGGATGTTATAGGTATGCGGTGAGGCACCTAACTGATGGATCTGTTTTCATGAGTAGGTGTTTGTGCGTGTGTGCGGTGTGTCCACTTCTCAATCTTCTCATTATTATTGTCTTTTTAATTTCCTGATTGTGATCTTTTGGTAGAAATTTTCGTTTATGTTCCAGAAGCATTCATCTAGCCCGTTTTACTATACATAATTTCACATATCTGGATCCATTCTAGCCTTATTTTGTTTTTGGAATCTTTTCAACTACCTCGTATTTTTTTTTTTTTAATTTCTGTGTCTCTTCCAATGCGGATCCTGAGCTCTCGCTCATCGCCGCTTGCTGTTTTCTTCCTGACCGCATTTGCTTCTTTCTGTTATGTTTCTCTCTTGTATTGTTCCATAATTATTGTTGCATATTTCTCCGGTCTCTTAGCCGCTGTAGATGTGTAGGTCTACATCGTTGCCCGTCCCTGCCCCGAGGAGGCGGACCGGTCTACTCTCTCCAGTCTTTTGCTTCTTTTTTCGAAAATTATCTTTATATGCTATTTTTCTTCTTCGTCTGTTGCTCCGCACAGTATTTTTCGGAGTTTGTTTGATGTTATTTCCGGTTTGTACGCTTCGCAGTGAAAGAGAATATGCTCAACTGTTTCAGCCGTTTCAGTGCAAAATGGGCAGTTGCGGCTGTCGCTTCTGTTAATATCAAATAGATGGCTGTTAATGGATCCCTTGCCTGTGAGGATGTATGTCGTTTTTAGGCCCGGTAGGAACCAGGTTCTCTCCAGAACTACCTGGTATTGTAGGAATTCTGCTGGGGATGATATTAAAAACGGATCGAAACACACGCTATAGGCGCCAATTCACGTCTACGTTATCCTGTGGTCGCTAATACTCTGCCGCATGCTGCCTCAACTCAATCGCTCATCACATCGTATTCGGATATACACACAATCTCACTCATGCGCGCACGTGACTCACACCATACGCACTTTTGGGTAAGAGGAAGCGCAGGCGATAGAGACTGCTTCTTAGGTCCCGCGCTTTCTTGTCCATCTTTCTCTCTCTCTCTCTCTCTCTCTCTCCGTCTCTCTCTCTCTCTCTTTCTCTTTTTATCTCTTCATGTATTTTTCTTTATCTCACGCACACGTATAGGTATACACGCGTACTTTCGCATTGACACCTCCATACAACCATACCCGAAACACACTCTTAAGTATAGTTATGCTTCTCCCAAAGGTTGAATAGTGAAAGCAATTTTAGGTCTTGTGTACGTTTTTTTCTTTTTCGGATACTCCTCAATGCAAATTGTCCCTCTTGTCGTCGAGATAATGATGTACCGGTTAGCGCCAGATGAGAAATCAATAAATTAATAATAAAGGAATAAGCAAATAAGATAATAAATAATTGTGTGGTTGCCAAGGTGACAACAAATGGCTTGTTTTATGTCATCGAGGCAACGCGTTATTTTTTTGAGAAGACAGCTGATTGCTCTAAGGAGGCAAGTGCGCGAGATCGATGACCTGACGTCATCGATGCTTCGATTACGCACCCAACGTCGTAAACATTAGAATAAAGGGTATGGTCACGGAGTGGGGGGAGATGATGCTCTCTGGAAAGAGGACTGTGCCGAAGGACAGAGCACTTACCCCAGAACCATTGAACCCCGCAACTCGTCATAACTACAATTTAATATAAGTTTATAACATACCGTAACGTCGGTTATATTACAAGTCGCCTCTATACATTTTGTCGATGTATGTGCATTTGCTGTTCGCTTGGGGTTGCATTTTAGCTCTTTTGTACAATCGGAGTTGACAAGATTGAGTAGTGGGATCTCGATAGTCCACGGAGATGTCTTTCCTTCTTTGCGTTTGTAAAGGTTTATTGCATTTCTCGTAAAAGATGATAGGTATTTATCGATTTGAGTGCAGAGCAATTTTGAAGATGTTGTTAAAGGTAGGGTTGTTAGGTGTTGAGAATATTTCATGTGCGCACTGTGTACTTAAGAGATTTCTACTTTGCTCAAATAACATTTGTTACGTTTGAAATAAAATTTCATCGAGTGAACATTTAAGACATATCAGTGTCGAATACTGGGTCGGTTATTTCAGCGATCTAATGTTTGGCTGAATAGTATATTTAAACCTCAAGTTCCAGTGAATTGAACTTTCGTCGCTTTAGTCTCTTTAGATATGGATCTTTTAGGTTCTTCATGTCGAAAGTCCACGTCAATTCTTTTTCAAATATACCTAAGTCCTGACAGTTTTGTATTATGTATAAAAGGATGTGTGAGTTATTTTCGACGAACATTGTTGAATTATTTTGGCGTTCTGGTTTCCTAGCGAATAGGATTGCTTGTCTGTTACAAAACCAGAGTACAAGTTTGGTCCTGCCAAACCATGTTAACAGCTTATTGACAATTTCTTTTATGAGGTCCTCCGTAACACGTACTTAGTATTTCTCCGTTGCACGTCGTCCTGAGGCTCTCTGCAAATGAGTGACGTTTAATTGAGCGTGTTATGATTACATCTAGGTCATTTATTCCTATTAGAGATCCTGAAGGCTAATTTTGGAGAAGTGAGATTGTTATTTCCGTAGCGTCAGAGGTTATGCCACTTATCCGGACAGACATGCTTCTGTCTGCTAGGAAATTTAATGCAGTAGCGAGTCTGTACCCCTTGTTATAAAACTTAGTAAGTTACTTGATCATCCCGGGTTTCAATGTCATGTCTAATGTTTTCTCTCAGCCTAGACGAAAGATGTCCATCGTATTCATTTCGATGTTCATGGTGTATTGATCAATATACGATTCTTGCAAGTTGTATGTAACTTGCCGCTGATGACGACTCGTCACTAAGTACCAGAACTTACCCTGTGTCCTTTTAGTCGTTTCAGAATTTAGAATCATTAAATGGGTGCCGTGGGTCGGTTCGTTAGGAGATAAAGGCGTGCTGAAACTGCGGCGAGAATTGGGCGTAGCGAGTTCCAGGAAAAATGTGCACATGCGGCCAAAAAGAGTGCCTGTACAATTTTAACAGTTTTGTGCGATGCGACGGGTGTACAATTTGGCGGATTGGTCATTGGAGATACGCGCAAAGACGGATTTTAAGGATAATTGGGGTTTTCGAAGTTTTGAGGTTTGGGTAGCCGGACGGTTACTGTTGTACTTAATATTTGTTTTGAAAAATGGTTATGGATGTGCTTTTACTATGAGTAAATATTTGTTTGCAAAAAAGAGTGAACAGGCATATAACATGGTATATATGTCAGTCGAAAATGTTGAGACTCAATTCTGTTACTAGACCTATTCTCGTGCTGCAAATTATTACGGTAGGTGCACTAAAGGGTCGATTAGTTACATTAAGGCGGTGGGTATTAACATGTTCAAGAGTATAATGCAAGGGTTAGGTTAGAATTCCTTACGTTCTTCCGTATTGTACTCAAATAGACTCTTACGTAATAGACTTCAAACTGGTCGTTTATACTTGGTAAGCCTTTTGCGTACAGAAGTTATGTGTTGAGTAAACAAATGTTGCAGATGCAATGCTTGTTTTTTTAAAGTAATTGGAATTACACTTCCAGATTTTGTTTGCATGAAGTTTTAGAGGTGATGAATTTGTTGAAGCTCTCGATACTTCGTTTCCCTGTTATAATTCTTAAGAGCAAACTGGTGGCTTTTGAAGTTAATTTATTATAAACATGGTATGTACGCAGTTGGTATTAATCAATGTTTGTTACCACGCGCATAGTACCCATTTGCACTTTACTTAATTGTTATTGTTATGTATATATCGATATACATACAAGTTGGAAGTTAGTAGAAAGTACCAGTACTTATATATGTCCGATATGTACGATCTAAACTTATCAGGATTGTACCTATGTCTTTAGTATTTCCACAATCTGTGAATAATATTGTTTGCTTCTCGTTCTGCCAGAAGAGGTTAATTTTACTTAACGGCTCCATCAAAGATGGGGTGTATTTTCAGACAAGTCCTTTGATATTTCAGTAGAGTTGGATGCTCTAAATCAGTTTTGCAGGAAGCTCCTCAGTTGCGGATAATCGAATGTGAAGATTTGATTTTTATTTTAAACTTGTCTTTAAGGGGACAGAACATTTCCTTCTAATTTTTAAATCATAAAGAAAAGTCGTGACAGATGACTTCTTTTACGTTCATAATCTTATAATTTATTTTCTTATGTTGTCTTGACCGATCAAACATTGTATTTCGTTGTTTCTGTGATCGAGTGTGTGGTCTAAGGGATTGCACAATCAATGGTCGTTCTCTCACTGGCTTGGTTGTCGATATTTCAGAAGGACCTGATCTCTCAGTGATCATTATAGCTTCCTCATTTACCCATGACATTTATGTTTGCATTATATTAGTGTGTGTAACTGTTTTATGTTTTGTGTTTTCTTCGGGATTTTGTGGTATGGGTATTGATTGGTAATGTACCACCTTTTTTTGTAAAAGAAGTCGTTGAATTTGTCTTTAGACCTAATAATTATGTGAAATGGTAAAGCAGTTTAGTCTTCATTTTTAACACCGGCTGAACTTACGTAGATTTATCTCCCAAAGCTCAGTATCTGCGCAAAATTGAACGCAAGAAATTCCTGCTTTTAGGGTGGTTGTTCTTGAACATAGAGGTATAATAATTTTTTAATTATTTGTTTGGTCTCTGTATTACATTTGAAATTAATATCCAGTAATTTATATACATATGTAGCTAATGGCTTTTGGGCTAATTATCAATTGCGTGGACATAATCTTTTAAGAAGAGTTAATGTTTTTGCAACGCTGTCCTACGAATTTGAAGTGTCATTACTTTCAGAGTTTTTCTCGGTATCGCAGTTCTTTATAAGCCCTCTATATTAAGATATTTTACATAATTGTTTCCTCTTCGAATCTAACATTGTACTGTGCAGTTTATCGTGTACGCCTTGTCAGAGATCGGTCGAGAGACAGACGTCAACACAAAACCGTCACGGATCACGATGTCGCGCTACACAGTCATTTCACAGATATTTTTATGTTGTTTAATGGTTCAAGCATTCAGAGACGATTGTCAATCCGGTTAAGCGTCTTGAAGGCCTTGTGACGACTTATATTGCGTTTATTTTTACGCGACAAAATACAGCACTTTATAATCCATTATAAAACTTCGACCAGGCCGTCTTTGAACCTTTCACACGTTCAATAATAAAATTTGATGTGGTAATCTACGCATCTCTTTCTACCAACGGATATTACAACAGCGTAAGACGTCATTTTAATATATAAGAAAGTAATTGACTGGACGTACGATAACGGAAAATTGAAATCTAGTCGATTCTGCATTTTGAATAATCTTTCTAAATGAATTATGTATTCTTTAAATAAAATGCACGTTGTGAGGCGTGTAAAACTCTTGGTGGAAGTGGAAGAGGATTTTATTACAGAAAAGAACAGTCAAGCTTGTGGAATAATGGTTTTTTCTAGCAGGCTTTGTTTTCTGAAAAAGGAATCATACAGAAGCTTGGTTGATCTTTTATTTTGTTCTCGAGTGTCGCGGAAAATTATGGCACACCTATGCACTAGAGAAGTTTAACGATTGCAAAAAGAATTGAGGCACAGACACGCTGACAGGTTTAACACAAATCGAATATGTGTGATAATATAAGTAAGAGGGTTCAAAGAAATGTCGAAGGTGTTTATTACCATATCTGACGTAACGGTTAAAAAATTTGTTGTTTGTTGTTTAGGTTTTCAATTTCATTAATTTTTATATGATGCGCTCCAGATTCCAACAACAATTAATAAAGTAATATAACGAAGTTAAGTACAGTAAGCGTACTTAATGTCCAAATCTTCATTAACCCGTATATTCTGTCTGCATAAAGCAACTTTGTTACACTAACTGTGTATTCACATATTAATATAATACATAATTCTTACCTATATCTTGTCATGTTTCAAAACCAGTATATATTTCGGTACGCATGTACCTATAAATGCATAAGTACACGAATTACAACTCCTTTAACACATACAGAAAAGTTCCGCGCAGGAAAGAAACACACTGCCGATCTATAATTCCCATAGAACTATGTATAAACGTGAAAGATTGTAGCAAAGCGATAGAGACGGTCGATCGATGTAATTTGATCTGAAGACAATACTTTATCCGACAGTCTCAGTTATCCGTGTACGGTCGATTTTGGTTGGGGCCATATTTTCGCGATGTCGATATATACTTCTATTGCTTCGATGCGCGTTACCTCCTTATTGTCCCTCTCAGCCAACGTCCCCGTGTCGCAAAAGACCGACAGAAAAGGGTGAGCCTGGTACCCCCACGTGTACCGACATACACACAGCTTCAGATTCTTTTTTTCTCCTGATCTCCCGGGCGGTACTACATGAAGCAGAAAATTGACATAAACTGTTGCTTCTGGTACTCCTTCGCACCTCTTTTTCCTCAAAGTCTCGCACGCCACTGGCAGAGCGACCCTACTGCTGGCTGCTGTTTCTCCTAGTGTGCCGTATTAAGGTAGACCCTCACTTCAGTTCTTGTACACAAGCCGCGAGACTCACACTTCAGATAAGGCAGTCTTTGAGAATTACTCAACGGCACTGCATCCGGGCGGGTTCCTCGAACTTCTCGAGTGCGCATCCACGTGCTCCACTTTGTCAGCGCTGGATGCTCTAGAAGAATAATGGATACGATATCGGTCTTTCGTATTATCGAACATTTCAGCAACTCGACGTACGGACTCGACAATTGCGATCTACGTCTCGTTCGATCATTAAAACAGAAAACGCATCTGTTCTATACTCGTCTATTCTTGAGTTAGTTAACATACTTCACACGGCCGCGATACGATATTAACAAAGCCACGTCAGCATACTTAACGGTCTAAGAAATATTTTAAGGTTTAATTGAAATTTGATATAGGAGAGACATTATGGTTAGCGATAAGTCTGCTGTTTCAGCGATTTTTAATACTGCCTCTAGGCATGATCATTTTATTATCCCGACCCTACTGCCGCGCTCAGCCCGTTACATGAAGAACATGTTTCGTGAAATTATATAGCGACAATAAAAGTATGTCATTGATTAAGACGCTTTGGAAAATTATAAATTACATTTACGGGTAATCTTATCCCATGTTTAAACTTTATCAGAATTATAATCAGTGATTGTTAATTATTTAGTAGGTTGATCGTTCAACTTCTTTTTGGTTCGCGGAAAAGGTAACTGGCGGGGATTGAGTATTCAGGGAATTCGATAGATTGATACGATAATTAGTACATATCGAATTTTTGGGGCTGCGGCGGTTGGGCGGATATGAGTGTCACATCGTTCGTTATAGACAGGGATAAAACTAAAATGAATGAAGTATTCTACGTGAAAGACTTTTTCACGTTGTGTCACAATTTTAAGAGAATTTTAAGGGATTATCATAAAACATTCTTTACCAGAGAAAAGATAGTCCAATATATATTTTCAATGCGTAACAGTAGTCGTCTTGAGTGTATATCGAATAATCTGTAACGATGACAGACAGCTTACTTCCGATATTTGAGTAGTGCACGTGTCCCTGGAATGATAGACTGAACCGAGGAACCAATGTACCATCAATGGACGAGGCGGCAACAGTGTGTCAGGTTCGAGCGAATGATCGAAACGAGAGGAGCAAACAGGCAGAGTCTGTTCGAACGCGAGAGAATCTACATTGCGCTTTTTTCTTTTGCATTAAATATGGGTTATATTTCATTTTCTACACGCCTTAGTATTCCTTTGTAGCCATCCTAACTTCTTATATTCGATCCTTAACGTGAGTTCTAGAATGATATTGAATATCAAAAAGATCGTTTGTGACACATGTTTGGAAAATATCTAAGATTTGCACAAAAATGTACTGCGACTAATATCTTGTTTGTAATATCTTGTAATATCTTCCTTATATCTGTAATAATTTGAATTAACGTTTTCTATACTTTGCAAGTTATATATATTCTTCATAACATGCACAAAATATAGGCTTTTTAAAAAGATAAGTAAGTTGATAATGAAATGTGTAAACTAATTTCACGCTGTTCGTACGGCAAGCTCTACGTTGAGAAGAAAATAGTTAGACATTCGCGAATCTCCACAATTAAATTATTTTGTAAGCATACAGACACGCAATTATTAACCATTCAGTGGTTTTTAAGTACCGGACAAGAATATATTCTGAATAATTTGCATAAGTAATTCAGTCCAATTTCTTATCATCCATTTTGACTACATTACACGATCTAACTAGAAATTACATTTCGGTTAGTCGTTGGGATTGAAATATCGGATTATCGGTCGGTACCGGTTAACTGGATGACCACTGAATTTTCATTCCTCTGAAATATCTTCTATCAACGGAGGGAAAGAACATTTCGGTACAGACATAATGATGTAATGTAAAGATTAAAGAATGAAAAGAAATTGAACTGTAGAAAGGTGAAACGGGTGAAACAGATAACACGTTTCTTTGCGCGGACAATACTACGTACGGTTAAGTAGAACAATTAACACGCAAAGTGTTCTGCTGACATGACGCTACTAAATTTTTATTTCAGTTCAAATTGATACCTTTTATCTACAGGATAACTTTTATACTTACCATATTTTTCTTGGCGATAATTTTTAACGGTAAAAAGTCGATTCGTTTAATACATACCAGTGTGATACTTATGAAAATAAGTGTTTGTCCGATTCTAATTACCATTAGATCAGAAGCCGGTTCGCAAAGCACGTTACACACACTTGCTCGGGCATATGCTCTCGTAATGGGTACTTCTGCGTTATAAATTGTCCTTCCATCATCTTTCCCGCACAAAGATCCCCTCAATGAGATTCTCACGACAGCTGGATCTAGCACTGTGCTTATCGACCCGATGCGGGTAAAAAAAGTTTCCCGCACTCGACAACAGGTACTTCATTCAATATTCCTCCATCGTGACTGCGATGAGAGCCTGGTCTCGATTCGATACGCTCGTTAATCCGAACGACAGTCGATACTCGAATACAATATTAATTATCGTCCGCTGAAGCTCGCGCGCTCCGAGCTACTTCAAGCATCGTAATTAATGCTTCAGTGTCTAATGAGGATCGTCTCGGCTCTGCTAGAAGGGAGGATTCTTGGTCAGATTATAGAGCGAGACTCACTCCTTCTCTACTCTTGTTCTTCCCCGTTTCTCTGTTTCCCCCTTTCTCCACTTTCATCATTTTTTTCCCTTACAAGGGTAGTCAGTCACGGTGCGTTTCACCCTTTGAGTATTGTGATTATTACACGAATTCTGCAATTTGACGCGATTGTACTTGCGTTACTAATTATACTTTCAAATGTTTACACTTGCTTTGATCATTTAATTACCTACGTAATACGCTGAATACCAAGCGGAATCTCTATATCAACGAGTTCTGAAAAGGTGTACACTTTTTATCCTTTTATGTCGGTGTACAGGAACAGCGCCACTGTCATATTTCACGCGTTATAATTCGGTAAGTATTCTAGCAATGCGAATTTATGCTCTTGACGAATTTGAAGAATGTATTGATTATTGGGTGTACCAATGCTCAACAAAATTAAGTTCTTGCTTGCTAAGAAGAGGTTCACTTAGTATCTATAGAAATAGAAATTCGTTCAGATATACATTTTCATATTTATGAAGGCAGATCAATCAACATTAATACATTCGAAATCAAAAATCACAAAATATGATATTTTCGGTACAATAGCGCAGATGACGATGTATAACAAACGGCGACATGTTAAACATGTATAGACAAATTACAGGTCCATCTTCCATGAATACCGATATAAAGTGCGCTTAAGAGGATTTTATCAAAACGGCTTGAATTGACCGTCCAGTCCCGAGTTGTCAAAAAAAAAAAGTCAAGTCGGCATGACGGGGCGAAATGCAAAGGTGATAGCTGCCGTTGGACTGTTCAAAATGTGGTCGCACGGCACGCACACTTTCACGTACAGATGCAGATACATATCCATGCGCGGAGGACCGCCGGCTCTTTAGGTCTTGCAGATAGCGGAGTCGATGGCAGCGACCCAAAGAGAATTTCCTAGCAGCATACGCCCGGCTCACTTGGCAAGCGAGAGTCACTTCGATTCACCTTTAAAAGTCACCTACTCCCACCCTCTCCTTTTCTCCTACTGTATATAGTCGGGCTGTAACCTCTTCGGAGTGCTGGCAAGAAAGGATTTAAAGTGACTCACTAAGACGGTACACTAGTTGCATCTAGTATCAGATTCGCTTTGCTGTACTTTCGCAAACCATTCTTTCTCTTCTCTCCCCTCTCCTTCTTTAATTCTTTCTTTTCGAACCTTCGAACCACGCCGCTCTTCTCTTCCTTTCGTAGTTTTCACCGTCTCCCTAGATCTTTATTTGCGCATTGTCAGCTGCTGCCACCCAGCTTTGCCTTTCGGTCGTGTACCTTTTCACTCCATATTTTGTCACATATGTACCTTTTGGCACCGTTACACACGAATTTGATTTATGAATCGAAGAAGCTTTTTCAGAACGTGTAAATTCTTAATTAGTAACAGTTTGAGAGTAATGCGATTTATATAGCTCTCGAGTTACTATTAACAATTTTGTAATTAAAGCGGTTATTACCTGCGCTTTGCAACTGAATAAGTAGTCATACAAACAATCACTACCCCAAACAAAGTTAAATAATAATGACCTACTCGGTCAGTTATCGGATTAGCGAATTCCAATTCTTCTATTTTTGGCTTTACGTCGCATCGACTGCTGGGTCATTAGCGACGGTGGGACTGAATTACAGTAGATGGTACATTTTTAATTCCAGCGATACTTTCGTTTTCATAGTAATACAATGTTTCTCGTTTATAACGCAAACACCTGTTCGCTTATTTAGATTATTAATACATACGTTTTTTTATGGCTTTTGCATTAGTGTGTGTTGGATGTGATTCACATAAAGTTTTCAATCTGGCATCCTATCAGATACAGAGTAATATGTCGCGAGAGAAAAAGCGGAGGCACCGAACAGTGGATTGATGATGCCAGTCTGCGCTTAGTTCCTTCACATGTCTGCTCCCTTCCGAAGGATCGGAAATCTTTGCGAGGCTCCGATCACTACTCGTCAGGACACTCCGCTAGTTCGACGGTTCTGGTGAGGGACAACGTCGGAGTAGGGGGATAACGGCGGGGTAGGAAAGGATGAAGATGCTCGGAAAGAGGAGACTTGAAAAATTGCATTTTGTATTCAATAACTAAGCTGTCAGTCCGACCG
Source organism: Anoplius nigerrimus (assembly GCA_914767735.1). Classification (NCBI taxonomy): domain Eukaryota; kingdom Metazoa; phylum Arthropoda; class Insecta; order Hymenoptera; family Pompilidae; genus Anoplius; species Anoplius nigerrimus. Next base: position 18,382,228 of record OU612080.1, read on the forward strand.
GTCCGCTTCTATAACTCAAAGCGCATCCACGTATGCACACGCATGTTACTGTCGAGGAATCGATCGATATATTGGGGGCCGTCTTTTTCCTTCGAGAGCGCCGGCATCAAGCCTGCCGAGCACTTCGATACTTACCTTCCCGAAAAGAAACTGAGAGCAGGAAGTCTATTCCCCATCGCGTTTCAGTTTAATTAGTATCGACCAGTTGTACTTTGCGTTGTACGACCCACCATACCCATTCAACGATATAAGATGGCCTTCGCATGCCAAATGATCTTATTAGTGCGAAATTTATATCCGTATCTGTGTAAAAGTTAGGAAGTGTAATATATGTTGTTTTTCTTCTTCGTGTTTCAGCGACGACCACGTCTGAACCTGAGTTTCTCGACGAGATAGGAAACATTACGGTGCCGGCGGGACGGAATGTAAAATTGGCTTGCAGCGTAAAAGACCTCGGAGTGTACAAGGTAAATTGCAACATTTATAAAACGATAATATAATATTATCAATCAATCTTAGTTTGGCTGATATCTGCCAAATACATTCACTCGACGCGTGCATAGCAATACTCCTTTATTGTTCCCCGCGTTGTACTAAAGGTACAGGTGTCCAAGTATTGCCGGTGCAAATGCGCAGAAATTGTGTCACGTGAAAATATGTCAAGAGTGTGTCGAGCGGTAGTTTTTACGTGACCTTTGCTTTTGAAGAAGAAGATTTTATAAGTGTGCCAGCGTTACCTCTGTAATATATTTTTCATAATATAATAGCGCGGGTATAACAACGTAATTGATCTTTAGAGCAATAATTGTACTAACAAAATTGATTGTGGCTGTTTAATTCGCATCTTCAAAGGCGCAGTAGGGAAATGGGGGCATTGCTCGTGGCTGTAAATATGAATACGAGTAGAAAGAAAGGGCCGTTGGCTTGAAACTGGCATCAATATAGCGTACCGATACATTTCGTGGTTTTCGTACGATGCTTTCTTTTTGATCCATATAACTCTAAATATGGTTTTAAAGTTATATGGATCAAACAGGAAGTATCGTACGAAAACGTTTATTCTGCGTTTGCGAATGATCATCACAATTACATCACCGATTCTAAAACGTATATTAATATCTTCTCACATCTTATACACTGAAGCACTGTAACAACTGAAATAATGCAGAGACCGACTTAAAATCGCGAAATATGTTTATTCTACGGTTAGCGTCAATAAAACAAATGACACTTTTTGCGGTATTCAACATCTGTTAGGGAACTATACCGGTTAGATTTCCAAGACAAACCGTTTGTCTTTCTATTGATTGGCATGAGAAAGCGGCGTAGGTGTAGTGTGAAAGCTCACGGTTTTAGTTGGAAGGTAGTGGGTACGGTGGTGGAACCAAAACAGGACTGCAGTGCTCCGAATGAGTGGAGGAAGTGAAGAAACTCCGGGCCACCTGAAATTTTACATCCGCAGTAGGAAGGAAGATTGAATTGGCATCTTTTGGACTGTTGCCAACTTGTATGTACGGCGCGTCACTCGAAAGGTCCGTATTCCTCGTCGTCGTCGTCGTCGTCGTCGTCGTCGCCGTCGCCGTCGCCGTCGTAGTCGTAGTCGTCGTCTCATCGTTTCCCGAATCCTAAGTTGAAGAATCCAGTCACTTCTGACCCGAGATCGCTCGGATATATTTTCGTCGCCTCGTATTTTCGTTAAAATCTTCTTCTCGAACTTTTCCATAACAATTATTACCATTCTCTAACAATTATTATAAACCACGAAGATACGGATATAAAATGAATTAAAGTATCCTTTGGCAATACTTTTCTCATAATCTTAGTTTGAAAATTGTATTCCGTAAAGATGTAGTGTGTTAATATAAAAATTAATATAAATCGACCTTAAACGATTTACACTCTTACAGGCAAGAGAGGACGATTGCTATATGTCGGCAGACTATTCCGATTCGATTTTGAAGGGTGAAAAATATTGAACGAATCTCAGATAACAGTTTGCTTTGAGGGCGAGGCGCGCGAGTGATTTTATATTGTGATTGTAACAGCTCATACTCCGTCTTACTCCTCAGAAGTACCCCTTCTTACAAGTCCCACACTGCCCCTTAGTGGCCTTAGTGTCCCGTAGAAAGACCACAGGGGATCGTTGCCGCTAAACACGCACTTAAAGCAACCCTCTCACGCCGTTTGTCCCTCCATATCGTCCCGCCTCTCTTACCTTCACCCTTCCCCCTGTCACTCTTTTATACCCAGATCAACGTTATTACCCTACGATCATCCGGTACGCCATTTTCCGTCTCCGGTATCACGCCTCCTCCATCGACGAAGCTCCTATCATCACAACTTACATTTTTCTGACTGTGAACTGACAAAATCCTTCCCTGCGTACTTTTGCCGGGCATGAATGCTCGGCGTTAGTCTGTTAATTACTACGACTATACGTGCATAGTATTCATTTACGGTCGTGCTAACAAACTATAGCAATGTAAAAAGTCCATATTTTTGCAATCATTGACTTGAATGAAACCTTGTATCTTTCCCGCTCTTTGAATTGTTGCGATTGGCATTCATGTAATACTATTCACATGACTGTTACGCCATTCGGTAATGTCGTTTTGCTGTGTAATTTTGCACTCTCAAGGGATTAGTTCCTTGGTTATTATGCTAGGAACAGTTTTGACTTGACCAGACAAGTCTTCGTTCACGACAAAGGGTTTGCTATAGCAAACACTTTTTTCCTTACTCAGGAACGAATTTTGCCCCGAATAAAACGAATACCATTAAAGCGAGATATTAAAATTCCCGTACTCTTCTTGCTGGCCGTGTGAGAACAAATGTGAGGAGTGAAAAGTAAGAAATAAAAGAAGCAACTGCGACAAAATGAGCGTCTAGCCGTACCCATATTGTTTTTTGGATATTTTTCATATCTTCCCAATTTATTTCCTTGCGATGTTGTGAATTACTAATAGACATCAGTCGGATAATGAGGTGTAATCTACAAATTTCTCGCAGTAAGGCAAAATGGTCTCGTTCCGTTAAATCTTTGATTTTTATCATCGTTCACGTTTAAAGATTTTTATTAATTTTGTAATATTTTTTCGTGCTTTATGGAGGCAAATTCTTGTTTTGTATTGCCGAACGAAACACATATACATTGTCAGTTCTGATTTGCATTTTTACTATTTATGTATTACGGATTGTAAACCAGTATAATGAGAATTTTTGAGGGTTGTTGTTGTTTTAATTACTGTCTATCTTGAAGGGAATGAACATGTCGTTTCTGTATTCCATATTGTATATGGAATGAATTTTACGTTAATTATGTAATTCCGCACATATGTAACATTCTTCGATAAAACTGAATCTCTTTCTCATAACCATATATTATTCTACATAATGCCGATATGTTTATTTGTTAACTCGTAATGACGTTACATTTTGTATAAAGAAAGAACATCTTCAGGTTTACATTCACCCGAAAAAGATTTTTGAAACGGTTGAATAATTTTCTGATAATTACCATATTATCATTATAGATTATTTGCATACTTTGTCTAACATCATTGAGGAAACGGGTGGAATTTTATAATTCTTTTTCTAACAGTTTGATAACGCTTTGCTTTTTTGCACGGTTTTTTCTTATATATTTCATAAATATTACAACCATTAATTATATGTTCACAGTTGGCTTTATACTCTTCTTGGATGCAAAAACTGCATTTAGTTGATCGACATTTATGTTACTAATTCCTATTAGTGCTTTATTCTTGTGCAGGTTCTTAACGTGGTGAGATTTCTGTAAAATATTCTTCATAAAAGGGGGCTTTAATTATACATTGTATAGGTGTATATCCCGCCCTCGTAATTAAATCACTGAACGATGTAACCACATGGAACCATCTGAAAATATTGATTATTAATTATCAATTTGGTAATCTACGCTATGTACCAATTGTTATTAGTCATTGATATACCACGAAAGAACTTTGTTTGGTAGACACGTGACAGAGCAGAAATATGTACAAGTTTCATTTACAGATATCATGAAGGTATCAATTTCACTTCAAAAACATTTCAAAGATCCGAAAGGATATTTGAAAGTGTAAACCAAAATTTAGCAACTTAGGAAGGTGTTTTTACATATCCTCTTACCATAGCACTGTTTCAATATTCACTCTCTGTATTTGTTGTTGATTCTCCGCACATTTTTGATTATTCACACTTTTCCGTTTCTTTTCTGACCTTATAGCGTTGTGAGATACATTTCATCTCTTACCATCACGAAGTTTTTACCTAACATTCGAATTTCAGAGCGTGTGTTTTACAACCTGCCAATTAAGCTTTGCCAGTTTACAACATGAGTAAGGTCTAATTAGGATTATAGCGAATTAATTAGGTTTAATTAGGATTAATACTAGGAACCTGAGCTAGACGCCGTGAAAACATAACGTCGTTGGTCTATAAAATAAGTTTTTCTCCTAATTCTACCGTGAGAATAGATATTATAAATGATGAGAGAACGGATTAATATAATAGTCCTTTGAAAGCACAATCTTGTGGAAAGCAACGTTGTTCTGCTTTTTGTACCTCCGTGCGGCTTCCCTCTCCGCGAAGCCGGTTGAGCCATGGCAAAGAATTTCTCGATTTACCGATATTATTCTTCGATACTGGCCGGCACGGGAGTCTCTTGGCGAAATGTGCCATTGCCGGCGGACTAGGGCTGTAATGCGAGGAGATTGGCCCGAGCGATTGGCATTGCTACGGAAGTAGGACGAGGAAAAGATGTCCGATAAGAAAATGTATTTCGATCCCGTTTCGGCATGCGGAAGAATTTTTTTCTCCTCCTCCCTCCCCCTCTAGTATGCAACGCGCGCGCTTCAAGGGCATAGTCATGGTCGGCAGTATCGTCTTTTCATTGAATATTCCACTGCTACGTGTTTCCTGCTTCCATCCTGACCGGCTGCCTGCGAAAGATCGTATACCAGGAACAATCCACCAGCGCTTCCTCTCACATCGCTACTCATATTTGTCTCCCTCAAACGTATCTCATCCTTTTCCTTTATGTCACACGCACCATATGATTTCCCTGCCATTCTGCTCCCAGTCATCTTGCCAGTGGTTTCCAATTAATTAGCCCAAACTTTCGTCAGATCTGGCAATCGTATCCGAATGAGAGTCCACAGCATTATGAATGTCTCCGTGATATCAACCAGCAACATCGATCGTGTTGTCGAGACTTCCAAGAGGTTCGTTATCCTCGATTCGCTCTCATCCTTAGACAGGAATGGGTAATGAACTGAAGGGTAGTAGTTGCTAGCGACTTGTATTATTAAGACGTTACTTCTGCTACGCTAGCACAGGGGGAACCCTCTTGCTCCTTCCTTCTCTACACTTCCCTGTCTTTCTTCCCAACTGCTAACAGTCATAATCAAACTTGCGACAACAACGAAGCAAGAAATAGCTAAGAACAACGGCTGGCCAATGTTTTTAACAATCCAAGTATAATTCTCAAATTTATTACTATGGTAATCTTCTGTTAGAAAGGCTGAATTCAACATTTGGTAAAAACGTATAAATATTCCGTAAATATTAAAAATGCGAGCCCGAAACATGATAACTAATTTTTGTACTCCTGTAGTTACAATGTATTATTAGAAATAATAATTTCAAGGAAGTAACGCAAGGTTCGTTTAATAATAATGGGTAAGAGTATGTATAATAACATACCTAAATCCGCATATGAAAATCTCAACACTCGATTTGTTTTCTCACGGCAAGCTAAAATACTTTTTCGGTGGAGTGTGTTATGCTGTTTCGCTGTCATCGGGTTATTATTCTTAACCTTGGGACTACGCTGTTTTCGTAGCGTTACAAGTATGCGTTAACATGCATAGAGGATTTTGGGACGGAGGCAGGTCTGCATCTTGTGTCAGAACGGTGAAGCGTACGCGCTCACGTACGTTGTCGAGCATTGATGTGTGCGGCTGCGCACGGCGTGATGCAGTCTGCTCTGGCACACCAACAGCAAAACCGCAAACACGCGGCTTGGCGCGGTCAAACCCCAAACCAAAGCCAACACTACGGCTGCCAGGGTAAGTAGAGCTTATGTAGTTTCGATGAAGGTACCAGGAGCACAGAAGAAAGCTTCCAGTCGTCCACGACTAACCTGCCGTTTCTGTATCATGCGCCCAAGAGGCTCACTCTATTTACACTGCTCTACTTTCCATCCGGATCAGCTACGTTATCTATTTGATCGAATTTTCATCTAACCAGATGTCTTTTTTCATTTAACGAAAAATTATGGATGACACATAGGGGAGAGGCGGGGGGCTGAAAGCATTGTGTGACGCAGTATTATACTGACGTTAAAAGGAACATTTTTTCTCGGAGTTTTTTAAACCGGGTAGATGTAATCTGCGTACATACATGTAGCCTGAGATTAGCCTGAGTAAAGAGACCACATTAATATTTCTGTCAGTGTTGATGAAAGCAGTACAACGTCTACTGACCATTCCAAGGTATATTGCTAAAGATCTTTGGTTTTTTTACATGGAATTATATATTACTTTTTACATAGTACAGTAAGTGACTTAAAGTGTACAATATTCCGATCTTAAGGCTATTCTCAGTTTAGACAATCTTGGTTTGAGTATTGAAAAACTTAACGTTTAAAAGGATTTGATTGTGTACATTTACATTCACAAAAATATTGCGAATGCTACATACTAAAACTTAATTTACCAATACGTGCACATAATTATCAATCTAAGTAATACAGTTAATAAAATTCGTGATAAAATATCGTACGAATCAAAGATTCAATGGATTTGTATATATTATGGAAGTTACTTCTGACTGGGGTAACACCGCTGAGCATACTAACATATAGTATTATTTTTTATCTATAGCTCATTGTCAGTTCTTTTCATCGCAAAGAAGGGTTTACAATTTGTACAATACGTGTAACTGAGGTTCCAGCTACGGCAAAGTTAAATATACAATATTATACCTGCATTTGGATACAAATATATAATTACTTTCTCTGAAATTATAAGAGGATGTAAAATTTGATATTCAACATGGATACGTCAGACAAAGTACCTATGCAGAAAGAATGGTTTAGTGAATTTTGTTTTTGGATTGATACGATTAAAATCGTGGTTCAAAATTCAATTAGAATTTTTTAATACTCTTAATACTTTTGATGCGATTGAAAATTGTTGATGAAAATGAGGAAAAATTTGTTCACAGGTGAAGAATTAGTTCCGGAGTTTCCTACTACATGATTTGTCTGAAGGAGTACAGTTGCTTTTTTAAAACTACCGACCGTATTCTGAACATTTTACCAAAACAGAAAATAAGGAATTTCATAGCATGAGTCGTTTGTCGAATCATCAGCATTACCAGATAGAATTGAAATATTCTCTTATACGTTCGCACTCTCTATACCATTCAATAAAATTATCGGAGTTAGGATTCAATATGAGGTGGGAATTTGATGGGTAACAAATTTGTCAATGCGACGTTTCCGTACGCTTTTGCACTAATGAGACTGCTTATCATTTTTTCCCTCTACATTTATTCACACTATGAATTTGATCATCCGTCTGACAGCATCCGGTAACGCGTGTTTGCTCGATACTTGTCAGGCGAATATTCGGCCGAACTAATACCAGTGAGCGTGCGTGCGCCAATTAAAATGAAAATCTAAATTAAGTTGGTATAGCATAAGCATCATTAATATATAATATAAGCGTGAACGTAGTTAAATGCACATATTGAAGCTCAGTCGTTCCCTCATTATATCAATCCGCGTAGATTTCACATGACATGGATTTTTTTATAAGTCATTTCTCCTTGGCGACGCCTCGTCACCGTTAGCGGTTACGTCGTTAAATCCGGACTCGTTAATTAAAATTTCTGTCGCGGAGATCGCAATTGCGCTCCGTTTCACGACGACCCTCCCCTCCTTGTCCTATATAAATAAATATTCGTGTATGAAATCCGCAGAAGAGTGTCAGCAGCTGAGCGACTCAACCGGCGGTAGGTAGACGTGACCGCATCAGGGAGGTAAACGCAATTCTGCTCGGCCTTCCGCTTTGAAGGTCAGAAACGCAAAGGAAATGTAGTCGACGGAGTCCGCAAAGGGAGAACTTAAGTATTTGCATCCACAAGGCGATCTCTTTTGGCTCTTCGCTTCCCGAGACCTCATCCTTCCACTTCTCCTGCCCCACCCTACAACCTTCTCCCATCCCTCACCCCCCTTCACCTACCTTACCGACTCTCGTCGCATTTCCGCTTTAACACGTAAATTGCTAGTCTCAATTTGTAAGGATACTTCTTTCCCCACTGTACTTTCGACCGTTTTTCTCTTTACATCCTTTTGCGCCGTTATCGCTTTCCTCTACGCCCCCTCCCCCCCCCCCCCCCCCCCCCCCCCACTCCACCTCATTCTCTCTGCGAATCTGTTCTCCCTTCCTTCACAGCTTTCCTTCCTTTCACGTTCGGCCACTTGTATTTTAATATCGTAAAATCGGATTAAGTCATGTTCTGCCCACTTTTTTGTTTCCCTGTTAGCCTATAGATTTTTTGTCCGATATTATTGAATTCGCTTCCTTTTTCGTTTGGTGCGACGATTGAACATTGCGTGTCCTTGCGCGTCAGAAGCGGAGCAATGTTTTGCATACGACAAAGTATTTGACTACAAAAATGTCAAGAAATTACTCTTGGTAAACAGGTTATCTCTTTTTATGGACGCCTGACAAGTTATAGATAGCAGAAACAACAAATTAGCTAATTGTAAGTGTATACAGACAGAGTGTACCGTATCATGTGAAATTCACTTCGCGAGTGGCTAGAAGATGCAAAAACGGCAACAACATATTCGTATGGATATGTGTTTGTGACCTTGTTTGGAAGTTTATTTCCATAATTCATAACGGCTTTTTTTTGGTGCTTGGAACAGCTATCCGCAGTGTGTCTTCATAAACGCAGCACTGAATTGTCGAAATATCTTTCGATCTTGTTGATCTCACACAATTAATCCGAGCCAGCTTTCAGTTTGCAAGATACGAGTCCGAAATACCTGACTGATACGTGAATATGACGTATTTTACGAGTATTTATACGATGAAACGGTAGTCATTCTTTAAATATATAATCTCGCTGAATTAAGACTAGCTGAAGTAGGACGCTTGTATGCGTATAATTTTTTTAACCAATGTTAATCAGATATAAAAAAACGCTTCAAAATATAGATGTACATTTATGAGATATTGAATTACTTAGGAAGCGGGTTCTGAATTATGTCTGAAAAAATGACGGGCATAAAAATCGGAAAACAGTGGTAATGGACAATGTCGCGCATATTCCGACGTGGAGAGTTTTTCGAAGTCTACTGCTCTCTATCCTACGTACAATTTCACATAATCGTATGAAGACAGTTCATATTTCCAAGATTCTTTTTTAGACTTGGCACTTGCAGGTGTTCATCCATGTTCAGTATCTCTCACTGACGAGCTTGAACTGACAACAGATTGAAAAGGTAATTTTCACAACAGCTATCACTAGTTTGAAGAAAAACAACATGCTATTCTTGAAGCGACGAGTCAACAACAATTCAATGTGTATATCATCAGGAATACTCGGTGATAATTTAATCGAGTTTGTTTTTCAGGAACGAACATTAATAGATGTTTACCGCCTTTACACGATTTTCTCAGGCAATCAATTGGGTGAACTTCTAGAAAATATTCGGCTTGATACTGCACCTTGCATACGGTTTTGTAAGCGATGGAGCACTGCCTAATTTCAGCCAAGTGACCAGTGAATTTTTCGGTGAAAGATTTTCACAAATATGGATGGGCCGCGGTTGACCTATTCTCTGACCGTTAGTTCTCTAAAATTAAATCCCTTACGCATTTAGTTACGGAGTTAACGAAAAAGCAAATATGTATTCGGCATCGATTACCAGTGTTGAACTACTTTGCGCACTAGTACAACAGGCTTTATGGTAAATCTGAAATACGAAAGAGCTTTTTGAAAGAGTGCGTAATTCTCTTACGGGATGAATGAAATCTTGTATATAGACCGGCGGAAGCCACTTCAACCGTTTTCTCTGAAGGAAAACCGTTGTGGGTTATTAGGACAGTAAGGTAGCTGTAACTTTCAAACAAGGTTAAATTGGACAAATGTCCATACGAACATTTCGTTACATGTTCGTATTATTCCTATAAGTGCTGGGTTAGTGCAAATTACAAGCCACTTGTTAGGTTGGTTGTACCGAAGATTGATGAATGATCGAATGAGAGATTCAACTGTGTGTTGGTAAAATGATAACTGGCACTGGCTGTAAGGATCCGTGAATTCTTCGTATTCTATCTGCCAAACTTTACTTGTCACACATGTATAGTCGCATGTGTACGCACTCACGATACGTTTCGATTCGCGTTAGGTTTCAAAGAAGCTTATAGGGTTTATGTTGAATTTGTATGGCTGGTATATTGCTGAATTTTGCATATTTCTTGTTGTAATCATTGCACCGAAGTTCTGTTTCGTTTTCTTTGTAGTTTTATGACGGTGGCAACGAGTTTGTGCTGTGTGCAAATTTGCTTTACGCATTCCTATATTTTCGTCTTGGAAAAGTGTTTTTATACACCGGCCAGTTGAAAGTTAAGACTTAGTCTTTGTTATGAATACGGTGCCAGCATTTTCGTAATGAGGAAAATCTCAGTTTTATTTTCGTTTGAATAGCTTTTGTTTCGTTTTATGCTCGCTTACTACGCAAGGCTTTATACATAATATTCGCGAGTATAAGCTGATCCGTAGCGTAAGTACTTCATTATATCGGATTATTTCACATAATCTCTGGCACATATTATCTTTCATCATTGTTTTCTTGAAATCGTATTTAGTTCCTGCGATAAATTGCAGATAACTTTGATTCCACTTTTTCTTTATTTTTTGGATTGTACTTTCCGATGTATTGTGATAGGAAAGTGATCGTCAACGAGTGGACAGGAAATTATTTTCTTACTGTGCCCCGAAAGCAGGAATATTTTTATTGTAAAAACAAGGGTAATCAAAATTGATTGATAACTGTTGCAATGTCGAAGTAGGTGGTAGTAAAGTAGCTCATATAAATTATTAAGCAAATGTTGTTGTAAATCTTGTGACTCATAGGTAAAAATCTCCATTTGAAAATGTAAAGATCTCAAATATACGTATTATATGTACATTGAACAAAGAAAGTTGTCGTTTTACAGTTGAATTTTAAAACTATGACAAACTGAATAGATTTGTTGCTCATTGAAGGCAGATGAACTTTCAAGTTCTATAAAATAAGTTGCCTTATAATTCTGGTGTGAATAGTAGGACGTGGTGTTAATATCAGATAGCGGGATTTAATGTACATGAATAATAATTGGACACACGCATACTCATACATCCAAGCGTGCTTTCGACACACGCACACACACTTTAACCACGTTCTTAGACCTGTATTATCGAGGTAGTAGAGCTTTGCTTACCTTATGATCTTCCGTGTTTTTGCTGTACATAATGCTTTAAACTAACATTCTTATGTTTTACCTACTATCGTTGACGGCATTTATAACGACAGGAATTTGCATTTTTAATCTTAATGCTCAAAATGTATAAGATATTCACTTCAGTTGCTTTATGCACTCCATCACACATCTATCGCAGTCTTCAAATAAACCACTGTTGCTCAAGGTATCGTGGGGACTTTTCTCCATTAAATATCATAGTTTTACTTGTGACCTGAGGCGCGGTTACAATTTTCGTATTCTAGTGTTGAAAGGCCGTTGGTAAAATCCGCAATGCTGACACAATTATTTAATTCTTGTATCCAATCTCAATTTGTTTTACGATAAGTTGTCAAAGCGGGATAAGTTTATCCTATCTGGTACTATTCATGAAATCTACCCATATGTTACTTAATTTGTGAATTATTAAATTGCATTTTTACTCACAATCTGATTGTCTTGACGATAATAGATTAAAATCCCACATAGCACGAAATGTAAAAATATAAATTAACGTCTGAAGAGTGATTATTCCTGCTTTCTATTTTATTTATGCATGTTGCATCAACTTAACGAGAAAACGCACATTATTGACGTACGTAAACAATTAAGAAACGGAAATGAAAGTAGCGATGAAGGCAAAAATGTCACACTCAACTAAAACACATCTCCAATTATAATTGAGATATTGAGTTATATTTCTACAGTTATGTCGGATTAGCGTCATAGCCTTTCCAACTTTGGGACGTTCCGTGATTACTTCCACGGACCAACTAGTTATGGAAAGAGCGAAAGTTTCGCTCTAAACGAAAGGAAAGTACAGATTAAGAATGTCTTCCGAAATGTAAATTTCATAATTTCAGTTAAGTTTTTAATGCATTTTCTATGCTGTGGTGACAAAATTCAAAGTAAACATTATTTCTAATAACGTTACATTTATTATTTAAGTTCACTTAACTGGTTCCGGCCTCAAAAATTCCGTGCAATTCTAGTGTGTTGCATGTGGAAAATTCAGTAGCTATGTCGGCTCGTAACTTTTAAATAATATTTTACTTAAGACCAGATACAATTCTGTGATTTGTTTCTGTTTAAAATAGAAGTTGCGGATTTCAACAATACGAAATCTAATCTGTAGTTGATGAATTGAATTATTGGTAGCATTTCACAGATTTTAGCGGTAAAATAAGATTTGTTCGTTTGTTTTAAATTTCAAAGTTTTTGGGATTATCTATTATAGTTTGTGCGACATCACAGTGAGAAATGTTTCCCAGCTCTGCACAATACGTTGTTTACTCCAAGCTTTTGGCCCTTCGTAATGTTTCATACATAGCAGCTATTAATATAGTCATAAAAAACTGTATTCTTCTGTTTGACGCCTTATAAATTATTATTATCTACCTACGTAACAACTTACATTTTTGAATTACGAAAAATTTTCCGCAAAGAAACACATACGTATAAATTCGCTTTATACAGAAGCCAACAATAATGATCTTTTAAGGTCTTGTTTCCTTCTCAAGTGACTTAAGCGCTGTAAGAATATACTTACTACGTATTGAGTTCTGAATGAATCCCTAAATGTTATACAGAATTGTAGCTTTTTCTGCGAATGCATAAATCTAACGAGGGTGTTAAATTTTGTCTGTGTCGAAAAAGTGGTCACAATAAACCTACGGACGATAGAATAGGCGGCACTAGAAACTGTATTCTAAGAGTATACAATTCGCCATTACGCTTATCGTAATCGTTACTCTGCCAATCGCTTTCAGAAAACTGATGTTCGTACACGTACTTCGCTAATACGCTAAAATTCATTCGAACGCATACGCATAATTTTTAGCTGAAGTCGACAAAAAATACACGTCATTACCGCATCATCGATATTGCACCTAACAGCTTGATAAACAGCATCTGTTTGTTACAAACCATTCCGGCACCTACCCTTGCAGATTCTTTAAACTCTGAGTACTACATAAATAGAATTGTGAATTGATAGCTAAAGTAAAGTGTGCTATTTTGAACAAGAAAAAGTCTCAAAAATAAATTCTGTCTATAGACTTACCTTTGCAATTATACTCGAGCACAATAATTTGTTTACACTCACTTATTGGCTATGCCAATTGTACATGCAAATGTCGAAATACATGGTTTCCATTCAAATATTGTATACCAATTACTACCCAGTAAGTACTCGATCTCGCATGTATACGTATATAGAAAACTTTAAATCAACTGCTGTCCGAATTCTATTTCCAGTGCTATGGTAGGCATGGTATTGTAAGCGATAAACACGTGGATGGATGCGATCGTCCTCTGTTTGACACATGCGAGTATGCATCATAACAGTACGAATTAGACAACGGCAAAGAATAGACCTTCCCGGCAAGACCGAGAGAAGTAAAAAGAAAGTTTTGCTTGCCTATCCCAAGCCCTTAAGAGTATGAACATTTTTGAAAGTGAAGATGGGAAACTTTAAAGTAGTTTTTTATACGTATTTTTGTTTACCCAGGTACCATTCGTGTCTTAAACTCATTCAACACCTCTATAACAATCAATGGCGTCCTTCACCGAATGTTTACACAAATTACATACCATACGGTTATGAAGAATTTGTTCTTAATTTTGTGTTACAAACACTCTGTTTGATGGCAAGCAAAAATCCGATTAACAGAAGAATCGAAGTTCGACATTAGCTATTGGAATCGATTAAGAATGAAATGAAGTTCTTGATTCCGCGCGTAGCATCAGAACCTTCACCCGCGTATGATTTTTTACGATATCGATCGTATGTCAAAGTACGCCTTGTATGGCATAACGCGAATGGTTTTCGCACTCAGGGCTTGCCCCCTTCCGACGTCGTTTTCATACGAAATGAAAGGGCGCGCGGACGAAAGGAAAGCATACCAGTCGCTGTTATATGCGATTCGACTTGAACTCTTGATAGTAATGGAATTCGTTGTTCGCCGGAATAAGGCATCGGCACCAGATTTCCTTCCACCGCATCATACAAATCCTTCGTCAAGTCGAGAAACTTCTGCATATTCGGTAAATATTTTCTTTTTTTTTTCCCTATTGCTTTCTCTCTCAGTCCCTGCCGCTTCTCCCCTCTCTTTCCTTCATCTCCCGCTTATCGTCGTCTCTTCTGAAAGCGGAAGAAATATCCTGACGCCGTGAGGTTGAAATATTTTTCTATTGTACTGCAAAAATCGAATACTGAATTCATGTTGTGATAAATTGATGCTTCTTGAGTAACACTGGGAATTGACGGCTTTTCCGTAGGGCTTCCGCGCGTTAAGCTCTACTCTCTTCTATGTCTCAGGCATGTGTTTTCTCTGTTTTTTAAAAGTATTGAGCGTATTTTCATATTTTCATGAAAGTGGCAGTTAACATTCTTTCTCATTACAACACCGTTATGTTTATTCGTAATTGTGTGTGTCGTGCTGGATGAAGTATTTACTTGTATAGTTAATATACACTTAACTCGAGAAAACGTCTCCAAGTTATTATAAACTCGGTAAAATCGAAGTAACAGTTCATAAATTCATAAACTGTAGAAAAATGTAACGGTATCTTATATCGTAATTCTAATGACATTATCATTACGTAAGTATTACTAAATGAAAAAAAAATTCAATAAAAAATAGCAGAAATAAGTAATATGAGTTGTTATCCGTCACCGCCAGGCGAAAAATGCGTTTGTTTATGACCTGGTGGACCAAAATAAAATCCATACTACTGGAATATGGCGCATTTGTCAAGTTTTAATCTGTTTAAATTGTTCTAATGTTGCACCGCGCTCACCAGCTTTTAAATATTGTTTACGTTCCACCAAATAATAGATATTTATTCCACTATACGAGACTTTCCACCTCCTTTATTTTTCTACCAATCAGTATTCATTTCATTTTAACATATAATACTAACTAATATATTTAAGATAGCGTTTTCTCTCATGCGGCTGATAATTTTCATTTCAATCAATCATTCAGTTACCATCACTTAATTAGAACTGTTAATTGTCAATATTCCGTTCTTGTTGTGCATAGCATCCTCAGTAAATAAGTCAGATGTTCCGAGAAAAAACAACCATCATCGTTTCGCGATCGTCAAACAAGACGTCTATACAAAATTAATGCGGCAGTTGACCAGAGAAGAAACCACCCTGTTCTCAACAATATTTTAGTAAGAATTTATGTCCATTTATTCACTGACAGGTAGTCGGATCTAAATTAATCTTAAAATGGTCTACTGATTTGGGCCACTACTTGACATATTAATAACTTAAATCCTTTACATATTAGTGTAAGGCTAGCGATGGTATCAAGTGAATGTGTGATTGGAGTTACAGGTGTGTGAATGATTTAAGGAAGATATAAGGCGCAACAAAATCGTTACGAAAAACAAATTTTACATTATAAAACGCGCATCAAAAAATCATTTAATTCAATCAAGCATAACAAGTGGAGGCATTCCGTGACTGTTCAAAGTCCCGTCGATGCAAACCCGATTGTACATTAATGATTAATGATTACGGCTTTGGAAGAGAGACAAAGCGAGGTCAAGAGTGAGAGTGAGAGAAAGAAGGGGAGAGAGAGAGACAAAGAGGGGGGGGGGGACGAGAGGGACATAAAAAGTCAGAGAGAGAAATGCAGTATCCGACAATTTGGTGGCCGTTAGCAGCAGCAAAAGAAATATAAGATGGACTATTTAGGCACAGAGATGATTCATTTCTCATCTTCCTTTTTGTGTCAGATTCAAAACGAATCACTCACAATCGGCCTCAGCTGAGTGGGTACTTGTAATTCTCATCTAACAATAAGCTAACTTGGCAGTGCAGTCAGGTCTTTGTGAAGTCGCTGACCAAAAAGAGTACCTTCCGTGCCCAATTGGAATCGTTCTTGTTGTCTGTTGTTACTGTCTTTCTATATATACTTGTTGCAGCAGTCTTTATAAAAAGTAACCATTAATTTAATCAAGCATTGTAATATGCGACTACGTATAGGATGCTGTTAAAAAAATTCGGAGAGGGAAAGTATGAATTGACTAAAAATATGCTAGATGACTACAAGGAACAAACATTATGAAACTATTGCAAGATTGTACTATGACAACACTCTGCACAAGTTTAACATCTGCACCCAGGGAGAAATACAGTATTATTACGAGTGCAGTGGCTCCCACATTTTCTACCGACCATAAATACTCCACTCTGTTAAGTGTAAAGAAGACGTAAGATGACAGTGCAAATAAATTCATCTTACCGTAGTTGTTTATTATTGGAAAAGCTTTCTTCATAAAGCTGACGATACGCATACTCATACACCTGTACATGAATGATTCTTCTACAATAACAATTTCAGAGAAACCATGTATAATAAAAATACATATTTCAGATACATATCTTGTTACTGTTTATATTTTTCATAATTTGTTATTATTGATAGTTGTATAAGATAGTTTTGAACTAAAAACTCGTTTATTTCCTTTGACAGTATATTAAGACGAACACGTTTTGTATTTTCTTCAATTTATATAAATACTGTTATTATTACACATTTTTATCATGAATAAATCTTGAAAGTAGACAAATTTATTATGTCTCCCATATCACTTTAAAAAAAGCAAATATAACTATAATTTCTCAATATTGCAAATAAATGAAGTAACAAGTGCCTTTTGTCCTTCCGTTTCATTTAGTCACATTAACCTTAACCTTTAATACGTGTTAAAGAAAATGAGGTATAAAAAAGGTACATCAAACAACAAAGCTAGCTTTCTTTTTGCACAATGACGAAGGAAACAAGTCGTATAAACTGAGAGTGTATGGCTGTCTTTATCAACTACATTATTTAAATTACTACAAAATAATCTACAAAAGATGGTGCAAAACATGGTACAAGACGATAATGAGGTCATATTACATACACCGTGAATTGAAGAGTTTTTATAATATAGAAGTTCTTGTTGCATGTATGTTTTTGACACTCCTAAATCTCACCAAAGTATGCTTATTATAGGCAATTGTCTGTTAATTTGTTTTGAATTTTGAATCTTCCAAAGTAATTACCTATTTTCATTTGCATGTGATAATTCGACAGTAGATCTTATCCTCTATTGGACATGAAATATTTTACAGTTGTTAGCAAGATTTCACAGGATCTAATGGTCCGACCAATCGTCTCTGATAGCGTTTATCAACAAACAGAATATAAGTGTCAGTGAAATCGCAGTGCAATGTGAGATCGTGTTTATGCCGCTTTGTCCGCCGATCTTTGATTCAAGTGGGGAAGATATATAAAATGGTATAATGTTAGCTGCAAGAAGCTAACTATTGCGTCATTACGTGATTCGTCTGAGTACCGAAGCCTTTCGTACTCCTACGATACCGGAAAAACTTTGAAAAGAATAGCCTCATAAAACCCGTAGAATCGTACGCCAGTTCCTCAAAACATAACCTTTTCCCAACATAATTTGGCTAATGAATTGTTTTCGTAATAAATGGCAGGATCACTAAACACTCGTCGAAAACATCAACTGACAGAATATCAACATACTTGAAAGGAGAAAAAGTCCGTACATCTCTAATAATAAACGGACATCAGAACACATTTACAACCGACAATACAACTAGTACTAAGAAATATAAATTCAGACTTTTTGGATAGAACCTCAACGCAGTTAAAAAATGGTTGAAAAAATAATGTACGTTTAGGATGAAGAATGGCTCATATAAAAGCGGTATTAGCTGAGTCTGAATTTTCACACATACTTTATAAGATTTCATATAGATCATATCAGTATATGAAAGACCTCCTTGGCAATATCCCTAGAAGAGACATCTTACAGAATGTTCAGATCCTTGGACAAATTAAACTGTTTTCTTTGTAAAGCATAGACACATTTTGCAAGACACATAAGAACATACCATTATAATAAAAATACAACATTTTTTGAAAACCAAAACATAGTTTTCTTTTATTGTCTTTAACAATTACTATAAAATTAGGAAAAGGTAAACAATTTAAAGGAGAAACTGAAAATACAGACGAAAACTTCATACTCAACTATCCCTAACTGAGAAGGTTCCTCGAAAATAGATTTGGAGCATCCAACCCTACTGAAATATTAAAGTAAGACTCTAAGAACATCCTAGCCTCGATAGAAATGTAAAATAAAATGTACTCCCTTCTAAGAGGGCATAGCATAAAAAAGTCATTCGAATCTGCAAAAAAAGTAACAATCGAATAACCTGACAACTCTGGCTCCTACACATTAGACATAGTCACTGATATGTTTTGATAATTATATATTATATGTTTTTTTGTCAAAAATAGAGAATGAGAAAAATACGGTAAGTACTGAAGGAGTGGGCATTTCAACCCTTAAATTTCTAAGAAACTGAACGCTACTGAAGTTGAATTCAACAAACATTTAATATTAATTTTTACCAAATCAATTCTAAATGTGCAACATTTAATTATTTAATCTTGACAATTGAACAATATAAATACAATACGAAAGAAGCGCAACTTACAATATGGACAAACTATTGTAGATGCCAACGGACACTTTATCATTGAAATATTTATACCATGACAATATCGCATAATACAAAATCTAAGAACCATGAAAATAAAGCAAAAAAACAGAGGGCAAAAAAGCGTGCGGAAATGAGACACCAGTTAAGGAAGTATGATAAAAAAGAAAGTGAGTACATGAATGTACATCCCAAAAAATAATATCTGTGGAACTAGAAAGTGTGCTACAGACTCCACGGCATTGCAAAGTCCTAGCTGGAAAGCTAAGAAAAATCTGGAGCCATAGGAACTATTCGATAAAATTCCTCGCAAATGTCACCAATTATGAAAACCTATTGAAAGATATATTGAACCAACAACACAAACACATAAATCCTCATATCGACAATGACCACAGAAGAGGCAAGCAAATCTTTTAATTAAGAAAAAATTCTTTACCAGGTTCTAATGTTATTCCAAACAGACTGCTACTGAATAGGTTTGTGTCCGAAAGCAAGAATTTTTTAACAATCTGCAGATATAATATGGATATACCCAGTTTCCCCTGACGTATGGAAATATGTTGACCTTAAGATGAATCAGAAAATTCAGTATGTTACGGCCTGGGATACGTGGTGGGTTTTTCTTGGGGTAGGAAGCTCCTTGTAACTTGTAATAGGTTTCCTTCACGATACTTTATTAATTATGTGATAAATGGTTCGGTCGGAGCTGATGACTGACATGAGATATAGAATATAGAATGTCGAATGTTGAATGCTGAATGTAGAATATTGAATATTGAATGCTGAATATAGAATGCCCGCTGGCGGTTACAGTCGGTCCTTAATTATGCTTAGAACTAGGTATACAAATGTATGTGTGTGTGGGTGAGAAGATATGGAGAGGGGGTAGTGTCCTCAAGGGCCCAGTCGCAGGCCTGCGGAATACGGTAATAAAAAGAGTCTTAGGTATGGGGCTGCAGGTATGTGTCTGTACGGTAATTGTTGTAGTTACTATAAATCTATATGTTACTTAATTAATGTTAATTGCTAGAATTATACATATGCTATCTTAATTCTATAGGGTGTGGGGTGTGGGCCGTAACACAGTACTACAATATCTGAATATCATAAAAGTTCTATCGGATGAAATCTAGGTCTCAGATAAATATGCGCTATTAAGAACAAGTCACGTATTTGTGAAATCGATTTAATCACGAAGGAACTATAATATATAAAAGTCATCCAAATCATATGTCATAGCAATAATTGAAAGAGAACATAGCTCAAAATTGGAACTGATAATGAGACTATTCTCTACATCTCTCTACTAACTTGTGCCATATTATTTAAAGCATAATAAATCTGTCCTGAACAAAGGCAAAAACTGCTATGTGCACGTATGAATGTCAATGACAACACGTAATCTTACGTTAACTACATCTTCATGAACAGATTCAAAGATACATGTTCAGAAAACATCAGTCACGACAATTATCAAGAACAGTATTAAATGTAAATAAAAAATAGGCTGTTGGATTATGAGTATTCTACAAATGTTGTCACCTACAAAGGTCCATGAGTGTAATTCAAATCTTAAAAATTGTATTGAAAGAGGAGCAATTCCAATAATAGAAAATGTTCTGACAATCTATTTTCAACATTTTACTACTAACAGACATATTACTTACGCTAAACTTCCTCAAGTAAGCAAAAATGTACCATCTACTGTAATCCAGTCCCACCGTCGCTAATGACCCTGCAGTCGATGCGACGTAAAACCAAAAAAGAAGAAGAAGAGATATTACTGAGCATTTTCACGTCGGAAAATGGCTTAAAGTGAAAAAAGAGACGCAAATGCTAGATATAATAGCGTTGGCCCTCCAAGACAATTAAAAAAACAAAAGTGGAACCAGGTGCGGACCATGTCAATAGAACACGCGTCTACACCGTAGTTAAAAGGATCATCAAAAAATGAGAACTAAGACTTCGATCGGAAAATGGAAACTGCGAATGAGGTGACTGAAAAAAGAACACACCAGAATCCACTTGTCTGTTTCTCATGAACTTGTAATACTCCAGTCCAAACTGGAACGGCAGATTTACTTTTACCATTGTACTCACGTCGCAGGGACACATACAAAATGTAATGTTTTCCACATTGAACCTTTCCACTTTTAGCCTGACAGACATTACGACGAAAACTCCAACAAATAAGGAAAAAGGAAAACAACATTCGATACCAAATCACAGAATTTGATATCATATTCAGCGAAGATAAGTTTCATAGTTACTAGCGTGCTAAGGCAACACATAATAAAACAAAAATCACGATTAAACACTGTTAAAAAATAGGTACAGTTATTACACGTGTGGGATATATTGTAGACATTAAAGATGATTCATTGCATTGTAGAGAAAACAGGAAATTAAATAATTTCGCAGGATGAAGACAGGGCGATCACTTGTTAATAGCGAATATATCAAGGAACATATTTTTTTAATTGCGCTTCAACTATCCCTTCGATCATTCTAGTAAACGAATTACACAATATGGACTACTCCGTTTCTAAATTGACGTTACATTTTTGTTCAAAGTACATACTGGCTTGACTGACGTAAACATTCTTCTTCTCGTTAAGCGAATTACAGACAAATGTTATGATTTTAATATATTATCGATTCATCCACAGCTCATACTTATTAGGAATTCATTCGAAAATGCAATAATGTGCATAAGAGATACATATTTCATTCACTAAATTTTCGTTTTTTGTTACGGTTAAGAGTGCGTCTCACAAGGGGAGGACCAGGATTGTGGGTCACCGATTTTGATGAAATTTGGCACAGACCTTCTTTAGCCGAAAATATTGGACACGTGTTTTGCCAAAAGTGGCACTTCTCACCCATTTTTGAAAAAATCGAGGTCAAAAATCAAAATTTTTCGATCGATCTGAAATTTTAGCTACACGTTTAGAATTGAAAAATATACAATACGTATTATTTTATTTTGCAAAATATGAATGTTTAAAAAATTATATGCGTGTTAAGTATCCTGTAGTTTACAAGGTTTGCATCGAACCGTGCTAGCCGAGTTAGTAAAGCGTCTGACTACAAGTCTCATGGTGGAGAGTTCGAATCCTAGTGGTTTTGTCGTTTTGCATGTAGTAAGAGAATAACTACGTAGTTATAAAATATTTCAAATGCATGGAGTGAATGGTAATTTGTTTACATAAAACCTGTTTGTTCGCTATTGCATTGAAACATTCACCATACCCAGTACAGTCTCGCGTAAGTAACGCGTAAGTAATACATATCTATAAGCTTAAATTTATTGTTATAAATTTTGACTTTATAATCAAGCCAAGTTTTACCTTACATCGCCGGAAGCGGCATAACACAAAGATTCCATAATTAATTTCTGATTAAAGTCAAGAGATACAATTTTCCGATATTTTAACTGTTGTGATTTGTTCATAATATTAATTCCGTCAAGCTGCCATTTTAAGCGGAAAATTTAACGTTCATTTGTTGGACGGCAAGGTACGGCGTAGGCGGTTGGTTTCCAATCTTCCTTTGTAACAGGCAACGGTTCGCTTCGACTTGCAAGCGGGCGCTCTCTTTTTGTTTGACCGCCAGCCCATTACACGCATCGAGATCGTTGAGTAAGTATCGCAAATTAACTTCGATGAGCTCGAGCTACGGTAACAACCGCTGCCGTTCTGACTTAAAATTATGGACGGTCTCTACTAAGGGGCACAAATTTTTATCGCAACATTCGCTGTCGTAAATGTAGGATTGCAAAAAAGTAGTATTATTGATTTTTAGGGAAATTATCAAGGAATACTCACTCGCTATGACGAGCAGCTATTTAGTGATACATTTTGCGATACAGTAGACACCCCTATAGCACAGGTTCATATAAGACGGATTCGTATAATGCGGTGGAAAAATTGTGGTCGTGTTCGTATAAAACGCTAAAAGAGGCTCGAATAACATTGTAGGAAAAGGAAACTAATGTTGCGATTTTATTACGCATTAGCTGCAATAATTAATATAACTTTTGGCTGGTAGCACCAAACGCCAACGCGCTTCTCAATGAGCGAAACCCCATCATTAGAGGATGAGTGTATGTTTATGCACAATTAAATTGTATGTGACCCGCTCATTTGTAAAATCGATTACGTCCATAAAAGTAAAGGTAGAAAGTCCGTGTAACAACATTTTATTTATAAATGTGTTCTCAATACCATCGCTATCAGACTACTATCGACTTGTCTCTCTTAACTGTCCGCTAACAGACTACCACTGACATACGTATTGATACATTTTTATACATTTTTTGTGAAAAAAATACATTTATTTTTTAACGGCCATAAAAATTGTTGTCATATAGTGTCTTAAGCCTGATTATTAAAAAAAATTATATCCAATGTAACAAATAAATTAATTGCTTCGGACTATGAACGGTTCATGTATTTGTATAAGCTATATGACTCATACAAAATGAATTCATATAACATGGAGGGTATCTACTGTATTATAGGGGATCTACTGTTCCTTGTTGCAGCACGCGGCCGCTTTTTTTCCTGCCACTCGCATGCACACACACGATGCATTCACACATAAATCAATCCCACGTAAATAGCCAACATTTATTGGCAATTTCTCGTTTTGGAATGATTGAAACGAATATAGTTGATGGTGATGACCAATAACTTATATTGAATAACGGATACAAAATGGATGCATAACGGATGATCTGTATCGTACGATGCTGTTCTGTGCAATGATGTAAAATAAGCCTGCATGATGAGGTGTTGGAATTACTACTGATAGAAGTGGAGGTTGTGAAAGAAATGGTAATTTGCTGTTAAGGAGGATTCCGAAAATCGATATCAGGCCGGATAAGGGGTGCTAGAAGTGATTTATAAGTGGCTGAGTAATGCCATGGATTACGGAAAGATATGTATGTAGATAGCATTTAGTCGGTTATCGGAAAGATTACCAATACAGTTCTCAACCATCATCCTTGTGAGAATTCGCGGCGCACGAATGTACCAGAGATTCTATTGGTGGAGTTGATATGCTACGGTGTGTACATTTCTGTTCGAAAAAATATCGAGACCGCAGATACACACGATCGAGTACATTAGTGTGAAAACAGTTCGAAAGAATTGGAGAGAATTTAGCGGCACTGGGGAGTTCAATAATCAAATTAGGCTCCATCGTAATCAGCGGAAGTTTAATGCGACGATAATGCTGAACTCAAAGTTGAGCCAATAGTCCGTAGAAAAAATGTTTTGTGAGAACCTATTACGTGGGAAAAAAATGTTAATATAATACGGGCGCAGTTTTCAAAGGAAAGGCAGGGAAAATTAGGAAAGTTAGGTCAGCGATAAAGGGTCGAAATTGAGGAACATTTAACGCGAAGGCTTTTTCATGTTTCGAAGGCAAAATAATGAAAATTGGTAGGAGATACAAGGTCTACTACTAAGGTCTGATTTGGGAAATTCGAGAAAGAGCTTGTACATCGTGACCCGAGTTTCAAACGCGTTTATTTCGGCCCGCTGAGTGGGAGATCTGGCAGCCGAGCGCTTCGTGAGGCGGGAAAGAGGACGGGGATGAATAAAAAGAAGGCGGCGAATCGCGTTGGCACACACGCGGTGCCAAAGTGCCGAAGAGTGTTTCGCCGTGTTCGAACTAATCGATGCGTTAATCTCCCGACCTTTTATCCCCGCGACTACGGTATAGTACCCCCTCGCCCTCTCCCTCTCCCTCGCTACACCCTCACCCGCCCCCATCCCCCTCCTCCTCCTCCTCCTCCTCCTCCTCCCGCAATCTCGCTCTCCTCACAACCCCCTCTTCCCATCGATGTTGCTACGATCCGCCCCTGTCATCTGCCTCGCTCGAATATTTTCGCCCCGTGCGAAAGTCGAACGAAGGCGCGCTAAAATATTTCCGAAAATTCCTCACTGTCACCTCAGGCTGTCGCGGTTAATAATCCATCGTACGAATTTTTCCTCTTTTTCACATTTCTTTTAATCTCCGCCTCACTTCTCTCTCTCCTCCCTCTCTCTCTCTCCCCTCTCTCTCTGTCTCTCCCCCTTCCCTCCCCCCCCTCTCTCTCTCTCTCTCTGTCTCTCTCTTTCTCACCTTACTTCCACCCGATCCGAAGCAAATCTGTTAAAGTCCCTAAGAGCGCTAACGAAGCGTCGCTCGTTAATTGCCGATTAGCTATATTTCCTTCATATTTCAATTAGCCCGCCTAGCCTGTAACAGGCGGTATACGGAGAAACGGGATGCGCGGCATTCAGTTTGCGAACCATCGATAACAATCCCATTCTGCAGCCGAGTATTTGACAAGTAATGATTCGAAAACGTCGTTAGCGAGCGAAACGCTCCTTTTTTCCGAGGCTCCGTCGGCAGTAATCATTTGGAATAGCTATTACAGGTTTTACGATGCTTCGTTTTGCGCGCTGTGTTCCGGTTGGCTGCCAAATTTTCGACCATGCGCTCGCGGCTGTAAAAATAGCGGGTATGCAGCTAACCGTTCTCGGTTCCCCTAACACGGCAAAGGTAATTCCGACTTGTCGATAAGGTTACACCCGATCGTATAAAATTTACATCCTTTTCGGCCATGCAAATGGCTTGCTTTCATTCTGAAAATATTGCACTCGCCGCTTTTACGCGTGAGCGGGTCGTGCCAAAGCTTTACTCAATTTTCCGATATAAATTATGAACGAACGATTTCCGCAAGGTAGTTTTCACTTTTCATTGCCTTCCTGAGAGACTGACTGCCGTTAAACTTGCAGCTCGCGATGCATATGCAGAGCCAGCCTATCTTTTTTTTCCCCTCTCAACCAAGCGTGGAAGACTAGTTGCGATCGAGCGATTGTTCCTGTCATAAAAGGTACGCGTACAATTTGTGAGTAGTTACCGCCCCAGCGCGAGTGTGCGTAATTATTACCGAAGAGAAACGTTCGACACTCCGTGTCAATTAAACGTAAATAGCTTGGAATCAATTTTAAATACATCGTTTAATTACCGGTAATGGTACTCGTGGGATATGACGCACACGTGCCCACCATAGCAATTGGGTATTTATTTGTTGACGCGATTAAGCGATGGCTTTAGATTAGCTTCGAAGGATTCTCCGCCTGTAATTACTTAAAACCACCGAACGTATTGTAGCATCGTCTCACTTTGTACACTATTACCGCACAATGAATATTACAGAAGAATACAAAGAACACGAATTAAATCGTTGTTCCACTGATTGGCATCCTACAATTGTGCACGAAAAAAGACCTTCACCACGGACGGCAAAGGGTCTAGCCGTGTTACAATGCAAAAAGTGCCCCTAAACCAAATGAGACGTGTCATACGCCATTCGATAGCTTATGGAAAAAGAAACATTTTTGGAGATTGGAAATCCGAAATCTCAACTGAGGGGGTAGTTATAGACAAAAATCAAAAATATGTTTCTTGCCCAATCATTTTTACTCCAGTGGATAAAAAAATTTGAAAAAATTCACGAACGTATCGGCTAACGGTGTACACGTTACAGAATTTTTTCAGATTTTTTGGTTGAAAAACTGAGCTGTAAAAAATTAATAAAAAATTTTTTTTTTGAAAAATGGCAATTTTTCATCGAAGAAGTAAAGTCTCCACTTTTATATTTTTTGTATAGGTACCTATTGTGAATACTAACATACTGAATTTTTTTCAGATTTTTTGTAAACCTGCGCCGTTATAAAAAAAATTAAAAACCGATTGTCCGGTTGCTTTTTGCGTGCCCCACCTATTTGTACAGTAGATCTTTGCATTTTTCCCAATCCACAAGTGTATTATGCAATGTGTAACGCTGCTCGAAGTCTAGAATTGGCGCAGGAGTTGATAAAGCCTTAAAATAGCAAATCATGGAAATTGCGACCAGTACGTTATATTCCAAAGTGTAAACCGAAATTCCAATGGCACCGGTGTGTACATTTTTACGCAAGTTCGAATCCTTATAGGGTTATCTGTTTTTCACACATATTACTTTTTATTCAGAATTTAAAAATACATTGTTCTAATTAATGCTTACCCTCATACGTCGTAAAATCACATGGTTTTTTTAGTTATGCAACATACTATTTTCAAGCACTTGTGTGCTATTGTTTCTTTTCATTATCTTTTAATTTTTAGCAAGGGTTAACAATTCTTAATTATAATTAGTGATAACATCCGTGTTTATTGATTGAAAAGGTTAGAGTAACTGCGATATTTTTGATCTCATGTCAATGTAGATATGAATACTGTGCCTAATATAATCCGTACGTTTTGATAACGCAGTTTATCCTCTTCAGGGAAGAAATAAATTGACTCTGTAATTTAAAGTACATTGTTTTAAAAAGATTATTTGATAGAAAAAGTATTTGGAACATAGATACGGGTATTCACCATTTATATTTAGCATAGATACTTATCTTTAAAGAGTAATAATCACGTATATATAAAGCGACATGACATCCTCAGTGCAGAATTTTGTTGTATCCTCCAGTGTCCTGTGAATTATATAGTTATTTATATATTCTAGTGTTGAGCGTATACCTATACAGTTTTTGTTCTGATAATACTTATCTTTTCGATCGTTGGCGGCATAAAAAGATAAAGTAAATGCAAAACTTTTAATCTTCATCACTGTCCTCATTAATAACTGGTACTATGTTGTCGCTGTTAAATATCCTACTTAATATTTCGGCTGGTCGTACAATCGGTGACAGATACCTTGCATGTGACAAATAATAAATTATTGCTGCTGTATGCGAACAGCATCCGACGGTACGATTGCCATTCGCACATTGACAACAATATCGGCGAATTCCAGAACAACCTATTGAATGTGGCACGTATTCTATGTAACATCTGTATACTTTATTATTAATATGTCTTGACTGCACTTCGAATTTAATAATGTTTGCCTGATCTTTTAAGTAACGGATGTTAATATTGTTTTCAGCTCCATCATTTCTGCTAAATAAGAAACTGCCTGCGATAATTGATACGATCCAGTGAAAAGAATTTTTAGATCCCTCTCCGTCATATCAGGAAAATCGGGTAACTCTGTGGCTGAAATTGGTCTAAATGGAACTTTTCGAATATTCCATCGCTGAAGATCGACCTCTAATGATAATGAATTTTCAATTGTTTGATTCGACATTATTTTGTCAACTATTTCGTCAATCATCCCTACATCTGAATGTAGCCGTTTACCGAACGTGTTTTGTAAAAAACAAGCGATTTTACGACGTATGAGGGTAAGCATTAATTAGAACAATGTATTTTTAAATTCTGAATAAAAAGTAATATGTGTGAAAAACAGATAACCCTATAAGGATTCGAACTTGCGTAAAAATGTACACACCGGTGCCATTGGAATTTCGGTTTACACTTTGGAATATAACGTACTGGTCGCAATTTCCATGATTTGCTATTTTAAGGCTTTATCAACTCCTGCGCCAATTCTAGACTTCGAGCAGCGTTACACATTGCATAATACACTTGTGGATTGGGAAAAATGCAAAGATCTACTGTACAAATAGTTGGGGCACGCAAAAAGCAACCGGACAATCGGTTTTTAATTTTTTTTATAACGGCGCAGGTTTACAAAAAATCTGAAAAAAATTCAGTATGTTAGTATTCACAATAGGTACCTATACAAAAAATATAAAAGTGGAGACTTTACTTCTTCGATGAAAAATTGCCATTTTTCAAAAAAAAAATTTTTTATTAATTTTTTACAGCTCAGTTTTTCAACCAAAAAATCTGAAAAAATTCTGTAACGTGTACACCGTTAGCCGATACGTTCGTGAATTTTTTCAAATTTTTTTATCCACTGGAGTAAAAATGATTGGGCAAGAAACATATTTTTGATTTTTGTCTATAACTACCCCCTCAGTTGAGATTTCGGATTTCCAATCTCCAAAAATGTTTCTTTTTCCATAAGCTATCGAATGGCGTATGACACGTCTCATTTGGTTTAGGGGCACTTTTTGCATTGTAACACGGCTAGACCCTTTCTGCTGTTAGATCAAACTAAATATCACAGTTTTCGTTCAAATTGCCTTCAACGAGAAACGAATATTTAATTGCATACCGGTATGACTGTCAATCAACCAGCGGTTTGGCGACATGAGCAAAAAAATGTTGTGTTGCAAATTGAAGAAAAATGCAAAGGGATCGAAAAAGTCTTGGATGCCGAGTGCGTGTTCCGGAAGAGACGGTACTCATTTTCCCGGCCGTTGATTCCGGATGATCTCACGGACCCTACAAGGCCTCTTCGCGCCATTCCCATCGCAGACTCTTCGCACTCCAACCCCTTCTAAGGATACAGATAGGCAAGGGGGTCTGCCGTTACCAGTCCCATTTCCATCTCGATCAGTCGAAATTGTTCCGACAAAGTCGTAAAATTTTAGTGCCGCGAATTCTCGAACTGTTGTCTCGCCCGCCTGTTTCGTCGTCTTCTTCCTTTCGCCTAATGGATGCCTTCCTACACCCTCCGATCGCTAGAATTCTAGTGAAAAGTATTAGTGAAACGTGGGATTTGAACTTTCTTCCGTCATTGTGAGCTGTAGCGCCGTTAATATTAAGGCCAACTATCGTCTCTGTATCTCGCTACTAACACTCTATACGTTTGAAAGAAATGTTGTGTTTTTTCCAATACTTATAGCTTTTGAAAATTCAAAGGATAATAGCGTTGTGTTGGTTTATTCGAATGAAACCGTTAGTTATTAAAGGTTGTTATCACACGCCGATGTTCAACCATAGCAGGTCAGTTCACTGTACGTTATGGCGTTCTAGTGTAAAGACTAATATATTTTCGTAAAAAACAGTAGCAAATAACGCCTTACACAAAGTTACATCGTCCCATGTAGCCGCGTGCGTTCAGTGTCCCGCATCGCATTCTTTACACCGGTTCTATTGCGTATTTCCATTCACCGCCAATATAACTAGTACTTACCCTTAGTTACTAATTTCCAATCACAGCTATGCTTATACAAACTTTAGAAAAACTATTACCGAAACTTGTATACATTTGAAGAGTTGACATAATACACTTGCAATTCCAATCACATCTAGATTCTCTTGTAAGTACTCGAATAGGATAGAATACGGTGCACAAGAATTAGAAACAGTATACATTTTTTCATGATACAAAAATTTATTAATTATGTTAACTAAATTATGAAAGCTTTAAAGCACGGATAGATATTTGTCGGAAATTTAATGCACGGAATTTTATACCCCTCCCTCATGCAGAGCATAAATCTCTACTAACAATAAATCACCCGCTATAATGAGATATAGGGGGTGTATGGATTTTTTGTTGCTCAAACGATGTCAAAATATTCTATGCGTGAAAGTATGAAAAAATGTGAGAAATGCACGGAATATGCTAGCATTGTGGCCATGTCAACATGTCCAAATTATATTATCACTTTTTCATGAAGTTTCAACTAATCTATATTCATTTAACACTTTTTCTTACATTCGCACGTAAAATACACCGATGTCAGTTGCTTGGAAAACATAATCACAATAGAATACGCAGAACAATTATATCCATATAGATAATCTGTAGAAAGCTCATATGAAGAGTCGCACATTTCACGTACCATCTGTGTTCCATAGGAATTTACAATCAAATATTTTGCAGGACTGCCAATCTTTTTATCAACTAATTGTTTACTTTGTTTAATCTTTGCTGTCTTTATCAAGAGTTACGTACGGGATTAATTACATATCACAAATAAATGAAGTGTAAATCCGATACGATATGAACATGCTTATAAAGCTACAAACACGGACTATTCTTCCGTAAAATTAAGTTCTCAAAATACGTAATATTTTATAAACAAAAGGTAAATATGCGTAGTAATATCACATGACGCGCGTTTCTGTCGGACAAAAAACACAATGTTATAAAAGCAATTTTTGCACCAGCGTTGCATATTGAAACGAATATTAGCGCAGTCAGTGATTTTGACAAATATACTTGTTATTGTTTATGTTGCTCTTATGGGCAAATCTCTTTTACGGCTTTTACCGCGCGTTTACAAAGTCCACCGAGCAAGGGTAAACATTCCGCAAAAGGGAATAATTAAACAAAAAAGGGCGGCAGGTACGGCGAGCGCTGCGTCACAACAAGCCGACATTTCTCTTCAGTCGGTCCTCCTATTTTTTGTTCGGTTAAAAACGTCTTTCCCTTTACAGTTCATGCGGCGCGCTAACGAAATAAATTATGCGCGGTGGCGGCTTGTCTTTATTTACATTAACTTTGCCGAGCCAGCGAAGTTTCTGCTTCTTATTCGTGCCGGTGTGACTGCTGGATATCCGGGTGTTTGTTTTGCGGCTGAGCGATAGGGCTCGTTTGCATGGTGCCATCGATCGTCGCTTGCGAGGACTCGCGATAATTGAATTGTGAATCCAATCAAGCGGAATCGCTCGTCCAGATTACGAAAAGAGATCGTGACACCACAGTATCCTCCCCGCTACTGCTCGCCGAAAGGAAATTACTGCAACCTAAACCTGATTTCGAAGAAATCGTTTCATCTTTTTATCCTCTTAAATGATTCCCCAACTCGCTTGTCGACGAATAAAGTTACCGCTACATCAATGTTACTCCGCGAGGTGGTTCGCGATAGCGAATATAATTATTTTTCAATTTATTGCTAACGTTATAATTTAATGGAATAGGTGCTGCTTGTCGAAAAAGTGAACGGTACAATGGTAAATCAATTGTTATGAATTGACGAAAGTATCACGTCTGACATAGTTATATTCTGAAGGGATGCTAGATAGAAAGTAGTAAACTCTATGCGAAGGATATATGCATAACGGACAGAATAGTCGGCAAGATGGATTTAAAGGTGAATGAAACGTATAGGAGAAACATATTCAATCTAATCGAATATGACAGACACCGATGTTGTTACATAGTGGATAGGTTTCGTGTACCTATCTTTAGCGTATCTTGACATACTAGAGTGGCTTCTCCTTAGTAAATAAATAAGAGGAACAAAAAAAGGAAATAGGATAAACGAAATAAACTTATGTAAATTGAACGTGACAGCAGGGAAAAGTTATGAATGAATTCTGAACTATTGGGTTGAGAAATAAGTTCGTACCGCTTGTTTATACCTAGCAAAACCACTTATTTTGGCAACAAACTTAACTTTTGTTATTTCGTATTATGTATATGAGGCATTCCATGCCAAATCGGACACTTTCCGACCTCACCCCCTTCGATTTTTTTTTAAATTTTATATGTTTTTAAGGTTGATCAAAAACGCGTTCATGAATTTTTTCAGATTTTTTTGAGTGTCCGTTTTGGAAATATGAATTTTCTTAAAATTTGGGCTCTTTTTTTTCAAATGCTCATAACTTTGTGAACAATGGACCAATTTGATCGTTCTTTTTTTCAAAATTTGTGTTTTTGAATGATCTTTCAAGAAAAAAATATGATTTTAACAAAAAAAAAATGTTTCATTGTTTATTTTTCATTTAAAGCACAAAATATTTTTTATCTCAAAACACGCCCCGATCGATTTTTTTGAAAAAATTCTCAAAAACACTTCGATGGATATAACAACTTAAAAAAATTGTCCGATCGTGGGCAAATTCCTCGTTCTATTTTTTTTCTTTATTTGAAAATATCTGTTCTATCAGGTCGTACGTTCCGTTTCAACGAAAAATATTTTTTATCTCAAAACACGCCCCGATCGATTTTTTTCAAAAAATTCTCAAAGAAGCTTGGATGGATATAAGAACTATAAAAAATTGTCCGATCGTGGGCAAACTCCTCGTTCTATTTTTTCTCTTTATTTGAAAATATCTCTCCTGTCGAGTCGTACGTTCCGTTTCAACGAAAAATGTTTTTTATATCAAAACACGCCCCGATCGATTTTTTTGAAAAAATTCTCAAAGAAGCTATGATGGATATAAGAACTTTAAAAAATGGTCCGATCGTGGGCAAACTCTTTGTTCTATTTTTTTTCTTTATTTGAAAATATCTGTTCTATCAGGTCGTACGTTCCGTTTCAACGAAAAATATTTTTTATCTCAAAACACGCCCCGATCGATTTTTTTGAAAAAATTCTCGAAGAAGTTTGGATGGATATAAGAACTATAAAAAATAGTCCGAACGTGGGCAAACTCCTCGTTCTATTTTTTTTCTTTATTTGAAAATATCTGTTCTATCAGGTCGTACGTTCATGTCAATGAAAAATGTTTTTTATCTCAAAACACGCCCCGATCGATTTTTTTGAAAAAATTCTCAAAGAAGCTATGATGGATATAAGAACTTTAAAAAATGGTCCGATCGTGGGCAAACTCTTTGTTCTATTTTTTTTCTTTATTTGAAAATATCTGTTCTATCAGGTCGTACGTTCCGTTTCAACGAAAAATATTTTTTATCTCAAAACACGCCCCGATCGATTTTTTTGAAAAAATTCTCGAAGAAGTTTGGATGGATATAAGAACTATAAAAAATAGTCCGAACGTGGGCAAACTCCTCGTTCTATTTTTTTTCTTTATTTGAAAATATCTGTTCTATCAGGTCGTACGTTCATGTCAATGAAAAATGTTTTTTATCTCAAAACACGCCCCGATCGATTTTTTTGAAAAAATTCTCAAAGAAGCTATGATGGATATAAGAACTTTAAAAAATGGTCCGATCGTGGGCAAACTCTTTGTTCTATTTTTTTTCTTTATTTGAAAATATCTGTTCTATCAGGTCGTACGTTCGTTTCAAGGAAAAATGTTTTTTTATCTCAAAACGCCACGATCGATTTTTTTTTAAAAAATTCTCGAAGAAGCTTGGATGGATATAAGAACTATAAAAAATTGTCCGAACGTGCGCAAACTCCTCGTTCTATTTTTTTTCTTTATTTGAAAATATCTGTTCTATCAGGTCGTACGTTCATTTCAATGAAAAATGTTTTTTATCTCAAAACACGCCCCGATCGATTTTTTTGAAAAAATTCTCAAAGAAGCTATGATGGATATAAGAATTTTTAAAAATTGTGCGATCGTGGGCAAAGTCTTCGTTCTATTTTTTTTTCTTAATTCGATAATATCTATTCTGTCAAACCATCAAATCTGTCAAATATTTTCGTATGAAGAAAAAAAAGTAGAACGAGGAGTTTGCCCACGATCGGACATTTTTCAAAAGTTTCTATATCCATCCAAGCTTCTTTCAGAATTTTTTCAAAAAAATCGATCGGGGCGTGTTTTGAGATAAAAAAACATTTTTCATTGACATGAACGTACGACCTGATAGAACAGATATTTTCAAATAAAGAAAAAAAATAGAACGAGGAGTTTGCCCACGTTCGGACTATTTTTTATAGTTCTTATATCCATCCAAGCTTCTTCGAGAATTTTTTCAAAAAAATCGATCGGGGCGTGTTTTGAGATAAAAAACATTTTTCATTGAAATGAACGTACGACCTGATAGAACAGATATTTTCAAATAAAGAAAAAAAATAGAACGAGGAGTTTGCCCACGATCGGACAATTTTTAAAAGTTGTTAGATCCATCCAAGCTTCTTTGAGAATTTTTTCAAAAAAATCGATCGGGGCGTGTTTCGAGTTAAAAAATATTTCTCGTTGAAACGGAACGTACGACTCGACAGGAGAGATATTTTCAAATGAAGAAAAAAAATAGAACGAGGAGTTTGCCCACGATCGGACAATTTTTTATAGTTCCTATATCCATCCAAGCTTCTTTGAGAATTTTTTGAAAAAAATCGATCGGGGCATGTTTTGAGATAAAAAATATTTTTCGTTGAAACGGAACGTACGACCTGATAGAACAGATATTTTCAAATAAAGAAAAAAAATAGAACGAGGAATTTGCCCACGATCGGACAATTTTTTTAAGTTGTTATATCCATCGAAGTGTTTTTGAGAATTTTTTCAAAAAAATCGATCGGGGCGTGTTTTGAGATAAAAAATATTTTGTGCTTTAAATGAAAAATAAACAATGAAACATTTTTTTTTTGTTAAAATCATATTTTTTTCTTGAAAGATCATTCAAAAACACAAATTTTGAAAAAAAGAACGATCAAATTGGTCCATTTTTCACAAAGTTATGAGCATTTGAAAAAAAAGAGCCCAAATTTTAAGAAAATTCATATTTCCAAAACGGATACTCAAAAAAATCTGAAAAAATTCATGAACGCGTTTTTGATCAACCTTAAAAACATTTAAAATTTAAAAAAAAATCGAAGGGGGTGAGGTCGGAAAGTGTCCGATTTGGCATGGAATGCCTCATATATGTCCCCCTTCACTGTTCAGTATTCCGTGTCAATGCTAAGAAAGTGTATCCGCTGAGATGAATAAGTCGGTGAGCAAGTTCCACGTCAGTGTGTCAGAATGGATATTTTGTTTGTTAAAAAGAGCTGATGTTTATCTTCGTGAATTCATTTCTCTAGTTGTTAAAAATTGTCATATAACCATCAGTTTTCATCTCCTCTGACAATAAAAATGTTTCGACATTGACGCATTGATTTCGGACATTTTCATTGCATGTGTGAGTATTCACTTTTGTGCGCTATGGTCACGCTATAATTTCTCGTCGACGCCTCTGTTCTTTAATTGCTATACTACAGATGAAAGTTGATTGAGGCAACAAGAAAAATGGAATTAACATTCGCAAACGTGGAGCCTTCTGCCGCAAGCAAGGCCGGCATTCTGGCACATAGCGTAGGATTGGTTTTCTAAGACGTTTTCATCAAAGATAGCAATTTCTTTTACGGGTACCAAATTAAAAAAAAGAGTCCCTTTATTGGCAGGGCGAATTGACAATGTACGAAATTCAGAATTTATTGCATGAAACTGATTTTCTTCACACATTCAAACGATTTTGTTCTGAATTCTTTCAATAAAATTATAACGATAGAAGAGCAATAATGTCAAATGACATCAAACATTGAATTCAAGTAATAAGACACATGTATTTACCGATGAAACGTAGGTATATACACCTGTCTCCCATTGACTGTCAGAAATGCGATAAGCCGGAGGCGCGTGAGAAAGAAGGTAAACGCGCAATAAGGAAAGAGGAAGCTTTGGGAAGAGAGGAGGAAGCAAGCTCGTCTGTGGCTAAATAGAGAAGATCGGGAGCAACACGGATGCCGACTTGGATGCTAAGAGAGAACAACGGTGGAGAGGGGGGGAGAGGGGGGAGGGGTGGAAGGCGGAGGTGGTAGGTGGTCGAGGTGAGTCTGAGGGGGATAGTGAATTAAAGCGGTTCGT
The DNA here is from genome assembly GCA_914767735.1 of Anoplius nigerrimus. NCBI lineage: Eukaryota > Metazoa > Arthropoda > Insecta > Hymenoptera > Pompilidae > Anoplius > Anoplius nigerrimus. The sequence goes on from OU612080.1 coordinate 18,418,591, forward strand.
CCTCCCTAACGAAGTCAACACGCGGAGCAGACGGATAAGGCTGCCTTGTCGAGCGGAGACTGTCGTAACAAGCGTAATCTTGTATAAGGCGAACGTTCGAAGAGGGGAAAACTGAGCGAAGCAAGAATGAGAGCGAAAGGGACACGGTGAGGAGAGCGGGAGTGGGGCGCGAGCGATGGAGAGTGGAAGGGCCGAGGGTCAATTGTAGGCAAGGGAATGAAGTCTGGAGGCACTCGGTTCAGCCTCGGAGGGCAGAGGGTAGTTCGTAAGAAACCTCAGACCACGAACACCAGTTATGCCGCTTTCCTGCTTTGGGGTCCGACCTTTGCCTCTCCCTCTCTTTCTCTCTCTCTCTCTCTCTCTCTCTCTCTCTCTCTCTCTCTCTCTCGCTCTCTTTCCCTCTCTCCCCAACCCCTCCTTTCTCGAGCCCCCTGCCACTCCTCTTCCGCCGCCACCGACAGGCACCTCTCGTACCCCCTCCCTTCAACTATGAATCCACCGCTCCTCTCCACCTAACCGTCCCCTCTCCCCCGCCGAGCCTCGTCATCCCCTCCAGGACGACCTGGTCGCCATTAAAATGATAAAATAATGTTTGCGATGGTAAGTGCCACTAAAGCTTTTCGCTTAACCACGACCATCGGCGTCGCCACACCACCGGCTAGTCCTCCTCCTCAGTGAAGGATGGCGAACCCCTCGACTTTGTGCCATCTTGTCGAAGCACTTGGCTCACGCTCGTTCGCCTCGGTGCTAATTTACGAACGCCGTACTCGACACGGCGACGAGTAATCGATTTACGGTCGCAAGGAAGGAAAATGGAAGATCTGAAGTGGGCCGTAGAAAAAGACAGAAAGAAAGAGAAAGCGGAGCGGGGCGCGAGCGGTGTCGTTGCAAGGAATTTAAGACGAGGAGTCTCCGTGGTTTAGAAGTGGATAAAGTATTGACGGACGGAGAATATCGTCCTTATTACTAGCCTCCGCGCATAGCTTTATCTTCTGGACGACTAATCACGAAGTCGCAGACGCTGTAGACGTTGTTATCCCCGTTAGGCTGTTCTCGTCGGCCTCTCTTTTTCACCTTGATTACAGGTTTATATTATTTGCGCATGAACAGAATCGAAAGTAAATACACGACTTAGGAAAATTATTGTATTCGCGGATGTAAACTTTTAAACGGATTTAGGCGGTTTGCACTTTGTGCATATATCAATTGTAGAAGGTGTATATCTATAGTCGTAGACATTGAAATGGAACTGGTAACAGCACGGCGTAGAAGCAACTGATTTGGCAAAATTTTTCTACCAAATACCCTTTCATATGTTTCTTCCCAACTATTATTCCTAAATGTATGATATTGAAATGTTAAGAAATCTCTGAACATCGCCGCTCATGTTTTCAACAGTGGTGCCAAACAGTTAAAATATGTATTGACGTCTCCGCTTCGATTTATATCTATTTGGTTAATAGGCTTTATGGTACACATTTCAAATATAGAAACGTTACAGTACATTTTCATATTAAAATGAGTAAAAAAAATGATTTGTCCATAACAATTAATCGAATATGATTTGATATGTAGATCAAGCGCGGTTGATTAAATTTACTGGCAATCAGTACCAAGAGAGTCTTTCAATGCCAAAAAAAGCACATACATATTGATTACACAGGCCTGCATATCCGACTAATAAATGAATTCTAAATTACATGATTTTTTAACTGCGAAATTGTACAGAGGGAAACTTGTAACCCTCTTGTCGTTCCGCCAATATTCGCTTGAGAACGTGCAATATTTTCTGCGGAATTTTCAGGTTGCATGAACGATATTTGACCGTTCGATCATTCTGAGTCAGGGCGACAAAGCGACAACGTTAAACGATTAAGCCGTGAGCTTTTCATCTCATCATCTGTCGTCTCAGTCTCTCCGAAGGATCGACAAGATTCTACAGGAGTCGCAAATGCTCTCCGCCCCACCTCCATCCGCAAAATCCCTTTCATCTCTTTCTTCTCGTCTTATATTCTCGAAGGCGACTTTCGTTCCCAGTTTAGGTATAAGTGAGGCGGGAGGGGAAGGATTTAATGCCCCGATTAGCCCGGACACGTCGAAACACTTTCAGTACTTTGCTGTGGAACGACGCACGGAGATTTCGTGCCCCCCTTTTACTCATCGTTTTTCTTTTCATACCTTTACCTCCCCCATCTCACCCCCGTCTCATCTCCCTTTCCCTTTCTCTTGAACTGGTTCATCGCCCAATTCCCTAATAGGCAAAAAGCTGCAATCATTCCTGAACTTTCATTTTCGATTCGAGTTACTTCATTGATCGTTGCGATAAGGGTTGCATATTTTATTTATGTAGAATGTATTCACCAACTGGCAACTAATGAGTATACATAAATAGTATTCAATTGATGAATTCGATCGTGCTCAGAGGATGTACCGGATGTTTCGATCCTAATTTCAGTTAAAGTCGCCCATTTCACTTCTGACCTAGTCCATACTTCTTTGCTGCTCCTCTCCCGGGGTCAAGCGTGGCAAATCGGTACTGTCTACCATTTTACATGTCGGGCAGGGTGTCTCTTTTGAAAAGCAAGGAATTACCCCGTCCACGACGGTAAGCTACCCGGCTGTCCACATGCCTGAGAAAGAGGAGAAGGCACGCCGTTGAAAACGTAGACCGAACTGTCGGAGGATAGACGGAAAGACACGGTGCGCAACGTGCTTCCGTGTATTACAGGCGAGTAGTTTGCTGTGAGAAGGAAAGAGCGGGAAAGGAGAAACTGGTGGATGAAAGCGCTACGCAGCTAGAGAGAGAGAGAGAGAGAGAGAGAGAGAGGGGGAGACTGTCTATGGAGGGGGTTAAACGTTGGAACGTGTAAGTGAAATTGAGGCAGTGCATGAAGGTGAGGTGAATGAGCGAGAGGGAGAGATAAAGCGAGGTTATGTGTGCGTCTGTATGAAAGGCAAGACCGCGAGGGTGGAACGGAGAGGAAAGGGGCTGAAGAGTGATAAGGAGGGAAGGTGGATATGAGGCTCATTAAACCGGGAATGCTGATTGCGTTAGCCCTGGGCAAGTCATTCCATCCCCCTCGGTCGCTAAACGACCATGCATTTCCGTTGGTCCTGCATACACGTATGCTCCCACTGACACGTATATTATTTGCACACCGATGCGCATCTGACGATGCCAGTGTCAGTGTAACCAGTACGCGTGTCATGAATATGGAACATTTTTCAGGCCGTGATCGAAAAATGGTATAATCTAGCACAGTCAGGTTTAATCGTTTCTCTATTTGTCTTAAATTTTCTTTGACTGTGACTCGTTTATACGACATTGCACGAATAATTACCATTATTGTAAATATAATACCTTCCTTATTACTTGCGAATGTTAGGTTTCCATGTTCTACTTTCAAATGTATTCTTGTAATTGCAACAATTAGGACAGTGAAAGTGAGGCACATGTAGATATAAACTTATACGGATTGCATTGAGACGACCATAGTGACTATCGCGATTTTGTTTAATTAGTAAAAGTGAAAATATGTGCAACCTTATGTGTGATACTATATCCCATCATAGGTTTGAAGGAGGACATTCCATAATGACATGTTTCTTTCCGTTATGAAGCCTAAGAAATGATTTTTCGAATTTGGTACCGATGTGAATTTAATTGGTTCTCATCCGAGAATTTGAATGCGTCACGAATATGCGTCCATCAAGTTCTAAATCACTGAACAAGCTTGTTTCCACAGATAAACGGAATAAAATAGGAGCATGGAAAAATAACAATGAATTAAATCGTGCACTATTTCTATGTTATAGTGCAAATATCTGCTGCACATACAGTGAATATATAAATTTTGCAAATTGGTATTAACTTGTTCGTACGATCATAAAATCAAGCACTACCTTTGATCAATACAAAATCATTCGACAACAGTATGAGGTATGGTTTGTTTCGTGCCAGACAAGTTTAGCAGTATCCCGAGGCTGGAGCGTTCCGGTTGAAAGCCTTGTTTTGTTTAGCTATTAGAGGACCTCACGTACAGTCTACTAAACTTTCATCTTGATTTCCAGTAACGTTTCTTGTAAATTGGTTCTATGTTACCTTTTCTTTAGGTAGTGTTGCGCAAATCCTGCAGGTACCTTCTGATTCGTTACGATTCCTGTTATACAATGCGAGAGCCCTCTCGTTAGAGAACTTAAAAACTTTTAAAACAAACTCGCGCGATCTGAAATTGAAGGTAGTTTAGCCTCGCCCGGCGACTTTGAGGTCAGTTTGCTTTACGATAACTTTTAAAGTCAATACCCGAATGATAAATACCAGAAGGGCAATACATTTAGCGTTGTAAACTAAGTCTCTCGTTGCAATAGTAACAGTGGCACGTGCGGGTTAGGTAAATGCTGATAGTTTCCGGTCAATTGTGCGCTAAATATGAAACGTCTGTCAGCAGTTGGAATTTACCCACTAATTCAATCGGAACTTTTTAAAGCACCTTTGTACTGACATTTGAAGGAAAACGAAATTAATGCGAATTAAGGGATGGGCACATGACACGAAAAACAAGAAGGAATAAATTGTAAATTATAAACGGAGCTCATTTCAAAGAGAAAGTGCAAAGAAATAAATCAACGGAAGGGATTAAAATTGTCTACTTCACTTCTTAACTCGGAGATATAACTGTTCTTCTCGTGAGTCCTAAAAAAAGGAATGACTTCCTTCAGCAACGATAGTCATATTGCTGCAAGCAGCTTATTGTTATCGCAACTGCGATGTTAGCGTATTTTGACACGCTAGCTTACAACAAGTGTTCGCACCCAGTAATTAATGTTATAACAGTGAGGGAACCGCCACCTGAATTGTCGTTTGCAGATGGACCGTTGTGCATTTTCGTACGTCATAATACGAATAGTTCCATCGCTTCTTACATGAGCCAGTTCAGTAATACAGAATTGGGAGGACATGCAAAATAATGTTTGCACATATTCCATAGTTTCCAGTCGGAGAGTTTCCCTACCGTCCCGTCGATTGACCGATTTACGATCGGGAGAAAGATTTGCAGTTTCTACTTTGCCGTAGGCCTCGCTCGTCTGTCCAATTCACCTCACGGCCGGTACAGAATCTGAATTCAAGTTCGGCCTCCCGTATTGGTCGGTCATTAAAAAGCTTTCAGCCGACCAACCGACGCTTCACTCCATACGTCGGCGCGTCCATGTCCATGGAAAAATATTTTGTCGACCACGGGAACTTCCGAGCGGCAAAAAAAAAAGTGGAAGAAAAAAGAGAAGAGGGACGAACGGGACGCGGAGTGACGGTCGGGATGGGCCATGACCGCCGATCGAAATCCGCTGCCTAGCGCGCTTTTTTTCCGAAACGGCAATCGTGTCTCGCGTACACCGACTCGGAGTTCCAAGGATTTTTTCGCTTAAAATGCTTTTTTCCATTTGGGAGGCGACGTACAGGGACGGAAAGTTTCATCCGATTACCGGGAAACATAGCCTTGTTGTTCAAGGTACGACTAAAAATGTTCTTGATATAGAGCCATTTATTTCGTTCGTTTTTCACCGTCACACGTAGAGGGGCGTGGAATCCTTGTACATTTTGAGCGGATTTTTCTATTCTTTATTAGCGGGCACGCAATCGAGCTTGCAATTGACTATTCGTTATTGATAATGCTGCCAAGCGGGGTCCATTGAAGCGGTCATGCCGCTATGCGATACGTGCTAACGGTATCAAACGTTTGTTCTGCGAATACGTATCTGCCGCATAACGCGTAAAAGCTCATGAATACGCATGAATGCCCCGGCAGAGCGGTAAGAATATAATGGAATTCTGGGATGTAAGCGTGTCGCGTTAAAATGCGTGTCAAGGTGTTCGCTGTAGCTGACGTGTCATGCAGGTGGCACGAGACATCTCTATGTACCGCCACCGTGCAAGAACAGGGGAGAGAAAGGTGGAATAAGATGGAAGGTGTCGCACGGCTAGGTTAAATGTTAAACAGTACTCGGCGCTCTGCTTATTGCGTGCGTCGTTCTACATGAGACTCTACTCAAGCTAATCTGTTGTCGTTACTGTGCAATTTGTTATTGGATTCCCGTGACGAATTTACACCGAAAGGCGGGTAGTAATCGTTCCAATGAGTACCAGCCTCTCACCATCTCAGCCTAACGGTTCATTCGATTACCTTGACAGAGTTATTCCAATTTGGCCTGGCTGCGAGTTAAGCGAATTAGAAAGTTCAACTTGTCAAATCAAGTACACGTCTTGGGACCAAAAATTTGGATTTCCATCGTTTCCGATAGCATCATGAGTTTATTATGTACAGATATTTTGATCTGAAGCTACCGTCTGAAGTTCACTGTGCAACAACGACAGGTAGGTCGGAATAGAACTGTACAATGTAGTCCAGCACAAGTTAGAATGCCGTAAACTTGAATTGGTTTACTTATCGATCGGAAAGTCCAGTGACGCTCGATTTGGAGCATAATAATTAGACCTGCGGGGCGGCGGAAAAGCTTAGGCATGGGACAAATGAGAGATAATGTCGGTAAAGTTCTCGGCGTAAGTTCGACTTTTTGCAACATTCTATGCCTTTTCTCGGTGCCGATTCAGCGCGATGCATTCGTAAAAATTCCTCACATATGCTAACACGCGACGGTCACGGTAGTTGCCGAGCGAGCATATTTCCCGTTCTTTCCTCCACTTGCTTCCTTTGCCCCTTTTTCACCGTACGAAAAATACAACAGGTAATATCCCAACCGTGTATTTGCCTGTAAAATTACTACGCCTCCCCGGGGTAGTGGAAAAAAAGCATGTTCTCGCGATCCCAGGCGTATTGACCTCTCCCCGGCTGCATACCTGCCGAATCTCTCCGTCGCGACGCCGCCCGAAGCTGACGCCCATCACTGTGACATCGTTCCGATACCAAACCGTCCTTTTTTAGAATCCTTCCTTTCAATTGCCCCATTCAAATTTTACCTTTCAATCTCCATTATTCCCTGCGATATCGTTCATTCTTCTTACCATTATTATCGGTTCGTTCTTGTATTCGATTGGTCGGCTAGTCATAATACTGTGGAGGATACTTTTATTCTTGCAATGCACAGAGAAAGTGACACGTGTTTTCCGATTGGGGCCAATCATCCTCGTGCGGAGAGTTCGATGACGAGACCTCAAACATCGTAGAGAATCAAAGTAGCCGCGCTAAATGAGAATCGCTCGTGGAAAATCATGCATGAGAATAACTGGGATGTAAGTAAAAATACGGAAATAGTGAACTTGGATAGCAGGCGTTTGAATGCATTTTCAAACTTTGTTATCATTACCTGAATATTTCGTTGTTTGTTAATCGTTGAATTAAAGGCAGGAAATTGAGAAATGTGTCTGCAAGAAATAAAACAGCGACCCCAATAGGCATGAATTGTTAACGCTATATAGAGAAGAAAAGTGGTGTCAAATAAAAGTGTACCTCGATTTAGCTTGAGTAAACAAGTGACCGATTCAACGATCGAGTACTCCAAAGTAATCGAAATCTATGTGGAAATAAAAGGACAATACAGGGGGAAGAAGAGAGGGTGGTGGAGGAGGAAGTGGGCGTAAAATGGACCTCCGATGAGCGGAGTAAATCGGAAGGAGGGGGATGTTAAGGAAGGAATGAGTTGGAAAGACGCAATAAATTACTGACAATTGAGACGCCATTGATCCAAAATAAGTAAGCTCTTAGTCTTCGATTAAGGTTTGAGTATATGTTTTACTTATCATTGAAGAAACTTTCACTCATGTTATTTTCAAATATTTCTCATAACACATCTTTAATTGGTTGTCTGTTTCAGTCTATTAAGTAAGCTGCTTGTTGTTTCTTTGAAGGGCAAAAGTGAAAAAGAAATAGTAATAAAATTACAGTAAGTCCCCTTTTCGTGCGGTCCGATTTTGTTGTGTGCTAACAAAATCCTCCAAAAAAGAAACTGCCCAAAATAAATCGCACAAAAAGATACCGAATTAAAACGGACCGCACAAAAAGAGGACTTACTGTATATTGTGAAACGTATTATACTTACCTTGACATATTCTGCTGTGTTTTTACTGTTTGCCATTTGTTATTTCGCTTCATTTTTATTCACGTGAATTCGTTCGCGTCTTTTGTTCGATACCCAATCTGTTGCGCTGTTTTTGTAATGGCTATTTTTCCACCTACCAGTCTATCCGATTTCCCGTGATTGTGTTTTCTTGGATATTTTCCTTCGGTTTTGTGTATCCCTGATTATTTTTTCCCGTCGCGCGACATAACGGTATGTTTCGTTTTCCTACAGGGCATTGGAAGTCGGATATTAGGGTATCGTAAGAAAGATTTATGATATGACGTTACATTTTCAATGTAGAAAGTGGAATAATTTTACATTTTAAATATTGCATTGAACCATTCCACAGGTGCTCTATTAATGTTTTTTATATAAAAAAGTAGGGGTTTTAAAATTGTTGTAACGGGAGTTGTAACGTTAAAACACATAACATGAGTATATTACCACTTTCAGCAGGCCAAACACTATTTGCAAGTTACTGATTAATTTGTAATAAACACATCTATAACGAATTTTTTGTTAATCTGGTGTTTTGAACGTGGAAAGTTACTAGAAACTTCTATACTCATGCATTAGAATGGATCATGGAGTGTCGTACTGAAAAATCAAGTAACTACAAATAAATTTAGGTGAAGTTTGGAGTCAGAAATCAGTATTTGCAATAAGACAAACGAATTTTTAACCAATAATTAAATATAAAAATAAAAAAAAATAAATAAAAATAATTTTGCACGAAAAATTAATTCACATGCCACAAAAGGTATACATGAAACGAAATGTTTTACAAATCTACCTGGCCATTTTGTAAAATAAAATAATCCATGTTATGTTACATAGATGTTGTAATAAAGTCAACCGCATAGACTTAAAAATATTTGTTCTTTTTTAATTTGTGAAAAAGGTGTAGAGGTCATTTGGCAGCACCAGTATACATCGTTCATTTAAAAAATTGGAAAAGTTGTGTATCTTGTTCAAGTCCTTCGTTGTGGTACGTAAAGGGAGCCCAAAGCAATCACTTTAATTTGTTGAGCTTAAGCGTAAAAAAATGAAGAAAAGCTATCCAGAACTGTATAGTTTGCTAAATATTATGAACGAGAACATCAACTTACTAGCGTTTTATAAATAGTGAAATTATTCTTAGTGAGCTAATGCCAACGTAATATTCACAGGTTAGCTGTATAACGGTTATTTAGGTACAAAACAGCACTGTTATATCAATAGTCATTCTAAAATGAAAGGAAAAGAAGACGTAAGGGTTCGCAAAATACAAAAATTAACCTCGAGCGTGTGCTATACATCAATTTAAACGTATTTACAATTCCGTTCTAGCGGTAATTGCACTACGGACAATTGGTAGATGGAGGTGAGAGCTATCAGAGATAATAGATCATTATCAGAGCAATCTTATCTCACCACGGCTATTCTATTCCAATCTGCAATCAATGTCTTGTAACGTGTAATCACGCTGAAGCAGAAGCTACGCATATTGACGACAGAATGGAAGTTTGCGGTAATATATACAATCCATTGGCAATCAGCGAGGCGAAGGCTGGAGGGAGTGAGAGGTGAGAATGAAAGAAAGATCTTTGAAGATTTTGAATTTTGCAGGAAGACTGGGGCTCGTACATGCCGTATATAACGGGCGTAGGGCCAGAGCCCCTCTAAATATTCATATCGCGTTTCGCAGGCGGCAGCAACGGCGTATCCAGCATATGGATCGGCAAACGAGTATAACCGAAACGTACGAAAGCCATTAGATGCCGGATGAGCGGTATTTATTTGTCGCTTAATTGCCCCTTGGCGGGGTTATGTGACCACACGTTAGGGTAGAACGTATGCGAATTGACGAGTATACGAGTAGACGCGAGCTTAACGTCGCCTCTTAAGCGAATCGGTTCTTCAAATTACCTGAGAAAATGAAAGCTGTCTGCTCAAGAAGCCAGTGGGCAGAGGGCTCATAGGCTAGGTACGAACTGTCTGTTTCCACTTAGCTATTTAACCTGCCAAGGATGACATTTAATTAGCCATTACCAATTATACCGAAGACGATGATCGTTAGCAACGTTGATAAGTTCGTCTAGAAGTAACGAATGGTTAATTGCGACGTGATCCTCTGACTCTTGCCATGATCAAATTTGCACAATCGATATAGCCAGTAGAGAAATTTAAGGGATCAAAGCCAAACAGTTTTTTAACACAACTTTTCCTGTTCGCATTTTTCTATATCTCATTTAGTGAGGCTAGCAACATATATCACATATTCGTGTCACTTAGTGCAGTTTTTGCAAGTGATATTCTAAAAGTAACATTTACTTTGACCCATGATGTATAGCGGTTGGGAAGAGAGTATTCCCGATTTTCAAACGTAGATGGCATTCCGTTTTTTATTGATGAGGACCAGAAGTTATATGATTGCGGAGTAGTAAAGTTGCGGAAAAATAGCAAAATGTCATCGAACGAAGTGGAAAATACACTGTTGATTGAACTTTATTCTTTCCATAAAAATATGGATTTCATTTTACTACAAAAACAAACTTACTTTCTTCCCGAACTGATAATTATATTGTGAATTTTTTAGATACGAACTTCTTGAAAACTTTTTTAGCCTATCATTTAACGTCGAGATATCAAAAATAGTGACGATTCTGTTTCAACGGATATGAGAATGGTATCAAGTTATAATTTGAAACTGAGGAATTTCAATTCTACTAACACCCAAAATTGTAAAGACTACGCGATAATCACTGTCCGTACGACGGTCGCAGTGTACTTTTGGGTATTGACACGGGACCTTAACGGTGCCAGATGCGTGTTCCATTTTTAAAGGGAAAACAACATTGAAGGATGTTAGTTCCATGTGATTTATTTTCGTTGATCGGGTGAATCGAACGCCAAACAAACCTTCCACCACTTTCGTCAGCTCCAAAACAGTTTTGCATCTTTCTGATTTGAGTGTATGAAAGGAGACTTGGCGAGTCTCCCTGTTTACGACATTTCCCGAAATGTGTCGTTCGCATTCGGTCGTTGAAACATTCTTTATGCTTATTAGTTGACCCCATTGAAGAGGTGAAAAAGCTGTTGGGCGTCGAAAAGATAATCAATTGAATTGTCAATTTTTGCTTACTGTCCGTGTTTATACTTCACCTTGCTAATTTACCCATGTTTCGAGAATACTGCATTCAGCTTCATCAGGGTCCAAGCCACAGCGCACTCAATGTAGTCTGTTCAACAGGCTCCGATGAACCGAACTGCAATGTTTGCACAGCTTCGCTGTATTGACAATGTAAATCGCAACATCTCGGGACCGAAATTGGTTATACGAACTTATGTTCGTGGCACGTTAGTAAGGTTTATAAGCCAGCGCAAAGTGTCGTTTCGCATGTATGGTATTAATCATGACTTCAATCTTTTAAACTGTTATTTTTATATAAACACCGTAATAGTATAAAATATGTGCATAATGTAACATTGTGTTTACGTATATAAATTAGCTTTTTCAGAATAATGTACATTGTCAGTTTCGGTATGTACAGTACTTCAATTTGACTACTGCTTTTGTCCATCGGTCATAGTTACAATGTTTTCGTATCACGTTTAATTAGCGTAGAACCCATTTATGAGAAAATACGGACACCTTGCGACGTTGTTATGCAAAACGTACATTGAACAACGTCTGTTACGCTGCGGAAGCGATGCTCTGCCATCAGCTTGTGCCGATATCCCTGACCGAATGTGTAAATTCATCGGCCACTTGAACTTTTCCAGACGGCTCTTCCGTTACATATTACCGCACACGTAACCTATACATGGCCGTATCGTTCGACACACATTTTCTTTGCTGCCATCGTGTTGGATATTGGTAAAGTTGTACTCAACATCCGGTAACTCCGACAAGCCCCCACCCCTTTGTAGTACTGAAATTCCCAACCCAGATGCTGCAACCCTCCTCCTTCCACATCGTCTCCGTCTCCTTTACTGACCTCTCGTTCATCGCCTTCTTTTCTTCATCGCCCTCGGGGTAGTCTCGATGTTGCGCCCAAACTTTTTTCACCCGTTATGGCCAGCGCAGAAATAAATGAAAAAGTGATAAGGAAAGATGAGACCAAGGAAGAGATAGAAGAATGATCAGGGTGCGGGGCCAAAAAAGAAGTGATAAATCGATTTGAACAGATGCAGAACTTCGGGAGCGATACGTTATACCTATCTTGGAAATGACCCGAAAATGCCATACCAATCAATACTCTTTGTTATTATTGTTTCTGTGACGCAAATTCAGGCGTGTATGATACACCTTCTGTAACATTGCTATTACGTTTGGAAACAATACAAAATTATATTCGAATTAAATTCTAATAAGACGAATATTGCGATCGGAGCAGATGTATACATAGCAGTAACGACGACGAAACCTTTTTAATTGACACGATTGTCGTCACTCAATCGATATATAAAAAAGAACTAAATGACGAACGATACGAAAAGTTATTCTTAAGCAAAGGTCCAGACAGTGTAATTGAAATATTTCTGTCCCAGATATTGAAGAGGGTAATGTCAAAATACCGAGGTAATAGGGGTTGAAAATTCGGTCAAAAGATATTGTATTCGAAGAAGTTCGTGCGGGGGGGTAGACATAATTTCTGTCTCCGTTCATGTGTGAAACGTCGTTAACACGGGCGCGCACCGGGCGGGTCTCTCGAAGCGATGGTGCGTGCGGATAAACGAAACACGGATATCCGCTAATATCGGCGGATTCGTGCGGCCGAAAAACAAGCGCGAGTACGGTAGAGGATGCTCGGACGTTGTCGGTATAGGCGTGTGCCGCCCCCGTATATACGCTCGTGGGCCAGTAATTTTTTAATTGCGTTCCCATCGGACATTTTTATGGTCGACTATTCTCGTGGCAGTATACCCACATCCTGGCTTCCTCCACCCCGCTGTGTTTCCGCACTCGAGCCCCCAACCCAGCTACCTCGCAACCCTTTACCTCCTCCCCTACCCTCCCCTTCGACCCCTGTCAGCAGCCCTCTATACCGGACTTTCGCCCTTCCACCGCCGCACGCTACCGCCACACGCGGCCAATGTATGTATATATATATATATGTGTATATATACATATGTATATATACATACACTTTCTCGTATACTCGCTTTAAGCGCTGAGCACGGCTGCAATGCGAAATTAAATGAATCTGGCTGGGTTCACGAGCGAACGAAAACGCGCGGTAAATACGATCGTACCGGACATCCCGTAGCGCTGCATCCACACATATGAGTGCGTGTTTAGTTGTCGCTCCGACGCTCCTCACATATGCACCGTGTTTTTCTCCCTTTTCGACTACCTCTCTATTTTCCTCCCTCGCCACCTACTCTCCCTTCCTTCCTCCGACCTTTCTCCTCACTCTCCCCCTCCCCCCGCTCTCTCTCTCTCTCTCTTGCTCTCTTTCTTCATATACATTCATATAAATCCGTCTTCACTTAGAACTCCATCACTTCTCTTATGTCATCGCGTTATCACATGTAATTTTCTCAGTTTTGTATTCTGTGACTCTATAACCTTTTCGTGGCAAGTTGGTTTTAGCACATTTGATATAATAGTTTAGATTACAAATTGATGTGTGTAAAAAATGCAACATTCAGATTGGAGTGGTACTGTAAATTGCTTTGTTTCATTATCATTGATGGGCTGGAAATAGCAATGCGCGAATGAGAGTATGCAATAGCCACGGTTGAGGTTTTCGATTTGTGATATAGATACCTTTTTTTTTATATTTACCTGAACAATGTAATAGGATCCGGCTAATTTCATTGAACATGAAACACAAAACGTACGCATATTGAAGCATGGAAGGAATTAAGGGAAATTAAAATGTTAAACCTGTTTGGATATATTATTCTGTAATATTAGTAGTAAAAGCTATTCGCCTATAAATTTACTTGCGATGTATATAATTGTATGCATATAATTTTTTATTTGTCTTTATACATTTGGTGAGGTTTTCACTTATTCGTGCCAACACCTGTAGGTTGCATCAATATATTTTTATGGCAACAGCGTTTCATAAATCAAAAGTGTCTATTTGTTGATGCTACCTGTATTTATATTTGGAGATTTTTACATTTTTCGAAAATAATCTAGTATTTTAGGTAAGGAAAATATTGAATATGTTGTAACATTCAATTAACATGACGCCTTTGAGCACTCACTAAATATTCTGGTCGATTGTTATAGATTCACAATTAATAATTAGTACTAGTCAGCAAAAAATCTCAACATCTGTGTTAGGATGTAAATCTCCTCTTAATTCGCCATGTCACATTATCCTCCCCACTCCTCTGTCTTCAACTGCACCTTGTTCTTTACTTTTGTTTATAAATCATCGCGTTATTACTATTAACGTACACTGGTTTATTTATATTTACAACCTCTTGGTAGTCAGAAAACATTGTTACGCATTTCGTACTAGGAACAAGCATCATTTCGATTTGCTTTCAACCACACTGAGTTCGTCACATTTATCCTCAGTATTTTATGCACTTGTTACTGTACAGTTTTCATAAAATAATGTATTAAATATGCACACTTTTTCGAACTAGTTGCGCATTCATTAATATTACAGTGCGACGAGAATATCAGCAAAGTTACAGGGTCCCGCTAGCAAACAATTTGATATATAAAGTAATTTTATTTCACGCTAGTCATTCGCTTTCATTCTCGCTACCTCCCCTTCCGTTCCTTTATTGTTCTCTGTAATTATGACTTCCCGATTATATCAGTCTGTCTCGACTTTACCGTGGATTCCGCGGATAAGATCTAAAGCCTGCCTAGGATCAGCGCAGCTTTTATTAGTTCGAAGTTGAGTAGGCACCTTAGCCCATCGTCTTCTTCCTTCACAGCACATACTCTCACTCTTATTTCCCCCCTGCTCGGCTGTGGAAACATCGGCGCGGAAAGAGGAGTGGTTATTGGTGCGTGATGTAAGAAGAACGGCGAGCAAGAGGCGAAGAAGAGGTGGAAGAAGGAGCGGAAGAGTTGGACGAACGAAAAAGGAGAAACAAAGGAATGAAGGGGGACAGAGGACTCGAATTCCCAGTAGATCACTGTCACGCCGCGAGAAGCCAATATAAATACCTCAACGCCTCCTCTCTCACCCTGCCAGTTTCTGCCGGTGCCGCCTTGTCCTATTGCCTCTATGTACATAAGTTGTACGCCGTTGGTTGCCGTTCACTGTAACCCCGTCTGTCCCGTTTGTTTCGCCGCGCGCGCGAACGTAACCGAAAGAGAAGCACGAGAAAAGGTAAACTGCTTCAGCGGGCGAGGATTGTTCGCGAGAATAAGAGATCCAGAGTGCAGAGAGAGAGAGAGGACGATGAATAGTGGAAATGTTTCTCATCAGGCAAAATAAATCATAGGTGACCGAGAAATTTGCTCAATCCGAACGTGCCCGTCTTTATTTCTCCGTCTAGTCCCTCACTTTTGTTACACTATTTTTCGGTGCAACGATCATACTTTGAGTGCTGTGTTATCTAACTACTGTGTTGACCGATTAATGTTGAAAATGGGAGAGTCGGCTTGTTATGTAACGCACTGTCGGTTAATATTGACTTTCACTACTAGTTCTGAATTATACGGGTATGTAAAGGTATGAATGTAAACTGTTTGAAACATCCAGGAAACTCTCCCAATATTAAGTAAAGATGAGGCAAGTAGATTTTTTAAATGTCAAAAGGACAAAGACCGTTGCGCGAAATTTATAAATGTCGGAGGTTGAAATGTGGGAAAGATCAATAGTCCAAACAAGTTTAACGTTTATATTTAAGACAAGCAAAAATACGCAGTGTAAAATATTTTGCTTCAGGCGTACGAATATACTTTATTAAAATGGATTTTAATAAGGAATGATAAATCAATATAGAAATCAGAAACTGAGGATCGAAACGAAATTGCAGTTACTACCGAAACGCTAAAGAAAAAGATCAACAAAAGGCGGTTAAAAGTATAAGTGATTAAATGAATAAAAGGAAAAAGCGCATTCATTTGCATGACCGAGTGAGTGAGACGTTAAACAAAAATTGAGATGTAGTGGGCAACATTGCCAAAGAGCAGGAAAATGGTGCTTGTAGTGCGCCATAGTTTGTTGAACTCGGAAGGAATTATACCCGTCGGGAGAGACTGAATTATTCCACGTTCGCGCTACTATTTCTTCTCATGCCCTCTGTTTCGCTATTTCTGGAAGGTCAACACCTTCGGAAACGTTCCCAACGCGGTACAGTGAACCGCCAGACTCCTCATTTGTACTCTCCTTCAAGCGGAGCGAAAAATCTGTCGTATTAACTCGTCAGTCTAGATACACTTTTCGGTATCGCATTTTACTTCACTCACTCGTCGTTAGAGTCCTTTTTCGTACTATCCCCAAAGTGGGTATCCACCATTTTTCTTTCATTCTGATTCCATTTTCTCCGCCGTTATCCTGATCTATCGTCCTTGCGCGACCTAAACGAATTAAGGAAAAGAAAAAATGAATTTGACCAACACTGCCCGGATCTGACTCCATGGCGACGTTGCGAATCCTGAACTTAATCGGGCAAACAATGCGATACAAAGATAAAATGGAAAGTACGGCTAGCGGAGGGCAAAAAAAATCGTCTGGTAATGCACACGGCGGAAAGACGACATTGGTAAAACGACTGAATTATTCCACGTGCACACGCCTATTCCTTCTCCCCTATCGAGTCTCTTTGTTCCCTTCGGGTGGGTCAACCTTGCCACTCCCGACACTCGTTTTTCATCTGTCTCTCGGAGGACGTCGCGGCGAATTGGCGCCCTTCCTAGAAAGGCGTCCGTGGCTTCTGTTTTGCGGAACCGCCGAAAGGGGAAAGAATAGGGGGGTATCTCGTCACGTACGCGACTCTGCGTGCAGAATTAAAGGAAACTTTTCTTCGAAACTTCGATGCTCTTTCCCCTACTCGTCTATATACGAGCTGATCGCACAAAGAACTTAAGACTGCTTCTTAATATTAACTTCTCCCATTTCTACCTCTATCTTTCTCGTTACGATACCCCTCCCCTCGCAACAATACCTTCCCTATCAACGTCAGCGAGGCGTCAAACTTGTATCAGTTGTACGAGCCCTCTACTACTTTTTTAATCTAGATTATTTTACAGGGTGTGAATATAGCTTTTTGTACCTGAAACAATAACAAACGGTTTCGGGGTGATATGAAAATATGTAAAAGTCAACGAAAACGATTAAGTTTATAGTTTTTTACTGATATCGTTCATTTTGGTCAACATTTTACACAAGGGCGTTTTCCTGCGGTTATATTTAGTACTGTTCTTTACATCAGTATCGATGAGATAAACAAAAAATACCCTCACCCAGTGAAACAATATAACAAGCCAGTGAGTGTTAAGTCTTCAGTTTAGCGGGCAACGTTATTTTCTATCTATTATGTGAATTATTGAGTACACGATTTTTACCCCAAAATCTTGAGTTCACTGAACCTGCGCATTATCACCGGAGCACACTGAACGTATACATATATACGGCAAAATCGAATGAATCGGACGAAAGAGTGGGAAAAAATACTTTCAAATAAATCGGAAATGCTGGAACGTAAAGTAGGGAAGGCGGCAAATAGGAAAGACACGGTGAAAAGACGGGGAGAGTCATGAAAGAGTGGGATCAAATGAGTTGAAGCGTAGAATTCTCCGATAAAAGGAGCAACGAAGAGAACGTGTCGTTTAATTTTCTATTGGGCTTCCGCCGAGAGCTTGTCTGTGTCTGGCGTAACACATTACTTTTATCACCTTGATGATCAGGGGATGATTTTATTGCCGATCTCGTATGCCGTGTGAGTACGGTACTGCTTTAATGAGCAATCTCCCGTCCCCTCTTGTCACCCTCGTCCAAGTCTGTTTTCCTTCTCTTCCCCATCAACGAACGACCTCGAGTTTCCACTGCCCCTCCTCTGCCCCTCTTCCTCTGCTCCCTTCTCCCTCTGTCTCTCTCTCTCTCATTCTCTGAAATCACCAACAGCCTCCGACCCATTCTTTCCTCTTCCCCCGTGTCCTTCTCCTTGCATCCACCGTTTTGCACTCCCTCTCCTGCCGAAAGGCTTCGGCCCTGCACACACACACACACACACACACACACACACACACACAGATAGACACTCACACTGCTTTCTCCCTCCGCCCTCACAATTACGTTGCACGTGCTTTGACTAAAGAAATGTACACCATATCTACTGTAGCCCTAGCTATACCTCCTCGTTTCCTTCCTCCCTGCTCTCCTGATTTCTGCAGAAAAGAGAAGGATCCGTATGGCAAGTGACAGACAACCTTTTTCTTTTTCCGTACCTTTTCGCATCCTCCCTGCTTTGTTCTCACCTTTCTTCACAGTTACCTTTTCACCTGAACGTGTAATTCTTTTCTCACTTCATCCCTTTCACCCTTGCCGTCCCAATATGTTTTTATAATCAGGTGCAATCTCGATTGAGACACTTGAAACGTCGATCAGAACAAGGTGTGCCGAAGTTGTTTCTGATTCTTGGCAGTAACGATGACATTTAAGCAACGCGCGTCGGTAGTACGGCACGACTGTTTTCGAATCCGATATTTATTAAAATAGGTTCGTTGCGACGATGGTTACACGATTCTCTTTGGTTTCTGCCTTCCCTTTCTCAGTTTTCAGCCCCAACATCATGAGCAGCCCATCCTCGTTCGGCCTTTGACTACCGCTCAGACGAGCAACAGCAGTGGCACCCTTTACTATATGGGGGAAAACAGCCCTTGTCGCAAAGCCACGTTCTTCGCCGTGCCAGATGCTGTGGAACTAAACTAAACACCGAGGGTTTCGCATAACGCCTCTACCCTCTCGCCTCCAATGACCTACACTTATCCCTCGATGTAGCATCCTGTCGTGCGTGTGCCCTAAAAAGTATCTACGGGTCATTGAGGTCGAGCTAGAGAACAAGATGTGGCATGTTAACTTTTAATAAAATGCATCTTACGTTACTTGGGAATAACGGAACGGATCCACGTGAAGAATATTATTATCTAATGCCATCCCTTCATTATGCGGAATTGGGAACGTAGTTGTTTTGCAAAGTTTTTATTCAAGTCAAAGTATAGAAAAAGGACATCATAAGCGGAAGTTGAATATATATGTACACATAGTGAATAGTTTAGGTTAATTACGTGTCGTGTACGGGTTTATTATTAACGGCAAAACATGACTTTGCATGATCGTGAAGTTCTGGATACTTTAATGCCGTTTGTGTATCTTGGAGTACGTGTTTACTTTTGTACGTGGGACGTAATTGGGGTAAATCAATTAACACTCGACATTTTATCAGTCTTCCCAATAATGCCATACAATTCTTTATTATTCGTTAATATATTTATACTAGTATAATGGTTAAATAAGTGCATTTAATAAGCTGTAAGAATTCATAATTTTTGTTGTTATGGAGCAGTGAATAGAAAATAACTTTCAGGGGTGGCTCCCGATAACGCATAAACTGTTTCATTTTATGCGGTTTGTTCTGCGAACTTAAATTGTTTTTACAAAATCTCTCTGTTTGCCAGGTATTATGAGAAAATATTTCACGCTTTACGTCCTAAGTAATGGAAAGAATGATTGCACGTTTCATTAATCGTTTTGAATACCTATTCTTTTAAATATTTGTTGGGAAAAGACAATTTACGTAAAGTGGGCAAGTAATGTTTCAATATTTAAAAATTACGTAGTAAATAACATTCAGCCTCTGAGGTTGCAATGTGTTGAGGGCCGACTGAAGTTTGATACATTAATGTAACGATAAAGCGCATGTTGATTAATATAAGCTTGTGGGACTAATCGTTCGCAACATGCTGATGGCAGTTGTGCAAAGTAAACAGCATTGGATAGTTCCCGAAAGGACGATATTTCTAGAACGTCACGAAGAGACGAGAACTCCGGATTTGACTTTTGGCGAATCGGGCGAGGTCACAGTTAGTTGTCGAACTAGTCAAGGTTACCTATCTGTAACCAAAATTCGGGACTTTGCCTTTGAGAGACACCATGAATCGGTATTAACCAGAACGTGCAAGTGACTGTTTGGCAAACATCAACTGACGGTAGGCGTGTATCGATGCACAAGGCGGCCTTACGTTAATTGAAGTCGATGTTGCATATATCTATGTACGCAGCGGTTTAAACGTTATGTAAACGCCTGTTTATCCGGGAAATTGTGAAATTTGTCCAATTCCGCGGTTAATGTTGACCTCAGGCAGCCGATTCTTCAGCCGTTCAATGATTTCTGCACTATTTGCGATGCCAAAATGTATCTCTGACATCGTAAGTTCTTATGTCAGTTTATACCTGTTACTATTGCGCAATATTGCAGTTTTTATAGTATATGTGTGTAATTGTCTCCGTACTTCCACATATCTTTGACATCGTTCTTACCGTGTTAAATATCCAAAACGTTTACCTCCAGTCTATAGTTCTCGTACGCACTTGCTTAAATTCTCCATAAATTCATTAGCGACGAAGAATCCGTGTAAACTCAAGTGTGGCTTACAGTTTTCCACGTGCAGAACATTATCACTCAAGCAGGAATTTTCCTCGGTAATGTTTCCGCGCAAAAGTCGCGCAAATAATTGGCACGGCTTAAGGCACACTTTGGGGAAAATGCGTCGTATACGCTTGCTGGCTTTGAAAAGTTTTGCAATCGCCTTAAGTGCATTCGCGTGCGCGACTTAAGACGATAATCTACACGGACGAAGCAAAGATGAAATCTACGTCAACGGAGAGACATTGGGCCAACTTGCCCGAACCTTCGCCTAAAGCGTGCGCCTGTACATAGAGAGCATGACTACTGATATAATCCAATCACATTTTGGTTAAACCAAAGTTCTGTCACCTCATACTTGTTATCATTACACCTCATTCAATGTACCGGAGTTAAAACGCGTCAAGCGTCATAATCATTGCACTAATTACTTACATTCTTCTCGTTTGACATTTACCTGTGCAAAAACATGTTTATTTGCTCAATTCGATTCGATTATGCTCAATTTCATATTTCAGTCATTTGTTTATAGCTCCTTGAAATTTCAAGTGTATTCAATATGTTTCATGCACAATTTTGTTCTACTACTGTACTTCCGTTTTCTAAATAACATCACGGAATTCATTTACTTTTCTTGTAGGACAGTTTCAATGTTGATTAACGTAGAAATTGTACTAGCTATCGTTTGTGCTGGCATGCTACTCATGGCAATTCGCACATATTTCGGCAATGTCAAACATCATCGATGATGATTATTACTACTGTTATTATTGACATCATTATTAGTATCAATAATTCAATAAATATTAGCATCGGCAATTACGGCAAATACCAGATTCAAATATTTGCCTGACCCGCGCTAATTGCCGCTTAAAATATTTACAGAAATAATTCACCCAATGATGAAATAACGTAGTGGCAACTAAATGTCCTCCAATAACTCAATTAATTCAACGGTCTGCGAACTGCCCAAACAGACAAAAATTGCACAAATAACGTGTGCAAGCTCAAAGCGTGAAGTGAAAAAAAAGAAATCCAATATATATTTTACCGTGTTCAAAAATGGAAATGGAAGGTGGTGAAATTGTGGAGAGTGCCATAACTGCAATATCTTCGCATCGTAAGTGATTCGTATTTCACCTGTACCGATCCGCCGTCATTCTCAAGCAATGAACGACTCTTGAGTATCGTACTGGATTTCGAGGGATTGCGGCTCAACTCCATGACCATTCTCCCTATTCAATTTCACTACCAAATGCGATAAAGTATACTTCTGGCGCGGCAGCCTCTCGATACACATTTTCTTCGGATGCATTTTTCCAGTAACCGCAGGAGTGGCGAAGCCGTGGACTTCTGGTGCAGTGCAAATGTGTTTGCGTATAGGGGGCAGCGTGCGACGGAGAGAGATATACAGGTAGAAACGGAGGAGAGGGAGGGAGGGAGAGAGAGAGAGAGAGAGAGAGAGAGAGAGAAGAGATCGCTCGTGGCTCTGAACACTTCGATGGCACCGCCATAATGTATCATTCCGATGATCCGATCGTAAGTTACGGACTTTCCGAAGTACAAGAGTGGATTTACGGTGCCAGTGCGTGGAAAGTTAGCCGCTGATCCGGCTCCAAGTGGTGGAATTCACTCTTGCACTTTGAAATCCCATAACTCACTGAACGGGCAACGACGCAGGTTATGAGGACGATACGTTATGGAATACAATTGATTAGCTCTAATCTTTGTTGAGGTCAGCGATTGGATTCTGTTCTTTTGCACCAATCACGTTACGAAACGTTTTCACCAGGATTCCATAAATTCCTACCATCACTATTTTGTATCGTATATAGCGCTTTCAAGAGAAAAAATGTTTGTATCGTTAGGGCACATTTGTTTTTTTTTTACTGCCAACTGGCATTAGTTCAACATTTAATATACACGGTGAGTTATGCAATTGGACATTATCCATTATTTAAATTTTAACATAGTCACATAAACTTTGGTTGTATCTTACTACGCTATTTGTTCGTTGCCTTTTACAAAAGTGAAGCGAATATTTACGTACTACAGTTGCTCTATTTTCCTTCATATTAAGTAATTTAGGCTAAACAAATTCTCATTCGAGTGTCTTTTTCGAGTGTGTATTCTGCGTATAATGCACATTAGCATAACGAATATGACATGACAAACTTAAATAAACAGCCAAAAAATAGGCAGTGTCAGCTAAGATGATGAATGCAGAACCTGTACACTTATTGAAAGACCTAAAAGTACTTCTTTCTAATAAAAAAAAAATGTAACTTTATTCTACGGATAACTTTGGGATTTTAAGTAATTTCGACACAGCAAAGATTAATAATTGCCAAAGTATTTATATTATAGACTGCTTGTTGCTATAAGTGAGATAAGTAAACTATGGAACAATCAACATGTTACAGTTACCACGAGCACTCTAAAATCTCATGATCATGGTATCATAATTGCCCAGGAAGACTTACGGCACTTTCCTTTTGTAATCCGACTCGTGTAAGCCCCGTATTTTAGTTCCTTTTATTGAATTTGCATAGCAGATATACAGGTAGGCTAATTCTACTAACGAGCACGTAACGTTTACCCTGCGTATAACTTCATTCTTTTGCCTTGAATTCTTCTGTCATTCAACGTTGGGGAACTCGTGCTACACGTTCGTCCCTTAATTCAAACTCCGTATGGCCAATGACAATGGGACGTTCAACGAGAGAATAAATAGCTGAAAATTGCATCGGAGAATCTCCGTTTCCAAATTTTCATAAAGCCTAGGATGCGCACAATGGTGCGGCAGGGTAAAAAGTGGGAAGTGATTGAAGGCGTACCGAGTCGGTCTAGCGTGGTGTGCGTCCATTTTCGGCGCCGAAACGTCGAAAAGGGATTCATGACCGCGACTGGCCCGCCACGACATCGAGGATTAAAGTGCGAATTAAATGGACGCGGAAGGAGGGGACCAGCCGGAGTGTTTTCTCCGCAAAAAAAGGACATTCCAACCTCCTTCAAGCACTTAGCGAATGATTTTTAAATTGAATTAGGCTCTCTCTGCTCCCCTCCCCTCGCGAAGGACCAGAGCGGGAAAAATATAGAAAAGGCGGTTGACTTTCGGTGAAACAATGCGCTGACAAGTGTAAGACAGGACACCGGGATGGAACAGTTTTTAGTGCAGGTGATACCGGTAGCGAGAAACAGTTCCTCCCTCTTGCTCTTTTCTTTTGCTTTCCACACTTCCCTTTTCAGGCGTCTGCAGTATTTTTCAATTCCTCTTTGCAATACCACCAATTAGGTTGCAATGGGTAATAAAACTATTTTAAGCATCAAATTAGTGTCATTATAAAATATTTTACTATACATTTTTATTTTCAAATATACGTCGCACAATGGAAGCCTGAGAAATAGAACGTAACGTTTCATCTTCGTTCGTTAATCGCCAGTTGCGCGGAAAAAAACATGTGAAATCGAAAGACCCGAGAAGCGCAATGTATGGAGTCGCCGCGCACGTTACCCTTTAAGTAAAAGTGAGGTTAGATTGGGGAACGGTAGGGTGAAATTCTTATTACCCGATTGCCCGTGATCTTATAACAATCTTCCGTCATGTAGCGGAGTTTCGCGGTAGTTTTGGCAGTTACGATGCCACTGCTAGTGTCTTTGATAGGAAGTTTGGTCGGTGCTTTTAGTGCCGGTTCACGTGCGGCGCGTACTTCCGGCTCGCACGATCGCTTAGGGTGGCAACGGCGTTGTATGCCAATTAAGAGGATGTCTACTTGGCTAGAGGACGCGACAGCTTGCGGGCTAAGTGGTTGTAATACGTTTAACCGGAATGTGCTCCAACTTCTCACATACACCAGGAATGAAGGAAACAGGGATAAAGAGGGATGAAGGTTAACTGGTTCGGTTTATAGACGCGTCTGAACTCCTCAACTTCTTGCGCAATTCCAGCCGATCTGGCGCGCTTCTCGATCGACGGATATTTTCACCGGAATAACAAGATAAATTGTCCGTTGTCGAAATAAGTGACAACATCCGTTGCCAGCTTACGGTTCGGCCATGCAATACAACCGTCGTTCCTTAAAGACGTACAAACTACGTAGAGATTAAAAGCATTCAGTGAAAACCTAAGAGTGCCATATATGTTAGTAGCCTTTGTAATTATTACGTGTTATTGCGACTATTTATAAACAAATATTTATCGATCACTGGGTGTGTTATAATAGTGATCTAGTTCGTCACTGTTATGGATTACCATTTTGCATCTTTGTAAGGCCATCTTTAGTCGCATTGTCCGCACGACCTACCGTCACGTTCACCTATACTTTTTAGACAGTACCTCTCCTACCGCGGAATAACCCCGAGTAGTCATCGCTTGTTTATGATGGCGATCAAAGGTCCCGCGCGTCTTGCGATGCAGGATCAATATTTGATTGGCTTAAGCACGTCTCCCACCATTCGTCCTGGCTTCGCATAACCGCGTTGCAACTGCTTGCAGATACATACAATCCTCAGTCGTTGACCAAACCTTCACACTTGCTTGCATCAGCCTTCCCAAAATTCTCTTTGCAATGCCTTGCATTTTTTGTTCGGAAGAGGTCTTCGCACTCGCTTGCATTCAATCACACTCATCACCTTCCGCTTACTTGCATCTGTTCGTACAAAATTTATCACAGCTCAATTCTATGAGTTCGAAGAAACCGCAAATCGCGTTATATCACTAGAATAGATTTCTAATAAATTAATCTGAAAAACCCTAAACAGACACGTCAAGCCAAGTACGCGACACCCGCACAGATACTTGAACTAAAGGGTGTAGTACCCGGTCTAATAAGTTACGAAATTCCTAAGTCCGTTGTTCAGTTAAGAGACTGGAGAGATTGCGGGTAAAGTGATTGTAACGCGCCCATCGGGAATGTTCCCAACTTTCGAGAAACCTCGGCCAGCTCAGCTAGGATGATAGTTAAAACAGACCGAAGGTTTTCGTCAGTTTCTGTTTATACCTACCGCTTCGTGCGGAATATTATCTAAACACGTGCGCGCATCCCCTGTTTGCCAACGCGTGGTTGCATCTGCTCAACACCGGAACTATCTAACAAGAGATAAAACAGGGATAGGGAACATAATTTAATCCTGATCATAGATGCGCACAAGCGGAGTCAAGTTTCCGCATACGTAAAGCAACATTTTTCGAAAGCACACATTGAAGTAGAATGGCGCAACGTAGAAGAGAGGAATCTGGAACGCAGTCTCAAACAGGCCACATAATTCCCGAGGTTGTACGACGACACTCCAAGTTGACAGTGGTTAAAAACCCTGAATTTGAATCGAGAGTTTATTACGGATCCGGAACAACACGTGTTATGTAGGTCACGTTGCAGCGTAAACTGGACTGGCACATTAGTATGACAATTGCACGGGGAAGGTGTAATACGTTACAAAACATCCGCAGTTACGGAAAGAACATCTTTCATGAGGAACAACAGGTCGGATACATTATACCGTGGACGGTAACGCAAAACAGCCGCGTGTTTTGGCGAAGTAGTCATCGCGGGGGACCGAACGACTTGACAGCTTGTGGGCTAAGTGGCCGTAATACATTTAGTTGGAACGTCCTCCGGCAACCTCCCGCACGCGAAACGAGGCGCTCGTTCCACGACGTTGACGCAGCGGGATATGATGAAGAGGGAGCAAGAGAGAGAGAGAGAGAGACGGATGGATGGGAGAGCCGGAAGGTTGGCTCTGCTCGCGGCACTTTCTGCCCTATCCGCACTTCTATAAACCGCTCCTTCTGTCCGGCGGTGTGTTTGCGTACGCAAGGGACGATGGAGTACTCGCGCGGAAGAAGTACGCCGAATAAGAACGGGTTGGGGCCCGATCTTGACGTTGGCTATAGCTCTCTCAGTCTAGACAGACAAAGGAAGAGATATAAAGAGCGGATGAGAGAGAAAGAAAATATGAGCGCAGCGGGGAGAGTGACGAAGGGGACAGGGCGAGAGAGCATGGAAGACGAGGCAGAAGGTGGGAGACCGAAGTGAGGGAGAGAGAGAGACTGGAGCGAAAGAGGGAGAGAGAGAGAGAGAGAGAGAGGGAGAGAAGTATAGATACACACCGGGCAACACAGGGAAACCGAGCCAGACTGGACGGCGCTGGGCTCGTCGCCCTCGTAGTAAACAAAGCTGTAACTCTCCTCTCGCGCCGAGGAATCAATGCTTCGTACCGCGTTCTCGGCGAACAAACTCCTAGGATGAACCCCTTTCCCTCCCTTCCTGTGTGAGCATTCATCTTACTTTCGGTGTTGCGTGCATGTTGATGCACTCGCGGGGAGGATGGAAAAGTGGATAAAATCTATAGCGCGATACGGAGCAAGGTATAGCAGTAGGTCGTCCATGTATTTTATAACGTTTCTGTCACGAGACTCTAGTCCGCGAAACGTAACTATTCACTAACTTTTATTTACATTTAGTTCGCTTAATGACATTACGAGCGGTACGCTAAATGTTGTCACATTCGTTACGTACAGTAAATCGGATGAGGGCTCCGGTGCGTTTATTTAGATATTTTATGTTACATATGAGCGTGACCAGTTAACCTTACTTCATATTGCCGCCCACGTCCAAAAAGAAGTTATGACTGTCGTAAACATGTCAAGTTAAGAGAAGCTTTCGATTCTGTTATCTTCCGCGTCTAAATAATGGTTTCCTTCCGAACGTACGGTGCATTAGTTTCAATTTGAAGGTCATTACTCTTCCTAGCAATTACTCCCATTCGTTACCGTTTTTTGCGAACGCCCCTACAGCTCTTGTGTACGATGTCATAAAGTAGAGCGGTCCAGTCCGAAGGAATGTATGCGCGAGGAAAACCTGTGGAGCATTTGGCACCGCGTTGAGAGATCAATCGTTCGTGACGACGGCACTTGAACCGTGTGAAGAGACAGAAAGGGGAAAGCCTTCTTTAAGGTGTGTCGCGACCGTTTCAACTTTCCTAAAAATAAATCAATTCAACGGTCATTCTTGTCTTTCCTAGTATCATGAGCGAGATTATGGCGTAACTTTTATTAATCCAGCGTCTGATGTCGCCTGTTTCTTACACTTTTCACTCTTCGTAGATTATTATTATACAATTAAACAAAAAGAGAATAAATTCCAATAATGGGAAGTGTAGATAACATTTTTGCTACCTGGTTTATGGTTTTGAGGTACTTATTATATGTTGACTATTATTAGATTTTTAAACCTATGTATGACTGTTCTGTAATTGTAAATTAATCGTTTCGCGAACGTAAGTTTCAACGTTACAGAGGTGAGGCTTGTTGGCCTTTGAAAAGTGGAAACGCAAGCACAAGTGCACTTCAGGAAATTATTGGAATAACTTGGAAAATATTATCAGGTTTCTTACTAAATGTTAACCGTCTTTGTTTAGGTCGAATTACGCTGGAATTTCAGAAGAATTTTCGCAAAAAGTTTCTATTGTTAACAGGAGAGCTCAAATACCAGCGCGCACACGCGTGTCATTCCACAAAGGACAAAGAGACTTTATTCGATATCCAGTTAGTTCCACAAACACAATTGCACGACGCGGTAGTAGTCTTGTTTGGAAGTTGACAGAATTTCTTTATCCGAATTTTGGACAGATTTTTTCCAATTCGTTTGAAAAAGCCACGTACGGTATTCAATTCATCCCGCTTTCATTTTCTTCACACTAATACAACGTTACTTTGTCTGCCATGTTTATCCTGACTCGTTAAAAGATAAAGTTGTTATTCTTCGGGAACGCAAAAGAACAATTGATAACCCTGGAAAATAATTCTATTTGAAACAGACGCAACATTATGCATTCGTATGTCTTTATATTACTAACTAGTGGAAAAAAGTACGTGATGTTGCTAAGAATATTTTGTCGGTGCTGTTTTTGGCGCTCTAAACATGGCTCGTCCGTAACCTCACATGTGCAATTCTATTGTGGGAACAAAACAACGACTGAGATATAAGTATGCGACGAAGGGAGAAGCTAAAGGGGACGATTGAGTAGCGGCATACGTTTGTGGTCGCGTGTGCACACCTAAATAAATAATTTTCCTCTGTGTTCTTTTATTTGCAATATCACTATAAATTCTTCTTTCTGACTACAATATATATATGAGAAATCATGTCAATCTTCAGTTCAGTAAGGTTTAACTATTGCGTTTAATTGTAAGGTATTCACAATAAGAACACATGGACGGTTTTATCATTTACCTAGACTACTGAAGTAGCCGAACATGTGATTGGGTGGGTTGGCTATGGAGAAATATGAATTAGTCGTACTGACGTTAAAACGAAGTGTGTTATACTTTCGCTTCTCGTTATCGAAGATTTGGATGGAATTATAACACGTTATAATTAATTAAATAGAAATTCTGTGAATTAAGGTACAATTATTTCGAAATTTGTATGAATGTATCGTTCCCAATGGCATAAAACATTCTACTAAATAACACTAAAAACAGTCTACTAATAACACTTAAATACACAAGCATTGTTGTGAGTAGCATTGATATACGTTTTTTATTATATTTTCTATTATCTACTGATTTTTAAGATATATTTAAGGCTTCACTATAAAATCATATACAATCTTCAGTTATAGTTGCGCGTTTAAGATAGTGGACAATATTTTAATTTAATTCTCTTAATTTTCAAGATGAACATCATTAAAAAAATTTGATTTGTCAACACTACACGTACCTATGTAGAACTACTTCGGCAAGTCTAAAACAGTATTTGAGGTATTAAACACAATGACATGCCTGGCAAAGAACTATACGTAATGATTGCTTTCTCAGTGTAACAGTGCGCTCATCTTATCTTAAACAAAATGCATATCATTGGATTAGGAACTATTTTTCAAAAATAATCTTACATATGTTGCAATTTCACTGAAAGGCAACATTGGCCCTAAAATACATTACCAGACAGAACACCTTGTTTTTCACCTATAAAAAAATATATTACTGTATACACATGTTATGTAGTATTAAGATATAATTGGATGAAATGACGACGAAAAAATGTTTAAAGGGGATATTTTCCACACGTTGTTCTCGTTAATTTCAACTGATATGCAACTGATAACTACCGAAAACGGTTGTTCTTCACAAAAAGACGTGTATGCAATTATTTATTTTACCTTCACTGTCATAGAAGATATAATATAATATTTCCAAATTAATAGATCACACTATGATTCCTTCTGAAATGTTTATCGGACTTACAAAAATTATATTACCGTTATGCAAAGCTGTAATGGTATGAGTGCGCCACAAGCGAGTGGTGGGGCGCAGGACAGCGGTGTGGGAGCGAGACATAGAGAACGGAGTGTGGAAGAGAGCACTAAGAATAAGAAGACTGTAAGAACTCTAAGAGACATAATAAAGAACATTAAAAAACACTTATTACAAAGCATTCAATAAAAATTTGTTGAAATTATAAACTTTATATATAAAACGGTTTCCGGCACCTTATTGTTGTTTGATTTTCCAACAGAGGCCGACCATCGCGAACTTTGTACTCTTTGACAACAGATCCTTAGTCGCATTTTTCAACTTTCACCCATCGCAGTGTCAGGGTTATATGAACTATGATAAAATGCGGAAATGCTGAAAAAAACAAGTGCAGCGTATCTTCATTATTTGACTGGCAAGAAAAGTGGGTGCACGCTCGAGAAACTGCCCTCCTTATTTCTCAAGAGACTTTTCGCGAACTAGTTAAAGATCGGAAGTCCTTATCCATCCGCTCGCTGTCTCTCGCTATGCTCTGCTTTTACATACCCTTCTTTCTTTCCCATGACGCTCTTACGTTTAAGCATTCATTCAAACAAAGCACAGGTTAGAAAAGTTACGTTTGCTGTTCCAACATGCTTCAAGGTTGATCGATCAGAGTAACAAAGTCAAATTATTTACACTAGTGTATTTGATACCGATAACTAAATCGTGAGAAAAAAACATTTGATATTTTGATGTTTGGGACAATGAATAGAAGTATCTGTGAAAATTGTTGGGGGTTGCGGCGAGGGGGGCGGGCGGGCGGGGGGGGGGGGGCGAAAGAGAATATGAAAGTAAGCGGTAATAGAATAAGCGGTAAACGCGCGCCTTCTTCAATGTGTCTTGTCGCCTGAGCCAAGATATCATCCGCCGTCCCAATGGGAAAACTTTACTCGTAAAACAAGTATGTACATGTGCGTACATGCTTCTTAGTGCATGTACGAAGCGCGGCGAGGGTCTCACATACGTGCGCGAGTGTGCTGGTGCAGTGTATCTCTGCTGTCGAGGATATCCGTAAGGAGCGAGCCGCAATCCCGGAACGATCCATCCTGCCGATGAATATCCATAATCTGAACCTCGGTTCGTAGATCATTCCTCGCTGAAAGCACCGTAGATCACCCGCCTCGTCCGCTCTCGTGGAGTGTCTCCATATCCAAGAGATAGGTGCGTGTACTTACGCGTCCTTGTGTTATCCGATACTTCGACGATTAGATTTTACGATTAACGAAACCGCAGCTAATATTCCTCGATGCCTTCTCCCCCCCCCCCTCCAGCCACCCCTCTATCTCCCACCCTTTCTCTCTCTCTCTCTGCCTCTCTTCCTTCTTTCCCGCCCATTTTTTCTCTCCTTTCGATATGTCGTTGTTTAGATGACTTCTAAAGATGTTAGTCCTTTATTAAATGTGCGATGAACACAAGAATTAAAATTGTGATACATGCCTGAATCGTGTCAATTTTGATTTCAGGTTGCTTGGATGCTTTTCGACAAGAGTGCTATTTTGACAGTGCAGAATCATGTTATTACTAGGAATCCAAGGATATCTGTATCCCACGATAAGCATAGAACTTGGTTCCTACATATCAACGACGTACACGAGGACGACAAAGGAAAATACATGTGTCAAATCAACACAGCTTCTGCCAAAACTCAGTACGGATATTTGCACGTCGTAGGTAAGATAGAGTTTTTTTCATTAATTTTTTCAATAGTCAGTCTGAATATTGTAATCATATCAGAATGCTGTTAACCCACTGTTTCTCTATACCACCAATTATTGTAAATGTGATATCAGCTAATGTATTCAGAGCTTATACTTCAAGAAGGCTATTTCCATACCCTTCATGATCTGCGGTAATATTTTTCATAGTTGCTCCTTTACAATATTGGAGACATTATAAGCACAAAAACAAAGGTGTCCACAAAATCGAATTGAAACAGTAGGCAAACACGGTACAAAGAACGGTGAGAGGACACAATCGCAAATGTCCGTACGGCACTGATGTTAACATAGTATGCATGTTGAGAAATTAAATATAATAAGCACTATTATCAGAAATTGGTAGAAAAAGCAATGTGTAACAATAAATTTTCTCATTTAATTTTGGTGCCTATTTTCACACGAATCTCGTATACATTTTACATGGAAAAACGCTATAAATAAAAAAATATCTTATGTTCAGTCTTTCAATAAAAATGTTGCCGAAAATATCGTGATATGTTGCAACAGTAATTTTATTTTAAACGAATATGCTTACCGTAACGGATAAAACAAGGCTGTACGGCGATGCGTTTTTCAATTATTTGCGAAAAAAATGTTCGTGATGATTAACTGACAACCCAGTATATTTAATCACTTTGGCTGGTTAACACACGGGGCCAGTAAACTGCGCGAATTACATTTAGCCATTTGATTTTTACAACAACATTCTTCAAAATCTATCACATTAAATAGAGTAGTAACACAGCGTCCTTGGTATTCAAAAGACGTTGAGAAAGCATGGAAGGAATCAATTAAAAATAAGTTATATGTATAACACCTCTCTATATAAAATAACTTTCGGTATATATTAGTCGAGTAGAATTATAAGTTTTTTCCTTAAGCCCGCTTTCACTAAGTGTACTTAACAAATTTGATTGAAAATGGTGTATAATTAAATCAGGAAAAATATTTAATGAATTACAAATATCTCCAGTTCAAAGCTAACTAAATAATTACATAAACGGTAAATAAAATCAAAAGAACACATTGCAAAGGTAAAATCGATGGTCAATCTGTGCAGTCGGCCATATAGCGACTTACTTAAAAGCGAGATAATCTGATTCAGTTGATTAAATGCTAACATAAATTTGTATACTGTCAGCATTTTGTTATCTTCTATGCTGTTAAAGTGTGAAATTGCTAATGATTGTAAACGAAACACGCTTGATAATTGTCATATCACACTTTGTACTTTCAGCAAAACATAAATCTGTCATTTTCAGACATTACGTAGAGAACCAATAAAATCACAAACCTTATATTAAAATTTCACTCCATATGAAATTGTTCTTTGCATCATTTACATATCGCTCTCTGAGTTAACGAAATACAGACACCAGAAGACACATACAATGTTAGCATATAGAAAATGAACAACAAATATAAAAAGCAAACAATGATTCGTATTATCATTGATTTTGTAAGCCGAAGAACTCGCACAGCACATACCTATCTCGTTACAGCGGAACTCACTGTAGATTATTGTGTCGCCTGAAGTTTATGTTGATAAACACTACCATCGTCACGAGAATGTTTATTTTACTAACTATCTTGCTATGGACCACTATCGCCGTTGAAGTTTGTTTTCAGCATAGCATGAACTTAAGAATACTCAATAAAACGGGATGTTAAAGTGACCGTTAATTTTATTATAACAAAAATAGTTAAAATGTTGCCTATTCTCCCTAATACATAATCCAGCTCTTCTAATTACATGTCTGTGGACCATTTCTAACATATTCTGTTGTTTTAATGCACAAACGGCTGCAGTAATTCTTTCTATTAATTGCTTGCGACTTTTAATTTTGTCTCAGTGTGCAATTAATTTGATATGACTCCATAAATAATAATTCAGCCGAGTTATGTCAGGAGAGCGTGGTGGCCAAGCTATTACTCCACGAAGATCAACCCAACCTTGATCATTTTCATTTAAAAAATCTCTTATTTGACGAGTAGAATGTGCCAGTGCACTTTTTGAAAACATAAACTTCCTCTAATTCATAGCGGTTCACCTTCTAATAAAATGGGTAGCTTGGTTTGCAATAAATTAAAATATGCTACTGACGTAATATTTACTTTGAAGAAATAAAGACCGATAATTAAATATCCAATTATGCCAGCCCAGACCTTTATACTCGATCTTATTTGAAAGTGCATTTCAAGAACTGAATGAAAATGCTCAGTTTGCCATCTGAGATTTCCACCTGGAGATCGATAGTTACTAGTAGTGTATAGTGAAAATTATGTAGAGTAAGATAGTACGTTAGTAAAATAAACATTCCCGTGGCATTGGATGAATTTATTAACTGAAACTTTAATCGACACAATAATCTACATTGTGATCCGCTGTAACGAGTTATGGTTGAGTGAAAGCATACCCGGTGAAAATTCCCAACCGATTTTTTCAAAAACAATGCCTTAACCGCAACGATGTTATTCCCTATATTCAAATCATCTCTTGACGTAAAATCATCCTCTTTTCGATTGAATTATCAGTTACCAAATACCGCATATATTTATACAATACAACATACGTTTTTTTATAACAACAAATATTTAGCTGTAGTAAAGAAATTAATTCTTGAAATCTGTCGAATATCATACCTTGGTATTGTTAACACGGTCAATTGACCATCCCATTTATATGGGCTAAAGTAAAACAAATTTTTACGTCCTGTTCTGTCAGTCCGTCCAGGTAAGCGGGTTTTTCGATCAAAGCGAATAGGTTCTTGAGAACGCTATAAGGTACCTCTTGTTGCTTTCGCCCACTCCACTTGAAACAGTCTATGTAGACCCGGGTAAAACGATATAATCCGAATAGACGCGAAGAGATAGATTGATAGAGAGAGGTAGAATCCCCTTTTCGTCAGGTTTCGAAAGGACAGAGAGTAACAATAATTTAATCAGAAGAGGGTATTTGCAGTCAAGAGGGTCGAAGAGTGGAGTGAGGAGCCTCTGCCATCCAGGAGAACATATTAATATCTCGAGTTTTGACGTCTCGACTGCGAGAGCGAGCGAGTGAGAGGGAGAGGGAGAGGGGCGAAGAGAGAGAAGGAGAGAAGGAGAAAGAGAGAGAGAGAGAGAGAGAGAGAGAAGGTGGGAGAGGGAGAGAGGATGGTGGAAGGTTGACGGAGTCTGGATGGCGGGGGCTGGGGCGGAAGGTGACGTCGGTTCTAACGTTGGAAGCTGTAGGAGTCGGAGGAGTAATCAGAGGGCTAGATTAATTGTTTCCACGGCACTCTTGTCCTCCTCTCCCCTCGTTGCACAAATACAGGGAAGACTGCCGGCAAGCACTCTCGGCACTTCGTACTAATACCGACGTACCTCGAATACACAATGCCAACCTGCCATAACTCAAGGCCGTGACTAGGTCGCGAAATAGCGAGCATCGTGTGAGCACGTCTGTTCGTCCCACGTGTCAACGTAGCGCAGCACCGGTGGCGGCGGAGGGGTGGAGAGGGTGGGGGTGTAGGGTAGGGGCTGGGTGAAGCCGAGAGAGTGACCCTATGGGAGGGGGGGAGGGGTGAGGCGCATGGCAAGGAGCGCAAGGCAAGGAATGCAGCGCGCGAGGCACATGGATGGCACGTGCTGCGTCAACAAACCGATTCAGTACTCCTCTTACACCCTCACAGTCTTTCTCCGCGGATTCAAAGAAAATTCATTTGATTTCCGCACCTTCGACTCTCAACAGGATTTTAGCAAATTTACTACCAAAGTTCGGTGGATGGGATTGGATACAGATTGGACGCGCCGAGTATATATTTTGAGAATGCTGTCTTATGTGTGGTTAGGGTTATATGTGATTTTATTTAATTGGTGGGAAGTTTGATTATACTGCAATTGCGTTTAGACAATAATTTGGTTAGTATATGAATAAACGTATTTAGCCCGCAAGTATATTGGAATGTGGTAAATTGTTGCAATTTCAGGCATTTTTATTAGCGGCTTCTTGAAAGTTTTTTCTTATTATCAAGACCAGTTTCTGCAAAGAGTCTTAAATGTACGAAGTTTCTTGATCGGAGTCCTCATCTTAAAATAAAGTAACGGGCAAAGAAAATAGTATATTGAAGTTCGTGGCTGGTGATAACTTTACTCTTGATGGTGCCTTAGGCCTTATGGTCAATTTCTTTTGGTCTGCAGTTGGATCTCTCTTATCGCGTGCTTATCCGGATTTCGAGAGCACCCGTGTGTCGTTGTCAGGCTATAGCAGCGGGAAGTTTATATGTTTTCCACGGAGTCCTGTTTACGCTCCTACAGATCACTCTTGCGATAGCATTGTATTTCATCCTTATACTTATTATATTATATTAACATTGACAAAATAACATGCACCTTTAATCATAAGGAAGTTCTTTTAGCCGTAATACAACAGTAGCAAACGTCATGCTTTTTTCAGCTGAAGTAACATAAGGCAACAAATAATATAAAGTACAAAAGTTGTTACGAAGAAGTAGTCTGAATTTAAAACTTTGACGAGAATGCGATTAAAAAATTGTTTGTTATGCTGTCTTAGTTACAGATAGAATTGTTACAATATTTTGCTTCAAAATGGCTTGAAAATGGTTTAGGATTAAATTGTACTTGATTGAATTGAAAAACAGAACGCGTTGAAGCGGAACGTAAGGTGTTACGTCGTTGGTCCCTGGGTTCACTGTTCGACGGGGGAAGCTATGACAGGGATTCTTTTAGGGCGTACTTCAACCGGATTCGCAGAGACAGGGAAGTGTAAAGGTGAAAATGGCCGAGCGGTCAGTGAGAACCCGTTCGCGAACGGGTTTTCACATTCTATCTAATCTGGATTGTGTACACACACTTACAAAGTGACAATATCGTCTGTCTTCGGAGAGGATAGGAAGGATCTATCCGATATCATATATCCACCCCTGTCTCAACGGTCCCTGTTTACTTTCTCTTTACCCGACCCCGTGTCCCCCCGTAAATAAGGCGGAAGGCTGGACTATCTGACTTTTATTCGATTTAGAGGCAAGCCAGTGAGCTTAACCAGTAAAGAAGCTCGAGTGGGGTCGAGAGAATCGTGTCGACCTAAGGTCTCAGCAGTGTCTATGCGATATCGAACTTTTTCGACCTTTCCCACGCGCTTTTCGACTTTAGCAATCTAGCGCTATGCAATTCTTAGCACCTATCGAACTTTCAATTCAATCTCGATCAAGCAATTCAAGTAGTTCTTGCTAAACACAACTGCGTTGTTCGTGTTCTTTCGAAACGTTTAAGTAACAAAATATTTCTACGTCTCGCCAGTCGAGCGTCGTATTTCAGCAATTGTGGCTATAAAATTATGATTGCATTTAAAACCGTAACGTTGACTATTAATTAATATCTCCATCGCTTAATAAGAGCTCATAAGTGTTTAGGATTTTTCTGTACAGATTTGCATTATTTATGACTTGTTAGTTCCATCGATTGAAATTTCATAATGACGTATACGTTAATGTACGGGAAAAGAAAAATTCCGATGGTT
This sequence comes from Anoplius nigerrimus, assembly GCA_914767735.1. Lineage (NCBI taxonomy): Eukaryota > Metazoa > Arthropoda > Insecta > Hymenoptera > Pompilidae > Anoplius > Anoplius nigerrimus. Next base: position 18,455,759 of record OU612080.1, read on the forward strand.
CTCATTGATTGTGTGCAGTCTATATTAACATTGTCTGTCGTAGGGCGCACTAGTCATATACTTCACCATAAACGCGCGCGATGTACACAGTGCGACAATTATGTATTAAGACTCGAATTATATCTCAGCAACCAAGCGCGCCATCTATGTGCGAGCACATGCGTTTTGAAGCTTCAACCTTCCTCTACTAGCTGTAAAAATTTCATGACATTTGGTTGACATTTAATATTTATTAAAATTCGTTTTGCAAAACACGTTTTCGTTTGATGTTGAAATTTTAACATCGAGCAGAGAGCGGTCATTAAATTCCACGCAAAAAGTGCATCAGAAACATTCCGAATGATGCAGCAAGCGTATGGCGATGCTTGTTCATCAAGATCAAATGTTTTTATATGGCATAAACATTTTGTGGATGGCAGAGAGTCGCTGGAAGATGAAATAAAAGAAGGAAGGCCAATTTCAGTTCGGACGCCGGAAATGATCCAGAAAGTTCGTGATTTTATTGCAGAAGACCGCATTTTTTTTTTTTTTTTTTTTTTTTTAATTCGTGGTTTTGAGTCACATCAACAACAAGGTTATTAGCGACTAAGGCATTAATTACATAATTTTCGATATAAGATTTGTTTCTCTAAGGTACATGAGTAGGTTTTTGGTTGATTCTTCTTTGAGGTTGTCCTTTAATGATGTACCCAGTTTATAGAGGTCACGTTGGTTCTTGTATTTCAAGCAGTTCAGGATCAAGTGTTCTATCGTGATTGTTGTGTTGCAGACGTTACAAAAGGGTTTGTGATTTGTGGATATGATGTGTGAGTGAGTGATTTTCGTGTGTCCAATTTTTATTCTAGATATAGTTACTTGTTCCATTCTTGTCAAGTTGTTGTAGTTTGTGTACTCTTTTTTGTGTGAGTTGTTTACAATATCTCTAATGTGGGTGGGTGCAGTATTGTTCCAGTCTGTATTCCATGTATCTATCAGTTTCGATTTTGTTTCTTTTATTAGATCTTCGAAAGGTATATTTTTGGCTGGTATTGGATAACGGTCGGTGGCCGCTGCTTTTGCTGCTTGGTCTGCTTTTTCATTTCCAGTAATTCCTATGTGTGAGGGGATCCATACTAGTACGATTTTCCTTCCGTTTTTTATTAGTCTTGCATGGGTTTCTAGGATTTGTTGGGTTATGGTATTAGTGGAAGTTGTATTATTTACTGAGGTTACTACACTTTTGGAGTCAGTGAGTATTAATGTATTTTGGAACTTTTCCTCCTCTGTGATTGTTAGTGCTTGATTGATGGCCATTTGTTCGGCTGTGTATATAGATGCTGCCTCTGGGATTTTCGATTTGGTGATGGAGTGTGGGGTGATGACCGCGAATCCTGTGCCTATTTTGTTTTTTGAGCCGTCTGTGTATATGTGTGCATAATCATGGTGTCTGTTTAGAATTTCCTTGGTTAGGCTATTGAACACTTCTGGGTTGGTATTAGCTTTTTGGTATTTCAAGAGGTCCTGGTTAATTTCGATTTTGGGTATTGACCACGGAGGTGTTTTTGGTATATTTCTATAGTTGGTATGTGAAAGTTTGATGTTAAATTCTTCCTCTATTTTGGATATTCTGTAGTAGAAAGGTTTTGGGTAGTTTTTGTGTTGGTCATATTCTTTGCGCAGTCGGTGGGAGAAAGTATTTGTGAATACCGGTTTGTTGGGTGTTGTTGCGTTTTTGATTGCTTGTGTTGTGCACAAGATTTTTCTTCTCACTGACAGTGGACTCTCATTGGCTTCGTGGAGCATACTTAGTATAGGGCTGGTTCTAAACGCTCCTACAGCTATTCGGATTGCCGTGTGGTGTATTGGGTCGAGTAATTTGAGGTAGGAATTGTTTGCTGATTCATAGATGATTGCTCCATAGTCTAATTTCGGTCTGATAAGTGCTTTGTACGTTTTTATTAGTGTGTTCATGTCTGCTCCCCAGTTATTTGCAGCGATAGTTTTCAATATATTCAAGCGGGAGAGACATTCTCTTTTTAAATTTGTTATATGGGGTTTCCAGCTCAGTCTCTCATCAAAGGTCAGTCCGAGGATTTTTATATTATTTGTTTGTTTGAGTTGGGTATTACCTAGGGATAGTCTTACTTTGCTCTTGTGTTTAAGTCGGGAGAAGACGATTATTTCAGATTTGGTTTGGGAGAATTTAAAACCTGATATATTGGACCAATCGTGTAATTTATTGAGTGTGATTTGTAGGATTTTTTGGGTTGTTTTCAGATTTTTTCCCCTGCATATGATAGTCAGGTCATCGGCAAAAAGGAAGGCTTTCACTGGCGGAGATATTAGTGATAGGATTTCATTTATGGCTATTAGGAATAGTGGGACGCTTAGGACTGAACCTTGTGGGACTCCGTTTTCAGTTTCTATAGTTTTTGATAAAACATTGTTGGCCCGTACTCTTATGCGCCGGGTTTTCAGAAAATTTTCTATGAATGATAGTGACGCCCCGTGAAATCCTAGTTTCTTAATGATATGTAGTAGTCGTTTTTTGCATACCATGTCATAGGCTTTTTCGATATCTAGTGCTACCATAATTGTGTTCTGTTTGTTTATCAAGCCTTCGCATATGATGGTGTCTATGTTGGTTAATTGATCTATTGTAGAGTGCAGATGTCTGAAGCCACTTTGGTAAGGGGATAGTATGTTGTTTGTTTCAAGGGCCCAGCGCAGCCTATAATTGATTAGTTTTTCCATTATTTTGCATAGGGTGTTTGTTAAAGCAATTGGGCGGTAACTATCAGGTGATGTGGGTATTTTTCCAGGCTTTAGGATTGGGATGACCATGGCTTCTTTCCAAGCTTCTGGGAATAAATTGTTTCTCCAAGTGTGGTTAAAGAATTTTAGCAAATGTTGGAGTCCGTTAGCAGATAGGTTTATGAGTAAGGTATTGGGAATCCCATCAGGTCCCGGGCTCGTGTTTTTGCATTTTTTGAATATAGTGTTTAGTTCTTCTATAGTGAAGGGCAGGTTGATGGCCTCTATGTCTTCTTTTTTAATGGTTGGATAATCATTTTTTGAGAGTTTAGTTGTGCGAGTTCTGTTTGTTAGGAATTCTTCATTGTAGTTTGAATTGCTGGAGTGCTTGGCGAATGTATTGACAAATAGGTTTGCTATTTCATCTGGATTTGTCGTGATTTGTTTATCCGTGTTAATAAGCGCGGCTGTTTTTAATTGGTTATTGCCCTGTATTGACCTAACTTTATCCCAAATTATCTTTGAGGGAGTTGAGTTATTCATTGAAGAGAGGAATTCATGCCATGACTGCTTCTTGCTATCTCTTATGGTTCTTCTCGCTTCAGCCCTGAGTTTTTTAAAATTGATAAGGTTGTCAGTAGTTTTATTGCGTTTGTACTTGTTAAAGGCCTTTTTATAGTTTTTTATTGTTGTTTCGCATTTCTTGTTCCACCAGGGTACCGTGTGGTGCTTCACTGTTGTATGATGGTTAGATTTTGGAATAGAGCAGTCTGCTGCATTCTTTATGATCTCTGTGAGGATTCCTAAGTAGTTATCGATTTGTGTATTGTTTGTTGTTAGTAGTTGTTCGAGTTCAGGTATTTTGGCGTCGATTATGTGGCGATATTTGTTCCAATCAGCTAATTCAAATTTCCATCGCTGCAGGGGAGGAGGAGCAATTTGGGATCGGTTTGGGAATACTTTTGTTATAATTGGAAAGTGATCGCTATCATATAGGTCGTTGCTTGTTTCACTTTCACAATTACATGCAAAATTAGTGCTGCAGAAGGTAAGATCGATAGTGCTGAATGATCCGTTGGATACATTGAAATGGGTTGGATTGTCATCGTTAAGGAGGATGATATCCTGCTTTGACATTGTTGTTTCAATGATTTTTCCTCTTGGATTTGTAGTTTTTGATCCCCATAAGGTGTTATGGCTATTGAGGTCTCCTAACAAGATGAAAGGTTTTGGCAGTGTTCCAATTAGATTATTTAGCTCTGATTCGTCTAACGTATAGCTATTTGGAATATATATGTTACAGATGTGTATGGTCGGGGCTAGGTGGATTTTTGTTGTTATCGATTCCATGTTGCTGTCTATTTGAGATTGTTCACAGAAGTGTGATTCTTTGATAAAGGTTGCAACTCCACCACTCGCAGTTGGTGAGTTGCGGTTTTTGAGGAATGGCCTGTATTTCTTTAACTGGATAGTTTGGTGTGGTTTGAAATTAGTTTCTTGTAGACAGATGACGTCTGGTTGGTATTTATTAATTAGTATTTGTAATTGTGGTAGGCGTGAAAAGTATCCGTTTAAGTTCCATTGTAATATTGTAAGAGCCATATATTTTTATTTTTTATTTTTTATGTGGTGAGGGTCAGTGTCTGATTCATAGTCTGTAGAGAAGGGGGTGCTGTCCTGAGATACGTTGTCTATGTCATTTGATATTGTGTCCGGTAGGTTATCTACTAGTTTTTTTGTTAGCCTGTGGATGCGGTTTTTAATGCTTCTTTCTTTAAGGTGGGGATATATCTCCTGTAACATTTGTACTAGGGCCGGTATGTTTTCTGTGTGTTCATTTGCTATTATAGTTGGATTTTCTGATCCAAATGAATTTTCTAGAAAACTTAGCATTTGGTTATAATTAATTGGAAAGTTCTGTTGGTTATTTTCAATTATCGTTCTGGCTGGTTCTAGCATGTATTCTACAGTTAGTATTGGATTTACACTAATTTTCTTCTTTTTGGTGGCTTTTGCTTTTGCCTTTGGCGGCATCATGCTCGGTGTGGTCGTAGAGTTTTGGGGATCTGTGGTGATGATTTCATTATTAGTTGTGTCTGTCGTGGATGTAGAGTGTGCTCTTTTTTTATTGGTTATATTGGTTGGAATGGTAGATTCCTCTATTGTTGGCTGAGAAGGATTGATGTCACTTGTCTGTGTTTGGAGATTTTTGTTTGTTTCTTCGGTCTGTATGTGTGTCTGTTTACTGTTTGTGAGGTCGCTTTTCGGGCATTGCTTGGCTATGTGTCCTTCTCCATTACATGTGAAGCAGTTTGGTTTGTCTGTCGTTGCGAAAATTCTATATGGGGTTTCTTCGTGAGTGACGATGAATGATGAAGGAATTTTTTCTACGTCTTCTGGGTTAATAAAAATTTGTCTCCTAAAGCTCAGTATATGTGAGAAGCCCGGTTCCTGTATTCCCGCTCTGAGATATGTAATTTTGGACATGGTACGGATATTGTTTTTCTTAAATATGTTTTGAATGTTTTCGTTGGGGATTGTTGGACAAACGTTGGACAGGATGATACGTTGAGCTGGGGTGATCAGTGGTTTTATATTAATTTTAGTTTCGTTGATGGTAATGGTTTTGTGTTTTTCTGTTAAGTCAGTGACGGTTTTCTCAGAGTTTAGGTACATACATACTCTTCCATTGGAGATGCGAGAGATGAATCTAATCGCCGCGGGTCCAATTTTATTTCCAATAGCGTTGGCGTAGTCCTTGATCGGTATTCCCTCAACTGACTCCAATATTATGGCTTGCTCTTTTTTGGGAAGGGACATATTGTTGGTGGTTTCTGCGTATGATCGGCGAGTTGGTACATTTTTATTTTCAGTGATTTGATTAGTTGGGTGAGTTTCGGTTGAGGTGGGGTTTTGATCCCTGTACTCAGAGATCATTTTGTCAAATTCGTTTGGAGGTTCGTTCATGAACCTCGCACTGGCCAGGTTATGGCACCTATTTGTTGACGTCACAATGGTATTGTATTGTTTTAAAAGCGTTGACTCACGGCACTCGCGGACTACGTCTTGTCGGTATGACTGCCGGCAGTGAACGAAGACCGCATTGCTTCACTGAAAATTATGGAAAAGGCCTTAAACATCAACAGAGAAACTATCCGACTCACTCTTCACGATGATTTGGGCAAAACAAAGGCCTGTGCAAAATTTGTTCCACACACATTGAACGAACTCTGTTGCACGATAATGCACCGAGACACACAGCACTCATTGTTCGTCAATTTTTGGCTCGGAATCAGGTTTGTGTGTTGAATCATCCGACGTATTCACCTGATTAGGCACCGTGCGACTTCTCTTTGTTCCCGAAACTGAAATTATAGTTGAAAGAATGCTTTTTTGACGAAATTCAAACCATACAACGGGCTTCGACGTGGGCACTGGAGGAAATTCCGAAAAATGAGCTAGAACACGCGTTTGAATCACTATTAAATCGATGCAACAACTGTATTGAATCAGGAGGGGAATATTTCGAATAAATATACCGAAAAATTAGCAGATATCGTGTTTTAATTGTGTTTTCTAGAGGCAGTCTTAATACATAATTGTCGCACTGTATATACTGCAAACTCCGCACTCTGTTCCCTCGGGACATGTTGTAATTAGTAATTTGCATTTCATCGCGGTTACCCAGCTAGAAATAAGGCATGCGTTGGTCGTCACTGTACATATTTCCATCGTCGTCACTTCCTTGTACAGCAAATTGCATCGCTTATCGCTTATTAAAGTTTCACCGAACTTCTCCCATCGTTGGTTTTCAATTCTCCATTTGATCATGAAAGTGAGAAATGCAGCGAAATGGCCTAACATAGAAATTTACATCCAATTGTTTATAGTAGGTATTCTTTTATTTTGCATTTTGGTTAATTTTTATGTAGACAATTTCTCTTCATATACCTGATGTGTAGGATATGAGAAGTGTAGAGAACGTCTATCCTTATTTTTATTTGCCGCAAATGTTGACAGTTTGAGTCTGGGAAAGAAAAGATTCAATTCGAAACAAAATAAAATATCTTCCGAAAACAAGTCGCCTGGCCGTAAATGGCTATTTCTAATAACCTACGTTGAAACTAGGTCCACGAACTTTGCATTTACGAGTTTGCAATCGATACGCCAGAATCGGCATTTGCACTTTGCACTTTACGTTTTCTACCAATGCTTAAATGGGTAGCAAAAAAGTACGTTCAGAAAAATTGGAATATTATTTCGCCCATTTAACTTGTGAATGCCAATAATAGTTAGGAGTAATATGAACTTAAAACTTCAATTTTCGGATAGCGAAGTATAGAAAGGTACTTAATTTTTGGCTAATAATTAAATTGAAACACTCCAAAATTGTCTAGTTCTTCCGTGGGAAAAGTAATGTTTAGTATCAAATAATGACGTATAATTTAAATAATTTAGTATAATTTAATAATAATTTAATAAAAATAATTAAATTAATAATTTATTAATATAAAATATATTAATAATAATAATAAATAATAATTAATATAAAATAATTAAATTAATAATTTAATAAAAATAATTTAGTATCAAATAAATCTAAAAAATGACGCTTCGTTAGCAGTATTATAAAATTAAAGTATGCATCTACACTGATAATATATCGTATTACCAATAATACGCAAAGTAGAGAATTTTTGAGATACGATACGTTGTCGATCGATTCTATTATTCTGCAGAATAAAAATCATTCGTCGTATACACTGGAAACAGAATGAACGAAATTAATAGCGTAATACCACAGAGACATATAACGTAACGACACAATTGAAATTTATATATCTTCGTTATTACTGACTATTTCCATTGCTACCTAATATTATTTAATTCTCGAGTTGTTCTAAGTGAGTTTCCTCTCGGAAAGGTTTAGCTTGTCAGTCGTCATTAATAAAATGACAGAGGGCAGGTAAAACAAACAAAGTGAAGACAAGGGAGGAGTCGGTCGTTCCGATAGTGACATAACTTTATCACTGAATCGTCGATGCGAGTCATCCGGCTTCTTTCGTTTGCCCGCGTCTCTCTTCTATGGTGCGCGCTCGTAAACATCAGGCTCGCGACTCGCTCGAACAGTTATTCGTATTTCCGTCGTCGACCTCGTCCTCCCTCGGCGACGGACTTTCTCCCCCACCGTCAGCTTTGGTTTTGGTTTTTCTTCCTTCCGACTCTGCGAATCTTTATTTCCTCTCCTCCACTCCCCCTCCACTCTCGACCTCTCCCCTCCCTTGGCCACCTACCCACACCCGAACATCCACACCAACGTCATGTGACCACAAAAACTTTACTCATCTCTCTTGGCCTCTCTTTCCTTTCCAAATTCCGTTCGACGAAACATCCACGGCCGGTCAAATATTATATTCTTCAACGCATTCACGACGAATATCCAGTGCGAACTGACACATTTAGATTATAGTACTCTTTTCACACCTTGCGTCAGTATTACGGATTTACTGATCTCGTTTCCGTTTACGTGAAAGGACGAAAGACGTATCCTGTTACGTTGTTTAGTTAAATATTTCAACTACTTTTCTACTGGTTACTTTCTGTGGTTGGTTTCTACTGGAATTCATTACCGACAGTGTGTGTAACATATTTAGGAGCAACATGGAGCTAGTAAAATTTATGTGAGTCGCAATGTTTTCCTTTGGATGTGTAGTAACAATTGTCTATCATGCCAAACCCGAACATGACGCTTAAGATAAGACTTCAATTCCACATCTATCCTTGTTACGGACCAGGTCAAGAAGAATTGGATAAATGTGTTTCATTGTCGAGAAGCTGTATTTAATTCAATACTTGGTTGGTTGTAAGAGATCAAAAGGATAGTTTTGAGATGAAAAAGTAAAGTCAAACATGAGCATCACGTAGGAGGAAGACTTGGGGTTGGCACCTGTTAGGAGTGGGGATAAGTCTTGCCCAATTAGGCATGACGAGGTTGAAGGTGGTGGGGATAGGGTACTGTCATGTGGTTTATTACAGTGCTTCCGACATTCGGATGAGATCATGACAACGGTTAATATAGAATAATAACAAAGATGGTGATAATAGTAGCTATAACAGTAATGATAAAAATATTAACCCTTTGCACCCGAGGGCTCCGGAGCGGAGCCATTTAAAAGTCTTAAAACTCGAGGGCTCCGCTATGGAGACAATTGCTTCGAGAGGTATCACGATTTGGACAATTACAAAATGTAATAATTTTATAATATTTTTTTTATATATCATAGCATTTGTATTCATAAAGAATTAAAAAAATAATAAGATATAAAGATAACTTTTCTTTTAATGCGTATATCAAACTTACATGCGAATATGATCTTTTCACTAAAATCGGTTCGAGTTGCTGGTAATACAAATGAAAAAAATTTCGAGTGCAAAGGGTTAATAATAATAATAATAATGGTTACTACAGTTATATTAACATTGGGTAGTTTTAAAGGATGATGCGTGGTACGTAACAATTCTTATATCCTAATCATTCCACACGCCACCAATTTTAATCAGATCTATCAGTCCCTCTTTCTACACTCTCAGTACCTTTCTTTGACCCATCTGCCTACCTCCAGTCCACCGATCAGAATTTTGTTAGCCCTCTACTCTTACCTCGCACCGTATTTTAATGTGTTACGAACGAAAATCGAAACACCACGAACAAAGTCAGTATTACCACAAATCTCGAATGCGGTAAACTTTAGATTCTCGTACAGTCTATTGTATAAATGCAGTATTATTTTCCAGAAAGAAACATTTTCATTTTTGCCAAAATTATTTGAGAGAGGTAAATTGCATAGCACATTTAGTTTAGCGGATAATTTCTGGTGTCAATTACAATATTGTAAATGTCATGGTCAGGATGTAAGGAATATTGGAAGCAGAATAATATGTTTGTTTCTCTACGTGTATAAGCCAAACAAATGCGTAACGCTTGGAGGAGTGGAACAAGCGATCTTCCGTCGGGCGATACAGTCTTCGTGAGTAATATTATTGGCATTTAACAATAAATAAGTTCTATTATTATTCTCTTATTCCTTTCTATTTTTTATTTTTCCCGACAAGAAGTATAATAGATTTTTAAATTGGTCTGTTGGGAATATCTGCGTCGATACTGTATGACAAGTGATAACAGTGACTTCTGCGGTGTGAAAACGAGAATGGATGAATAGCGGTCTGAAATGAAATGGTGGACCTAAGCGATCTATGGTCGACCTAATATCGTTCTAAAATATTGCTCAACGTCCGATAAAGGTACATTTTATTACGACCCGTTCCACGCCGAACTTAACTGATCGCGGAGCGACCATTCGCACCCCACACCCACTCGCCTCGCATGGAAAATCTTTACAACGTAAGCGTTATTTTGTTGTAACTATACATGCTTCTTTCAATTATACTCAGCCACAGAACGTACTTTTTAAATTATGAGTTGACAATGCTGTTTTTTGAAAAATCTTGCAAGCTGATATATTTGTGGCCAACTGATAGGAATACAATGTAAATAAATATTAATTGGTAAGAGGAACTAATGTTTTTGATGGAATACACAAACTTTACAATATTTTTGGTCGTATTTTATAACTACGGAAAGTTAAACTGCAATTCAGTAATTTTGTTAAGACAGAAATAGGACTTCATTCAATGATTACATATTTTAGAAAGATTGGTTCCGTCAAAAGTTAAATGTCATCAATCTAATCTTGTAGATATTTTTTGCTGCTTCATCGGGATGCATGAAGGCAGACATGTCAGCTTAAAATAAATGAAAATTGTTACGTTTTTTCGGTATAATTATTTCCAATAATCTTATTTTACAATGTGTCCAATACGTCTTACGCCATTCGTGATTTCGAACAGAAAATTGTCCATCTAGACAGGTCATAAAACGTTTCATAAAATTAATGTGTCATACCGCATATTTTGCGTGATTATACAGCAATAGGGAAGTGAAACGTAACAATGACGATCATCTACATAACTAAATAATAGCCACGCATTACCGCAGATAATATTAGACAAATTGGCAGTTCGCATCACTGCTACAAATAATTGTCATTATGTACAACCATTTTGAAAGGTAACTTAGTCCGAAGAATAAAAATGATAGTAAAGTATTTCCATGTTTCCAAATGCGATATTCTTACATTAAAAACACTTCGTCATATGTTTCCCACAATGTAATTGAAACGATTCCTTACGGAAACAGAAAATGGAAAGTAAACATTCATAAGTTCATTTACCCTTTTAAGGTAATTCAATTCACCTTCAATTTGCCGAACAGCAATTAATTATCCCCAATTCCACTTTCACTCCGTGCGACTAAAGAAAGAAGTAATGGGCAAGGCTACGGTTTCGTATCTGACGTATTAATCTAAGCGAAGCAACGATAATTGTCCTCGACGATGGGGAAAACAATTCTCAGGCTTTATATCCCGTACGATTCGCGAGGTCTCGAGATCCTAAAGAAAAGCGTTGAAACATTTCACTTGCTCGATATTCTTTCGCGAGGGCAGAGTCGGTTGTCGGCGGACGCAGAGTATGATAATGCGCAAAAGTAAAGAAATCGACAACGGGATCTGGGAGAGAGAAGCAATTGAGAGGCGGAGATACGTGTGTGAAATGGAATGTCTTCGTTGACCGTCTTACCCTGTTAGTATCCCTTTGTCGGATCCTTCGCCAGGAATCTTCCTTCCCAGCCCTCGTTCCTCTTAATTTCTCTGAGTAGTTCGAAGGCCGGGGGGGGCGGGGCAGCGCTCCGTGCCTTTTCCAGTGTCGGAGTTTTCGTAAAGTCGGTTTTCGGCACGTCGCGTGTTGGCCAGAGTTTAGGGCAAGTTAACGCACAACAGCGGGGCAGCACGCGCGGCATCGGCGTCGTTCTACTTGAATAATGCATCAACAGTCCAGTGCTCGACTCTGGTATAACAGCCCGTTGGGGTGGCGAACCTCCGCAGATATGAGAGGGGGAAGTGCGCCATGCCGTGTTCAATCTGCGCTTGTTGAACAATTCGGTAACACCCCGCATTAGCATTAATGTAGGATATCGACGGACACGCGCGGTAATTCATACGATCGGGCATAAATCCTCGACGGTGATATACTTGCTCGCGTCTCTATTTCGCTACAGCTGATCAACACTTCTTGCCCAGCGGCTTTCGCACTTGGCCACGAATAAAGCTGCTTTCCCGAGAAAGTCAGCTGAAAATCTCTTATGAGAGGAGAAAAATGTATTAATGTATTTAAGCAGAGTTTATGCCTGATGAAGAAGCTTAAGAGGACTTTACACCACCTTTAAAGTAAGCCCCGCTTTGTCAGACTTTCTCGACACTCCTTAAGTCGACCGTATTCTCCGCTAGAATCGGCGAACATCTTGAGACAAACTGTTGGCGAAAAAATATGAAAATGTTAGAAGTGAGTCCCTTGAAATGGCCGTAGTAAGGAAAGTTCAAGGAGTGGTCAGCGATTCTCGGACGCTTATCTGTCGACTGGGAGATCGGGACGAGATGATAAAAACCCCCCAAATCGAATGTTCGATGTAGATACGATGTCCCGTAAATCCAACCTTTTAATACATACTTGCCAGCGGATTTTCTTCCTAATTGTTTGGCAACGCATTCGAGTTAAAAGATATAGAATTACCAGCAATATCATTGAACCTGTTTTCGATATAATTTTTGGTATTTAAACTCTCCTATTGATTTCTTCCTTTTAACCGAAGAAAATGTAATAATTCATTCACCCAAGAGGTAGATTTTTTTTTATCCGGCTTGGTTGAATTTCCACAGCACGATCAGTTTTGATGATTCGTACAGGTTTTGACAGGACAGGATGGAAATGTTCAGCATCCATTGCGCGCAGCGTATATTTGAAAAATTATTCAGGCAACCAAAATGATACAAGTTTAGAGTAACATTGTAGACGATCTCGACCATCGTTTGTCTGGCAGTCACTTCAATTTTGTGTCACTCTCATCCCTCAGCCGAAAAGCGAATAATGCGAAATATTGGAAGACTCGGTGACAGCGTCGGGATTGTTTGTTTTTCGTCTTTTAATTTAACCCTGAATATGGCTGCAGAAAGTCCATCAACGTCAGTCGTTTGATAATTAACACGCAGAGACGTTTAATTCGATTATAGTTGCGATGCCGCATCTGACGCGTAAAAATCTTCATCCCGAGGTTATTTCCACGCGTGTCAACGTACAATCGAAAACGCGTAATTCAATTATATTGGGACCGTATCACGGAGAAACGTCACACTGCCCGTTACGAGCGCATCATTATCGACGTCCGCATCAGACATTCGGCTATGCGTGGCTAATCAAAATAATCTTTTCAAATATGCCCGCCATTTCATCGCATTGACGTCTACCGCCGACTCAGTAAACAGTCAATAGTCCTGCATTTCATTATATCAGTGACGTTCCATGAAAACTAATGCGGCGCATATATTAAACGTTTCGCATAAAAGTCTTAAACTGACATTTCTGTGCTTATAACGTTAACCAGCCACGTTATCACTCAAGTACAAATATGGTTTGTTTTATCTGACTTGTAACGGTTTTCGATATGCATGTTCAATCTCATTCTAAAAATCCGTATACAGTTCGAAGACGTAATGTTCTGTGGTTAAAAGTAATAACATTTGTTTAACATCCACAAATAACGTCAATATGACATACGCTTTTCAATACGTTTGGAAACGATCTTCCTTCTAACTTGATCCCTCAGTCTGACCCTCGTCGGCTCCAACCAATTCGTAGCTGGAAGCACTTAACGCAATTACAGCGCACTGTCATATTAGCCCTTCTTGCCATATCGTATGCGTCTGACGGATTTCATCAGGAATCGTCGGTGATCGCCGGAAACGAACATGTACGATGCATTACCGCGGCGCGCGTGTCTGCGCCCATGAATGTCTTCGCGATATTACTTCCCGTCGTTAAGCGTATCAATCCCTGTCACTACCTCAATTAACGGACGGGAATGCTTCACTCGATTACGTCGTCGCCATTCCATTGAAGAGTCGCTGATATGCGACAGAAATTGATTTAATACCTTTCGGAACATTGACTATCTTTTCGGACACTTTGCATGACGCGCCAAATATTATAATTATATAGCTACGTGGGATAGAACGATGGCTCAGATTTTTGAAAATGTCAATGAAAACGAGGAGCTGATATTAAACTGAAATTATTAATCTAAATAATGAAACAAATGCACACAATAACAAGAAATAAATAAGAATAAACTAACGATACGGAATCTCGAAATTTACTACGGGTGATGATTGAAGCAAACTGATCGCTCAATGTACGTACCCTACACAGTAACCGCCGTCAACCGTGTCGGTCTTTATATAGGGAGTCGGCCACTTTATCTTAACCCCTTCGACCGCATGGCAACACAATTCACGCAAACGCAAGCTGTTCTTCCATTTTCCGATGCTACAGCTGTACTCGACAAAAGTCTCAAGTAAGGCCGCTTTTATTTGTGCCAGATAATTGACGTTACGAACCTGCCGGAGTAACGTTTGATGGATTCGTTAAAAGCATCGAGAACGCGCATCTCTTTACAATTACTTCCTTCTCGTCCGCCGAATAGGTCAAAGCACCACTCGCTCACCGCGGAAATGAACAGCTGAATTCTTTTAATTCGAATTTATCGTGCCGCCGCGTCAGAGAAGTCTGACGCTTATCACTTTCGTGCGATTGAAGTTCAACGTGCGGGTATTAGGGGAAAAAAGGTAAACAGGAGTTAAGTGAGAATGGCGATAGAAAAAAATTTAGCGCCGACTGCGGTGCGACCCGGATATATTCTGCGTGCCATTTGTTCGTCCGGTTCCAAGTGGCTCCCTGCTCTTTGACCATGTCATCAACGAGCCTGTTAGGTACAGTACACCCCCTACAATACAGTTTCATATAAGACGTATTCATATAAAATAGTGGAAAAATTGCGCTCGTGTTCGTATAACACACTAAAAGAGTGAGATAGATGTTGCAATTTTATTACGCTTTAGCTCCTGTAATTAATATAACTTTTGGCTGGTAACACCAAACGTCATTGTACCTTATTCAACTTAAATTTGAAGAAAAAAGAGTTTTAGGGAAATAAATCTCTGTGTAATTACACCCGATTTATTTTAGACGAAGTACATATCTATCATTTCCATTACATACGTATTTATATAATCTACGTATAATCCGTGTTGTAGGTGGATCACTGTGCCTCAAAAATTCAGCGTATACATATTTCGAGCGAACTTTCACAATGTAAAATTTTTCGAAAGAGCATAGAAAAAATGGTACTCACCGCACAGTATGTATGGCGTGACATAACACACTCTTCGTACCTATGGGATACACATTTCTCGGAGTCTGATAACGAGAAATGGAAAATTGCGATGGCCGGTCTTTTCGGCATAGCTGTAAAAGGAGTAGGATGGAGGTCATCTGCGTGCACTGTCGCATGGCCAATGGAGCAGGGAGGAAGCAGGGGAATGCGTGCATGCCTTTGTACACGTACCAAAATGTTCCGACGTCTATTCATTCGGAACTCACACATTGCCCATCTAACTGTCGCACGACACAGCCAAACGTCCCCGGTATATTTCCTCTCAGCTTTTCGACTCCCTTTTAAAAAAGACTTCTCTTCACTATCCGAAGGACGAGTACGCTATGACCTATGTCGAAAGAAAAATTTATTTCTACCTTATACAAAGAACGGCTCCGCCCCCATACCGTCGTGAACAAAGGTGGTGCAAGCAGCCAGAACGAGACAGACGCTTCAATTTGCAAACATATAAATCACTTCTTGACAATCGGTGCACGCGGTGGGACCATCGGGAAATAAAGGTTTCATTCGACAAAAGATGTTCAAGGGCGTTGACGCGCCAGTTTACTCTTAAACAGATATTCCTCCTTATTTATCCACGAATTTCTCTTTTCGTTGGCGGATAGAAAGAACAAATACTGATAATAATACTGAAAATGTAAGTGTACGCCTAATCTGTAGCGCGTGTTGCTGATAGGAAAGTGATGTCTTTTCTTAAATTCTTATCGTAAAACAGAGCCAAATTAAACATCGTACATTTTCATGCATAAATGTCAAGTGCGATTTGTAGCTGGTAAGCCTGTATGAAAAGGAACATTTGAGAGCGTATAAACAACGACCGTGTAAATAGTTATGACCGCTTTGGACCGTTCACTTAGGGAACTCAGCTCCGTTGGAAGAGGGTCGTTCTACATATTCATGCTTACGTGAACGTTAGAAATCTATCCCTTTGCGGTTTGATTACATCGCGAATCCTTTTAATCGTAACGTGTGTTCAACACCAAAACGAAAGCTCGGTCACAGAAATATTATCTTTCCATTTGCATATACCTTCTTTAATTTTGAGACTTTTAGAACGATTGCTGAGGATTGACAATGACGTAGCGTAGGTGTCCGTATCTATTAAATAATTTGTGAGTTAAGCAGGAAGAGTGATTTAGCGAGGAGAGTGGGAGTGCGACTACATTTACTTTTTTTTTTACCAGGGAATAGTATGGAATATATTTTTTCGGTAAGCAATTTCAAAAATTGGATTCTGTAGCAAAATCATGCGCCAATCATGATAAGATCGAAAAGCAGTTTTCTTTGGATAATCCAGTAGCGTGACCCCAGTCTCACTAAATCACTACCCAAGATCGTAGATAGCGGTAGTCATATTTAGATCCCTCGCATATTTACATGGGGTTGCGTTGCCCGGGGCCATTTTAAACGAAATTGAAGGATACCAAAGCATGTGGAGAAAATATTTGCTTAGTTCGGAAGAAGTCAACATTAAAATACATCCGTACGTATGGATGCAGGTATACGCAATTGAACCTGGCATTGTATTCTTGTTAAGGCGTGATTATTATTTATGCGCCGAGCATAATCATTTTGTGGCATTCCTCTCGTTTTGGCCAGCATGGTTTCGATTAAAGCATCATCGCGGGACTCTACTTGTTCGCATCCGAAATCGATTGAAATCTTGTCGCGAAGGACCACCAGCATCCGAGACACGTGTACGTACCTATATAGCTACATACATAGATAGATACATACCCTTTAGGAAGACATTTACGCGGCGGAGAGCGGTAGTTGTGAGGGAGGTGGTCGCTTTTTAATCGGTTATTACACGAGAGAGTGTGCTGGAATTCGTGTAATTTCATCGCTAAGCCGGTTTAGTAATTGTCGAAGGAGAGAAGGAGGTCCGGGGACGAGGAGCGAAGTCGGGAGGGGGTGAAAGGAGGGAGCTCGGAGTCGGAAGCCAGCAAAACAGGGAAAAGGTGTTCGGAAAAAAATTGTCCGCGTTAAGGCGTTATTTACACGGTCAATCGCGGTCAAAACTTTTCCCGCCACCGGCTTCCCGACGTTTCCCGAGGTTAAAGCAGCACTCCTCGAGGACATTTCTTTTGCGGTGTGAGAGTGAGACGGTCAAAGGGAGGCTAAGAAGGAGAGGGAGAGAGACGGAAGAGGGAGAGGCCTCTTATCACCAGTGATTACGAGTTTTTAACGGGGATTTCCTCCCCGTTTGCCTTATCTGAGCGTAGTTCTCGTTTCCCGCAACCCGCCACCGTACCCCTCTCACCTTCTGCTACTATGCCACAACCTCCACCTCTTCGCTGCCTCTGGACGCTTGTCGCCCTTGAAGGTCCAACCTTCGAACATTTCCGTGGCTATAACTGCATTCTTCCAACTCCTCATTCCTTCATCCGCTTTTTCTTCCGCTTACCTTCTTCGTAGTCACAGCTTCGATATTCTGTTACTTCGGTCTCTTTCTTATACTTATTTGACCCTCCAACGCCCCTGCTCTTCTAGTGGTTCCGCATGGTTCGTCAGATATTGTCTTCGCCTTCACACCCGTTGCGTTAGTTCTCTCGCACTTTTGAGTTCTTCTCTTCTTCCCCCACCCCACGATTAATTTTTTGACCCTGCTCTTAAATCAAATTCATTCGCATGTGACAGAATGCAATTCGTAGCTTTATTAGCCAAATAGATCCACTGCTGCCATTTTTGCATTTTCCGTTACAACTGTCCCTTTGTCCGTTACCTCTGTCGAAATTGTAAACTGTCCACCATGTAAAACTAAAACACTATCTGTTATTGTGACTCACTATTTGGACTCTGTGTTTGTCTACCATTAAACTTTTGTTATTCCTATTTGACTTGCCGCGAGCGTTGCCGCGAAAACAAAAGTCGACCTTTGTTTGTACAATGTAAATGTTTTGTTTTAGAAGATGTTGTTCGGCCTGTAGAAATAATGAAGTGCCACAATATCGAAATACCAATGCTAATAAAATACGGCCGTATTATTAGGCGAATTACTGATTAGCAGGAAATTTCCAGATATATACACGCCATTTGATTGAGATCGAAGTATAAATGATTTGCAAGCATTTTCCATTCCTATGTTATCGATTGATGATATGAGTCGTTTATTTTGGGAGTGACCTAAGTCCATTTTAAATGGAGGGTCCTAAGTCCATGTTTATATTAAGATATTGAACAGTTTGCGTTTCAATGAATTTAAAAATATACGTGTGGGATACCAATATATCACATTTCTTAAATGTATTTGATAGAGTTAAATTTACTTTTCCTATTCAAATAATAACAATTATTAAGTGAATAATATGTGTTTTTTATATAAAAAATCGAATTAAACTACTTTCAAAATCGGCAAGTATATTTGTTATTAAATTTGAAAGAGTCCAAATCCATTCAACATAATTTAAAATTTGAATATAAAGCTTTTCACAATGATGATGTATACATTGAACATAACGGTCAGTAGTTTACATTTACAAATGTGCACAACAAATATTTCAAAAGTTATTATTATATTACAATAAGCACATATGTTGAAAAATGATTACAGAAAAATTATGTTTGTAACTACTTCTGGCAATAAAAATAGATTTTTTACAATACAAGCAAAGACGATCATGTGCTTAATACCTGATCATGTAAATTATTTATCTACGGCACATGAATTGCTATTTCATTTACGGAATGAGGCGGTTAGGATACCGTCCAGGTCAAGAGACCAAATGTAAGTTTAATATGTCAATGACAGTCGAATATTTCCTAGAAGCAAATCGAAGAGTTTGCTGCAAAGGTCTTTTGTGCATCAAAGACATTTGGCTGTATGTATAAAATAGTTATCAATCAGTGGGAAGAATAAATCAGTTTGATTTTAAGATTTCATTGACTAATTTGAATGCATCAGAGCGTAAAAACATATTAAAGTGGAAGAAATGGTGACCGCACGAACCTCGAGTACTCAGAGAACAATTAGTACCACGTCGACATTGACATAATACAGAGAATGTTAGAAAATGTTGAAATTTTTCTTATTGAGGATGACGTTTCATATACATGAAATTGTTACTATTTTTTATAATCTACAAACGCCTACAAATTTCCTATATATATAGACACAATTTTTAATATACAAGTACTGAAGTAGTTCGTAAGTAGAAATATAAGAAATGAGGCATTGGAAGTAGTTCGTTTATAATTGGTAGGTTATCGCTATAAAAGAAACTCTGATATGAATACTACGACTGTTACATTATGACATATGGGTTATATGTCACACGTCACACAATTGATGTTGGCATCTTCTTCACATACTCTTTTATCTGTCTGTTTCAGTGCCACCGAATATTGACGACTCGCAAACTTCGTCCGATGTGATAGTACGAGAAAATTACAATATGTCTCTCACTTGTAAAGCGACAGGAAGTCCAACGCCAAGCATTCGTTGGAAAAGGGACGATGGATCTAAAATTGTTATTAGTAAAAATCATTCTGGTAAGTCTATAATTCCAAGTGATAACATAGGTTCATCAAGTGTTAAATAATTATATTGGTTAAAGAAAAATTCAATTTTCATTTCAAAAAGATACGAAAGATGATTAATGTGTAAAACGTGGCATAGCCGTGTTAGAAGAAACGTTATAAAATAATGTGGATTAAGGTGTATGTAAATTAGTTCTAGTTAGATTTGGATAATGGGATTATTTTCTTTCAATGTTCCTTCTCAGTTCAGAAAGATAATGATAATCAAATTTTTACATTCCGCGTAAGGATCATAATCAAATAAGAGTCAAATATGTGTATTGGATCCATATTAATAGGAGAAGAAAATGAGATATTTACGTGTTAGAAAAATATGGAATACTTGCTACTGTCAACTTATTGGGTTCTTAAAAATGTTAGTACAATTAATGTCTGGAATGGCAACTATTAATTTAAACAATTATGTAATGTTGTTCGCGGCGTAAAGACTCCATTTCTATTCTTTGCCATTAAGTAATAGTACAGAGGTAATATAAATGCAGGTGGGATATATTTATGGCGTATATCATTTAATTCTGCATATGACACTATGCGTATGATCCACTACCATCTTAGTAGTTTGTTCATTACACTGTTACATCATTTTACATTATTTGTTTTTACTAATAATAATTGTATTCGATTCTGAGTTAGCTGCATTGTTACATATAGTACGTATGTACGAGTTTAAGCGACGATGTTAAAAAATACGCGACCGTCCTTGTTGAAGATTCCTCGTTCTCGACGACTCATCATTTGCGAGTATTAGTTGACGCGCTTGGAATACTTCGAAAGACGCGACGCAGCTTTTCCGTTTTTCTCACCCTATCTTTCGCCATTCTGACTTTCTCTTCTGGAACGACCGCGTTTTCGATAGGTTCGACGAACTTTTCGTACCACGCAGCAATTAAAAATAATGACACTCGCAAGCGACGGAGAGGGAAGATCAAACGTGAAACCTCTGATTACTTTGATATTCGTTTTCTTTTTCTCGCACACACTCTTTCAGTCTCAATCTTCGCAAAGTTTCCGATTTTTTAACTTTTTCCCTTTCAACACCTGGAACGTCGAAGCAAGTTGAAAGCGGTTAAATTTCAACAATCTTTCTATAACGCTCACGCAATTTAAGTGGACGTTTTAATATATAAATTAATTTATTTGCGGACGTTTCTTTCCCATCGTCGTTAGTTGTCAATATCTTCATTCTATTGATCGGCCGCTCAAAGACTTGAATAATTTGTCTTTCACTTGAAAGGAAAAAATCAATCAGTTTTACTCGATGATGGACATCATACTCATTTTAATTTCAAAGAGATGTTCTATAACCCACAAGAAAAGAAAAGGAATTACAAAACAAACAAATTTTAATGTTTACGAAACCCTTTAACATTTCAGTGAACACTCTATTGTATAAGTACGTATAATGCAGGTCGAAGACACAAATTGTTATTATTTTGTTGCAGTCCTGGAATGGGAAGGCGAGACATTGGAAATGTGGCAAATATCCAGACTCAGCATGGGAGCATATTTGTGCATCGCTAGTAATGGCATTCCGCCGTCTGTGAGCAAGCAAATCAAGGTCTCGGTTGACTGTAAGTTTACTTTGCCGACACCCTTATAATCAACGCATAATCAAGACAAATTCAAAGAATCGATTTCAATGTACGGCAAACACTGTAAAAACAACACCAATTAACGGTATCACCTGAATCCGATGTCAGATATATACATATATGTATTTTAAATAGGCTGCCGACCGTGCTAATAATGTAACAAACATAAGCATGGGCATACTTACATATATAATTATCAGTCGCGTGAGTATTACTACACGAATATCGAACAAAACGACAGTTTAACAAGTTCAAAGGCGGTAGATGAAAGTGTAATATGACTTATTGGAAACACTTTGAAGACGTAAATGCTGAAAGATAGAAGACGGTAAGAGGACGGTGAAGGCATACGGGCAAAACGTCATAGTATCCATGGAGAGGCCGAGTGAAAAAAAAAAAGGGGGGAGAGTGAAATCAGATTTTGGTATTCATTTCGCGCAAGAGCGGAAGTACGCCATGACAAATAGGATTCACAGACTGGAGGTATATAAGTGCTGCCACGTCTGTAAGATAGCCTGCGAGTGGTGACGGTACTCCATGCGACCGGCGTGCGCCATGGTAACTTTTGTTGGTGTCGGCGGTTGCGGTTGTGTGCAGGAGCGGTAGCAGCACTGCCGGGAGAAAGCGGGTTGAAGAACACACAATTTAATAATAGAGAAAGGAGCCTCCCGACAAAGCCCTCCTTTGTCGACGCACTTCTCTTTCTCTCTTTCTCTTTGTCTCGTTTTCTCTCTCCGCATCCCTCGCCCTCACTCTTCATCTCTCTGTCCTTCGCCATCCTCCTGCTTCTCTCCCCTGCTGCTCCTCTCGTCCTCCGCCTGCCTCTCTTTTCTCCTCTCGAAATTGCTCTCACTACTGTGGAGCGAGAGAATGGTCGGAGTCAGAGAGGAAGAAGAGGCGAGTAGTAGAGAACCTCTGGCGACACATAAAAGTAAGCTCGAGCGAACTGCGACACACCATTACCGTTTCCACCCCTCTACTAGCCTATTGTTATGTAACTGCCTTTCCTAAACACCAGATGCGTGCCTTTTCTTCGCGTACACCCTACGACGACGGATTTTCTTTGCCTAACGTGACTCCTCCCAGTGTCCCGGCCTACGAATTGGTGAAATCCGACGATCGTCGGGATCAATTACTAAAGATAGGCATTGAGATGCGTTATCGGAACGTGCCCATATGTTTTCATTTACATAATTCGTATGAGTTCGACGTTCTTTCGAAAATCGCATTTTGATGTTCATTAGCAGCATTACGTCAATTTGCTGAATAATGATTTGTTTTGTTTGATCGGACGTCAGCTTATATGATCAGTATTTCGGTCTTATCAAATGTAGGTATCGGACGTTGTACTGGCTGAATAAAAATGATGTAACGCATAATTTATAGGTTCTTGACTCAAATTACCTTGTAACATAGCCGAGTGTCGTGCGAAAGGATTTCGTTGGTTGGGGGAGCACTGACATGCTATCCCGTTAGTTAAAGCGAGACTAATTAATTCAATGTCGTTGCAAAAGAAGCGTCAAATTACGATTCAAGGATCACAATGAGAGTCGGGCAGGGTATAAAGGGTGGTTAGATTGTCGAGAGGAGCAGTTCTTGTTCACAACATGGAAGAGATGAACATTTCTCTCTTTCTGTTTCCCTGTCCTTTCTGTGTCTCCTTTCCTCCCTACCTCTCTGTTTTAATGTCCTTTTCCATATATTGTCTCCCTTCAAATGTTACCCTTTTATGCAATCGTTTAATTGAATCCGTGTATATTAGGTACAACCTTTCCAATACCTGAACAATTGCAAACATTGTGTTCGTACCCAGGAGTTTTGTTATGATACACCGCAAATACACCGTTCGCTCACAATTTGTGATCCCTCAACTGGTCCTAATTTTCCTCGGTGTACTCAAAATCTGCCTGACAATTTCGATCGTTCCACAGCCCTCCCTCCCTTCGTCTCGTTTTTCCTCACCTTCTTTTTAGTTGGTCACTTTTTTACTGTCTTTTTTCTGCGCGTTCGAGCGGAGATTAATTAAACGCCCGGACACATTACAATCCATTCACGGTCGACCTGATGACGTTACAAGTTTACGACCTGAAAAAGTGTCGCCCACTGTGGTGTCCCTCACCAACACGATCGACCCCTGACCAATGTTGGCTTCTTCTTCAACCCCTTTCCCCTGTCGTACCATCATCACCGCCTGCGCAACGCTCTGGAGACCGCAACAACCAGGGTGGCCACCTCTACGTACCCGATTTCAGTTCTTCCCGCCACGTACGTGGCGTTATTATAGCGCAGCAATTATAGAACCCCTCGTCAAACACTCGCTGCCACGAGTTCGCCAGCTGCCTCGTAAAACGTTTTCATTATCTGATGCGCTTCGCTCGACGTCAACGTTACTTTTTCTACCTCGCCTTCTACCTTGTCTTCCACCTTTCACCGCCCTCACTTTCTGCTCGGAAGCTCGCGGACGATTTTACGCCACCGGGACAATATTACTGAACAATGTGAATATTTGCCGAACTGCACGTTGTATCAGTGCACAAAGGCGTTCTAACTGGTCATAGGTTTTCGGCGGAAAACATTAACGGTTATAATTATTGCTTGCTCCCTTACGTAGTTTATGTTCAGGGAGTTTATTAGTACGTTAATATTCTCTGTGCTAGTCATTTTATCACGTTTTGTAATCGGAACAAAGGTTATTCATTATAATATATTGAAAATATAACTTTGTAGGGAGCATCGGAAGAAAGTAGAATGTCATTTAAGAACGGTAAAAGAGTACGAAAACAACACACATGCAACATTGTCCCTAACACCCTTATAGTCGATGCGAGGTAAAGCCGTTAATTTGAAAAAAAAAAGAAATACAAAAAAACCTCATAAATAACACGATCAGCATTTGACAGTAAATAGTTTCTATTTTTAATCGATGTATTTTCAGTTGTATTGTTTTGGGAATATTTTGAAATAAGATTCACTGTATTCTCCCTCTTTTCTTCTTCTTTCCACTTCATTTCTATATCCCTACATATCTAAGAATCTTCACAGTGCCTTCTTTTTAAGCACAGAAGAGCATGTCTTTGATCGTGATCATGGTTACCACCAATGTTGCAATTATCATTAGCGTCTCGCGAATCCTGTATACTTTTCCAATAAATACACACTTTACAGATTCCAATATCTGTTTATCTGATGCAACATGCCGCTGTAAACTCTAAACTAATAATAATCCGTACTAGGTATACGTCAGCCAAAATTTATACATATATGCATCTACGATAATACCATTCCGAGTTATGTGTACGGATTTGTTTTTTGGGAAAGACAAAGCGGTTAGGACGTTGTAGGGAATGCAACAGTAGAGATATTGGTGAGGAGGGGTTGGAGCGAGGAGGAGGAAGAAAGAGGGGTCGAATGGAAACGGGAGATGAAAAGGGTGGTGGTGGTGGTGGCGGCGGCGGCGGCGGTGGTGGCGATGGTGGGAATGGCGTAGTCACGTATAAGCAGTGACTCAGGTCCTGCCTTTCCTTGTCGTCCCTCTGCACGTTTCGTTGCCCCTTTCGTCCTTTCCACAAGCTCCGTTCCCCGTTTCACTCACCCTCCGCCCTCGTGCCTACTTCGCACGACTCCAGTGGCAATCTGTTATTAAAATCAGCAACGAGAAAAATCCGTGCCGTATCTCCTTCAGACGCGCTTGGCTACCGACAGACGTGTTACGGCAAAAATTAAGCTACCTGCAAACTCGGAAACGAAATTACCGGACAACCTTACTGTCATCGCCTGTCCTGATGCGGTGTACTCTTTTTTTCGACTCCTTCATCCTCCGAATCTTCCTTCTTTCAGACTCGCACACGTTCATTGCTTCGACTTAATAGCGTTCGTCTTGTTGAACAATTAAAAATTCCATGGTGTTCAGGCGCCTGAAATTGAAAACCTACATACGTTTATTTATACGAGCATATTCGTAAAAGTGCCTGGAATGTTATTGAATCTATATTTACTCCGGTCTTTATAACTGGGGAAATTATAAATCCGTGTCCATTAACCTATGCCTTTCGCTATGAAGTTTGCTATGTACTCATTTTAAGTGAAAAATAGCAGCACACTGTCAACATATATATTGTTGACGAGGCAAACATTGTACTGTACAATGTTACTTGCATTCAGTCGGCGCGCGGTGATGAACAAACAATCGTGTACTCGACCCGCATTTAAACCAAATTCGTGAGATACATAAATACCCACATTGGTATACTGGCAAATAAATGGCCATTTCTGACTTACAGTTTGTTATATATAAATTATGCTATTAAAATCATTCATTATGACAAAATGAAGTGCTGAAGTAGACTGAAGAAAGCTTTCGAAGTTAAATATCCGAAATTTCAAACGATTAAACTGGACAAATCTGATGAAATTTACCTTCGCTTTTTCTCGCTAGCTTGACATTTTGATTCAAGTTATCGATACTACCGGCTCCTTTTTGCCAGGTCGTATTCATTCTCAGTGGAACGATCGTACTTATCGCGCTCGCCGATTGTAATTTCATTGTTCGGCATCGAGGAAATTGGAATTTTGCTTGGAACGTACGTCGGCCACGGCAGTGGTCGTCGATATTACAGATCGGCATTTGAATCCATCGATTTCAGTTTATCTTGGTAAAGCTCTGAAATCAGCTGCTCCACGAAGCGACGGAAATGCGATTCCGTAGTCGACGCTAATCTGACAATAAGGTTTATGATTAATTCTTGCTTCCTAGGAAAGCTTTCTACGCGGTGCCCATCTGGTCTTTACATTATATCACACGAAAATGTGAAAACAATATATTACACATGAGATACGTTAAATGTATTTACATTCGTTCAATATCTAATTGGGTTGAAATAATGGCACTAATTGCTATTTTTATCTATGAGACAGTCACTCTGGCAACGATAGAATATACGGAAATTAGAATGAGGGGAGAAGCTCTAAGAATTATGAGAAACTGGTAGCATACGGCACGCCCTCATAAAACCTACTACTACGAAATATGAAAATCTGCGCAATCTATCTGTGACACGGAAATTGTTCCGCCATGAATAACATCGACGCCGTATAATCCGCTTTATTACAGTTCGCCGTATGTTCCGTGATTGTTATTTCTTATTTACTCAATACTCGCTCAAAATACTTGCAGCGTTAGACAAATTGGAGTATATATCGGGGAATATTAGACAGGGTGATTGAGAAAGAAGCCCACTAATGACAAAAGTTTCACCGCGACACTGCTCCCTCATTTACATTTTGATATGTAGTCAATCCGGACGCTAGGCGTACACATATGTACCATACATTGCATATATGCATGAAATGAGTCGAGCACGGTCGTGCATGTGCAGATGGACTGAGTATGCGCGCGCGCGGTTGTATGTGTATGTATTTACGTCTATGGGTAAACCGGTGGAAAGAAAGATTGCTGTTGAGAGCGGACAGTGGGATGGGCGCGTCTATTGCAAGGAAGCCTTATCGGCTACGAGCTGGCGTTTATTTAAATTTAAAACTCGGAGATCGATCTCGAGCAGCCTGTTTCTATCTCTTGCCCACCCTCTCTTCGCATGCTTCGGCCGTCGTCCTCGTTTCTCCTTTTTCCGAATCCTTCGTTTTCTTCTTAGTCCTCTCAGACGGGGACACACTTATTTTCTTTCCTCCTCCTCCCCCCCTGTCTCACTCTTGCTTCCGTTCCCGTTCCCGTGCACACCCTGGCCGCCGCATACACTCGCGCATCCACATACACACAGACGGCTACGCACACTCCGGCGGACCTCTAATTCCCGGCTCTTGTCGATCGTCTCCGGGGCACGGCACGTCCCTCGAAAAACTCATTAACGTGTCTTGGTATCCTCGTCTTCCCTTTCTCCTATTCCTCCAATTCTCCTCTTATCCGCTCTCCTCGCTCCCCGGCTCCACTCTTTGTTTGCTTTTCCCCGCGAACAAGGGAGACGGGATGCAGGGAAAACAGAAAACTGTCAAGTCGCATCTGCACCGCTCCTGCGTACCCTGCATCGATTTGTTTATAATCAGCCAAAATCGACGACGAAAACTCTATTTTGCGAGCGTAAACACGGCTCAGCTCGATCGCGGACGGACTAACAGCGCTGCATTTCCACGTTTCCGTATCAGCTTTCGATGGCCGAGCGCAGAATTAAATTCTTAGCGGAAAATATAATAGCTTAACGGTTTACTACTGATATAGTGTTCCAGCTGTTGTTGGTTGACTGGAATTCAGAAAATTGTACAACTCTGTGTCGCAGGAACTGATACAATTCCTGACCCTCCAATAAAATTAAATGGGCGGATGTAAGTCCTGTATTAAGAATTATGGGGGTAATGTAGTGTAATTGTGAAAACGATTAAGAGACTGAATAAAAGTTATAATTTGAATTTGAACATAATAATAATCAAGACGTTTTGCGGTTGTTATAGAACATTGACCAATTCAATTAAAATATGAAACGCATATAATATCGCCCTTGGAATGATATGTTTTTGAATGTTTTATGTCAGCGATACATTAGTACAGCAATTAATTTTTCTTTCGCTTGCAATAATTATTTGCGATTTTCTTTCCGAGAATACAAATATTTAAGTAAAAATCTTTTCTACAATAGTTTCTATATGTATTTTTAAATCGGCACAGATGAATCCTGTCCACGCGTAGTTGGCTTAAACTTTCATTGTGACCTTCATGCAAATTACAGACGAAGCAGGAGAGAGATACTTCTATGTTCCAACTTTTCTTAGCACCTATTATCTCAACTATTTTTTGCTGCCCCGTATAAAAGTTTGAGGTTAAAAAAAATCGTGCAGCACAGTGCGCAGGCGCACGCACGAGCGACGTAGGGAAGCTCGGTCGTACGTACTCAATGTAATGAGGCGCGGAGATAGAGTATTTGATTCTGCGGACGCGAACTCCCTTCATCGCCCATTCCTCACTCTTCTTACTTGTCTGCGAGACGTTGCGCACTCTCTCTCTCTCGCTGTCTTGCTTCATGGCTAGCGGCTGCGGCGGTAGCAGTCGGTGGCTAGAAACTTGGCGACCTCACAATTAAACGCAGCGATACAGTCGGTTTTCTCTCCGAGCGGCGCGCAACTTTTCGCGCCCCGCCGAACTTTCTTCGTCGCGGCGGTTTGCAACAGGATTAAATAATAGGACGAAGGGTTCCAGTTCTGACGCCGTCGCCGCCGTCGCCGCCGGCAGCCGCTCGCATCGGAAGGATCTTATTAGCACAGTAGGCAAATTGCGCGTTCCCCGACCGAACTTGTTAGTCTTCTTTGCCCACTTATCAGCGTACATAATCTGCAATCGGGTTCCTCCTAACCGTTATATTTATTTCCTTGAATAGCCGAGGTGTGTCGATAATTTGCTCATTCGGAAGAAGCTGTTTACTTTGGTCGTAATTGTTGGCGAGAGCTTTTGCGCTTGGCAACTTTAAGATGCCTCGGAGAGTACGGAGAACAGTTCATGGTTACATATCTAGATAATGTAGGATGTCTCAGAAAGAACGCAACTTGTGAGTGCTCAATAACATACAGAGTTAACTAATATACATATTACATATTTACATGTTTGCATATTTTTGTAGCGTATGCTATCTGTGATTGTGTATGAAATATGATATGACTTAAATACCCTCCACGACTCTGCACACTTTCGTCCTTGACTTTCGTTGCACCTCTATTTCCGAACATGAGCTATGGAAGTTATCGTGGTTTGTTGGCGTACACACGAGATTGCAAATACTCTCACAGAAAGAAATCACATGGTATCATATCACAAGATCTGGGTAGCCAATTCACGTCACTGTTGCGAGAAATCACCCTGCTTCGAAACCTCTCGCTATCATTCGCTAATCGGCGCTTTGTCTTTACTATCCCAGCGACAACAGATTAAAATCGTATAACGTTCAGTTCTGTCGACTTATTACAATAGAAATGGTAGGCATAAAAGTTGCGTTCTTTATGACAGATAAATACCCTTTAGGTAAAAATGATGTGATATAAAAGCATAAATTAAACAATTCGATGAAGACAGCATGCCAAGGTTAAGGATGTTAATGAAAACGTTTTGCTTTGTTACGAATCATGTTCATTTCTGAAGAATAATTAATTTTGTCGGACATAAAATAATTTTTGTTCATTACTCATCGCAACATTCTTATAAAACCATGATAAAATGTAGTTACAGAGCCGACAATAAACATCGATTATCCGTTAAAGGTTATTTAGGATTTTCATAACTTCCACATTATTTTAAATTTTCTCATAAAAGGTTTATCATATGACCTACAAAATAAACTATATTTAGAGGTCTGACATGTAGATAAATTATTAATATAGCGTATTACAGAAACTATAGGGTTCCGAAAATTAGCTCCTGTTCAAGGTTGTTTTTCAACAAAGGTGAACATGCCAGTTGTGTGATTGTTATCTACAGACAACTTGGAGAGGTACTGAATGCATTGACACATTGTTACAGAATTATGAGTGCCAAGAACGTGTGACAATCGAAACACAAAAAGCAATATGCACATGCAAGTCAATGAATAAGAACATTGAGTGAATAAGTAAAGAGTTTGTGCCGAGAAAGTAATAATTCGTAATACTTTTGTTCAGAATTGTCGATTGCATTTATTTTGACCAATTGGTTTGATAGAGGATTTTAATACTTGCCTAGTTATGTGATGCTGATGAGTACAGAAACGGTAAACAGAAAGTTCAAGCCAAATTGAACTACAGCGACTCCAAAACATATTC
Organism: Anoplius nigerrimus; assembly: GCA_914767735.1. Taxonomy (NCBI): domain Eukaryota; kingdom Metazoa; phylum Arthropoda; class Insecta; order Hymenoptera; family Pompilidae; genus Anoplius; species Anoplius nigerrimus. The sequence continues at coordinate 18,485,816 of OU612080.1, forward strand.
GGGCACCTATTACATTTTCAACAACATGTTAGTAAAGATCGTGTCAATACTTGTTAGGTGCCCATGCCTCTTCTGTTCTCCACAGTAGAATACAAAAATGATCTCAAAATGGGACGAAGGCGCAAATAGAACATTTAACGGATAGCAACTACCGTTTTTCTACCGGGCGAAAAGATAAACGTATCGGAAAATCGCTAATATGCTTAATGTAAACAGGAGTACTTTTGCGAACATTCTTCGGTATTTTCATACTGACCACCGCATCCAATCAATTCCGCGAACTGGACGATTAAAAGGTTTATACCCGCGTGTAGAAGGACAAATTGTTCGCAAATTAGAAGCCAATGATCATATTAGTGTTTCAAAAAATAGTGAGTGCGCTATTGGACAAAACATCTAAGAAAGTGTCTCGGAAATCTCTTCGCCAAACAGCGAGGGAAGTTGGTTACAACGATAGTGTAGCTAGGAGGAAACCATTTATTAGTGCAATGAATAGGAAAGGGAAATTGGTTTTGCAATGGACTACATTCCTAAGGAACAATTATGGAGGATAATTGTCATGTTTGCTGGTGAAACCACATTTAATGTACATTATTCGAATGAAAGATCCATGGTGTTGAGAAGCACAACAAAAAGTTACACTGTAAGAGTGCGAGCGGCATGGTGAAATACAGAAGAAGCAGCGTAATTATGTTAGACTGTATTTCAGTGTACAGGGTTGTGAGTTTAACACGTTGCGTGCCACGCTGATTTTACGTGTCCGCCGCGTCTGGCCAACGTGAATTTCTTATTATGCCTTACATATTTTTTCGAATTTTTTTGCACAACAGGTAAATTTTAGTATATAAGAGCGTATAATGCAATAATTTTTTTTGGGGTCACCGGTGACCCCCATGGCCAAACGGAGCGACTTAGTTTTGATGACTGGTGACCCCCACCACCAGACGGACCGACGTCGACCGACAAACGATGATAATATTGAAAAATTTTAAAAACATTGAAAATTCACTCGAATTATGTGTTCTAATAATCTTGGCTCCGCCGGTCACCGGTGACCCCCATGACCAGACGGAGCGACTCGGTGCCGGTCACCGGTGACCCCCATGACACGCAACGTGTTAATATTTACTGACAATATTATGAGTAATAACGTTTCTTTACACCTTCTTAAAGACAATTGAATTGCAAGTGAGATATAGATGGGCATCACTTACAACAAGTTTTAAGTTATCCGAGGACAACGATCAAAAGCATATGGCACAAGACACGTAAAAATGTTTACTCCATAAATGCCCGTTGATTTTCCATAGCTGACCACAATCATCAGACTTTAATCCTATAGAAACTCTATGGATCAGAGAAAGTCCAAACTACGATTGTTTTTCAACAACAGAGTTAAAAGAAAGACTGCAATATGAATGAAACCGTACAAAATGGCTACGCCAAAAAATATAAAAATTTGTTCTTAATGCTATTTTTCTTTAAATATCTGACAGAAAACAGCAGTGCGGAAAATTCGGTATTATGTACTTTGATAATGTTTGTTGAAAATTGCATGCACATATGTTAAATCAATTTTTATTTTTGCCAACGTTAATAATTGACTTATCATTATTAAACAAATCCTGGACGATTGAATGACGAACTATTGAACTATGATTGATAAAATGGAATGATAGTGTGGTGTCCCAATATTTTAGCGAGTTACTGTAAGTACATGTCCTTTGTCCGGCTTTACTATAAAACTCAAAATGCTTTGCATATTAAATATATTTTCTTATTATGATATAAAGCATATGTTGAAACATCTTCATTCATCCAGTATATGAGTAGAAAAACAGATAGTAATTTAGTAAAAAGGTGAAAGAAATTTTCATTAGACATCGAATCGCCGTAGCTTGACGACCTTTAAGTAAAACAATTAGTCGTTTAATTCATGGCGGCACTTTTTGCCAAATAAGAAAGAGTCAAACGAAGGAAAGTAAAGAGTAAAAGGAAGCAAAGAAGTGGTAGGGAAAGTGAGAGGAAAGCGCGATTGAAGGGGAGGGATGGGGGGAGGGGGGGGGGTGTTGAGAAACGCTTCGCCGACTGTAACTCCGTCGACATTGTCGGCAGATTAAATAATAAAAGCCTACAAGGGATGGACCTGCCGGGGCGGCAGAGAAATATTTTATTAGCAGGAGGCCGTGGGTGCGGAAGGGCATGGAAGGGGTGGCAGGGGTGGAAGAGTACACGCGTGTTGGTATATGCGGCTGTATGCGAATGCAACCTTAGGGGAAGCGGAGGAGCCTCAGGCTTCGGCAACGAAAGCTCTTTCGTCTATTAACGGGAGGCTACAGGAACTGCAGTTGTAACTGCCAGGAGGGAAAGGGCGAGATGTACGTTGGGAAAGTCGGAGAAGGGGTTATTACTTATTCAGCTCGCCGTTTTAATTACTTAAGCGTTAAGCTCACCGGATGTGCGCGAATCGCGACTTCTTGCGCTTTCTTTTTACCTTTCCACTTCCTCACCCATTCTCTTACTTTGTTCACCCCCCCCCCCCCTCTCTCCGCACCCCTCTCCCTCTACCTTTCTCTCTCTTTCTAGCTAACCATCACCTCACGATCTTACATTATTCCTCTATTTTCTCTACCACGCTTTATTTCCCCTTCATAAATACTTTTTATTTACATATTTTGTACTTTTTGCGTTTCCCAAACGCAAATTTACATCTGGCCATACAACGCTGACCTATTTCTATTCAAATTAATGTAAGGATACATGTATTTCTTCGAATAGTAATATTTAAACTAACTCGGCTGACTTTACAGGTTAATTGATCTCATTATATTCCCAACTGTTTCATTTGCATATATTAGTTAGTGCCATGACTATAGAAGCGATATGAGCAGCAGCAGTAATTCAACAGGTTTACCAATTTCAATAGGACTGTGAGGTTATTTTGTGTTATTATTTTTATCAAATTACGCTCTTTTCAATCGCGTCGACGCCTAAAAAATGCATGTAAACACACATCACAAATTCCACAATTTTTCCAATTACACTCAACAGCGTTTAGGCGTTTTAATAATAGAATTTAAATTTTGTTGCCACTGGTTAACTGGTTTTCAGGAACTATAACTCTGGGCAGCTGTTGTATAATTAAATATCAGTATATTTTTGAACAGTCCTGGTGAATTCGAAATGCACCGAATGTTTATCTTCAAATTGTCGAACGAAATGGGACAATTAGCACCATCGGCCAATTAAGTGGCTGTAGAATTGAAACTTGGATAATTAAATATTCACCGCCATTTCCTTTATGTAAACTATTTAATAAACGGTATAATTAACAGACATTCAAAGTTATCGCTCGTCCTTTTCATTATATTTCAGAGTACGCGTTGCCATTTGGATTTTCTCCTACTACATTTTTCAATCATGCACGCACTGTTCTCAGAGTTACCTCTTATTCATCATCCTACTCTTACGCGTGCTTTCTCTCTCTCTCTCACTAGCATCTTACACTGTATAAAAATACCTGCTGCGGCGATGCAGATTATATTTTTTTTTCTATCATACGAATTGTACGGACAAATCTCACAGTATACTCAAAACAGAAATGCTGCTGATAACCGACAGCGAATCATATACACGTAGCCGTCCTATAACGCGGTGATAGGTTTCTAGAAAATTCCATTTTGTGTGAAACCGTGCTATATGAGATGCAGAGCCGGTCCAAAAATAGGGGGTTACGTTTCAAAAATTTGTGAAAAACGAACGTTTTTTTTTTAAATTTTATAAAGGCTGAATAATTTTGATTACACATGCTTTATGTATAACACAAAATGATGAAAAACAAATAATATTATTTTCATTAAATGTAACTTTTATATATGTTTCTTTCCCATCACTACTAAGTATTATATAATACTTACAATCAAACGAAAACGTTTATTCGTTTTATAATTTATTTATATATTTGCATGCAAAGAAGGTATTGTTTGTTTTTCATTCCCGTCATTATTTTCAGCTAATTTACTTGTTAAATATGTAAAACAAAAAATATGTTATTCTGTGCTGTTGAAGTACAATGTTACAAAAGTTTTCGCAATATTGTTATCGTCGTAAAGCGAAACCATTTTATAGGATGCCATGTTGCAGACGGGTTCTCGCAATTTAAGAATCGTGTTATAATAAGCCGTGCTGTAAGAGATTACTTGTACGTCCTTTCACTTTCCGCCTTATGCGAGTTTGATTATACGCATTGATATATATTTATATACATACGCACACATAGAAGAAAATGTTACGAATATTTTGTAGACAATACGATTTCAGTCGTGGATAAGTTTACCGAGTCTATACGAAAACAATGAGTTGGATCTGCCGTGAGTCAAATGGCCTAATGGTACACAGAAGGCGTTAATCGGTGTACGTTTGAAGCGTTCTCTTATTAATAGAAAAATGTCGAACGTATCGAATGTGTAATCCGTTGCGCGCCGAGATAACGACAAATACGTTTCTCGTTTCGGGCAGCAGAGAAAGGAGAACGGTAGACCAATTGTTTTCGGTTCACCGAGCAGGAGGGTTAGGCTGCTCGCGACAATGACAGGGACAACCATGACGACGTCGACGACGACGACGACGACGACGCCACCGACGACGACGACGACGGCGTCGGTGGCCAACGTCGACGACGATCGTTTCGCTCGAATGGAGCTCCGTGCAATTTCGCAGGACCTAAATAGGTTCCTCGATTCATTTCTAACACTCGTTACATTTAACACGGGTTCGCCTTTCGCGACTTTGTAACCCGGCGTAAGCGTCTTTCCCCCTCGACCTCCTACATCTTCTACATCGCCGTCACCAGTACTTTCATCGCCCGGATAATCGGGTGTCCTTATTATTTTTATGCATGTGTTAATGCTTCTCTACGGGTAAACATTGCGTTCTATCCCATCCTTCCACAATGCGTTGCTCATTAATTTGTATTAAGGTCGAACATGTTTTTATTATGCACGTGGGACGACATGCTTTGCTACGTTGGAAAGACGAACGTAGTCAAAATAAAGGAAAATTTTGATTTTACTTACCTGCTTCCGATGTAAAGAAATCACTGTTCGCAAAACCATTTTTGCAGGAAAACAGTGTATGTTTTTATGATTCCTGTGCAAAGTTTATGTGCATTTGTTGACTTCTTGTAATAACATTTAGTCGACTTAAACTCCCCGTAACCGATATTTTTACATAGTTTGATGTCGCTCATATTCTTGCATAAGTGCATCATAATCATCACTTTGTTATGAGAGAAAATCTTCCGCTGTTCGCGGTGATATTAGTGAAACTCTTATTCATTTATTCCGGAAGTACAATTTGTCCTTAATATAAAAACCGCTGAACGTACGCGATAAGATCGAGCTGCACAGATTCTGAACATACTTCGTCAGAAAAATGACGGGGTCACTGCTTCTGCTTCTGGTTCTTGCAAGCAACGTCCGCTATCGATTATTGGCAGGAAGTAGGCATCAATGAACAGAAATATATAATCCGTTGAACGCGATTCAGTTTTCTTGCGAAAATAAATGGTTTTAATATATAAAATTGACGGCACGGTTTTCAAACCCAACCAAATACCTTCCGAAATAACCTAGATTATAGATAGCAAGCTATTTCCTTAATTTGGTTTGCAATTTTATACCGTGTGATGTTGTAACAAACCATCAGTTCCTAAGATAAAGTAAAACATTTGCGTTATACAAAACAAAGTTACGTGCATTATCAGTTTTTACAATTTCTACCGCATAACAATGGACTTTAAGGGATGTTTCTGTAATTGTCGGGCAATAAACCCCAACGCACCTAATTTGTGTGTCGTGACACGTAACGCAAAGTTACCACCGTAAAGATGAAAGGAAAGCAAAATAAAGTCGTTCATCCTAGTTATGAGTGTGTTTCAAACGCAGAACATGAAACGCGCGAAACAATGAGGGGAAAAGGCGAAGGGCAGCAAACTGGTTGTCTGCAACTCAACAAAGGTCGCTTCCGAGATATTGTTTCACGGAATCCACCGTGGGTGCAATGCTCAAAGACTCTTCATGAAGCTCGCTTGTTGAATCTTACCCAGTCTCGCCTACTGCTTTTATTCTGCAGCATCGAAGCACGTCAATGTGTGCATGAATACACGTACACAGACGATTCCAGGTACGCTACGTGTTATCCCCGAAATTCGCAATTGATAACTTCGCGTTGACGACGTGATAGAAAAATCGATAATGAATTTTGCGGTTACTAGCCCTTTGACTGCGGGATACTCTCAGAGGGAACCAGCAGTAGGAACGGCATGTCCTAGGAGATTACGATCATCGGATTTTATGTTTACTGCATACTAAATACTTTCACTTTAAATGTATATGTATATATATAGAGCGAGAGACAGAGAAAGGGAGGGAGGGAGGGAGAGAGAAAGAGAAAATATGTATGTTTACAGAGGATAAAACAATGAAGCGATAGAACAATATAACGATGTAATGAATAAAGAATATAATAGTGGAACAATGTATCTCGATAGACTTGTGACAGCGTACGCCTTCCGTAGTGAAAGGGCTAAAATTACTTTACTACGAGCCCTGTTTAATATGCTGTTACGTGAACGCGGCATATCAGAAAGATCCACGTTACAAAATACCAGAACGTTTATTTACATTTATTTATTTAACTAACAATAACTATATAACAACGTCATTCTGATAATATAGTATATTGATCGGTCGGTGCTTCCCTCCAACTTCAGCCTTCTTCATGGCTGTAACCATACCTTTCTCTCAATGTACAACATCCATAATTACGTAGGAATCTTCTTGGTAGCCGAATGTCTTTACGCGCATTTTTATTGTTTGAAATAATCTAACCCCACTTTTCATTTGAGCATTAATCATAAATTATTATAGTTCAGTTGCACGTAATACAGTAACATTGACTTGACCCACCTATTTAAGCGTCTTTTTATTTTCATCTAAAATCGTCTCTACGTTCATAAATTCTACGATATTTTTGTTGTTACATCAAGGAGTAGTAAAATAGATCCATGTTTACATTTCAATTTACGTTTGCATTTCACCGCATTTTCGTAAACATTCAGCGCACAGAGCTACAGCACACAATACACTTCAACGTAACATGTAATTAATAGGTTAAGTTGCGATCATAATATTCGTGCTTTGTGCGGGTAATATAAATTGTTGTACAATATCGATACATTACATGAATAATTTACAATTTTTTAAACGCTTTCGGCTATCGGTACATCAGTTTTGACAATGTATTTTCTACCTTCTCTACGTTGGATCTCTATGCGGAGTACTGCAACGTAAAGAAGCATGGTCACTGAAAAAATATACGCGACATAAAGACAGAATTTATATGTAAATGAAGAAATGCACATGAGCGAGCGATATTTCGGTCGCAATTTCACTGTGTGTGGTGCAGTGGTTCTACGCTATTATTGTGTTGGATATTATTAACAAAAGTCCCATCACGGGGTACAATGAGGAATCGTCTGGCTTGAAGCCAATGCAAACACGCAGTACATGCCCCGTTCGAATAGAGCATCCTATGGAAATTATATGATGAGTAAGTAGTATGTGACTTTTAATGGTAGTTCCTCAATACTTGACCGGAAAAAAGGCATGTACGCATTTCACTACGGTCTACGAGAAGCGTTCTTTCGGGACAATTGTGTATTTCAATGTAGTTTTTTACTTGGATAATAAGAATGCCACTTATTAATACTGTCACAGCGTAATAAAACGATAACAATTCCATCACTGCTTTCTTTTTTCCAAAATTTTACTACTTACATGACATTCGGTAAATTATAGAAAAATGTAAAGACAGTAAAACAAATCCAAACTCGTTTATCAAAATTTGCCATTACAACAAGATCAAGTAATTACAACAATGAGAAATGTTACATTGTCGCTTGTAGAAGTTCAACGTCGTGAAAAACAATTGGTCTGATTTCTGGAATCTCTACGTTACACATCGTGTCTTCGAATGATCAAACGACGATCCTCTAACGACGGGGCCACACTGTGGACCTGTGCGGGTTGCAGAGACGCTGATCACTAAGCTCTATACCACACGTATACCAGTGACGGCAAACGAATGAACCGCCGATCAGACACTGACCCACGCAGGAATTTTAAATAACCCACGCGTCGATTTTTATAAACTTTTTTTTAGTGAGTATTTCAAAGTAGTTTTTAACCAACCTGCCCTCCTCTTTCCATATAACGCAAGTGACTCACTGACCCACGAGCCAGTGTAAATAGAATGAACAAAACTTGACCCACTTCTCAGAAAGGTTCGTCATCACTGACCTATACTGCTTGCATTCTCGATGTAGCCAACAATAAGCGCAAAACGGCATTTTCAAAGGAATCGTCTCCCCCGCTACGCACAGTGATGAAAATCAGTGTATTCTCGCGAGAGAATGCGGAGGGAAAATATTCGCGGAAAATTTCGGAAATTTTTCCTACATAGGAATGAGCGTTTAGCTCTACCAGAAAAGCGTCTGCCGTCTCCGTCGATCTTAGCAGCTTTCCTTGTTTTCCACTTTCCCTCACATTCGCTCTGTCTCCTGTTCACGCGCAAGCAACTAGACGGTATCTTCCGGTTCGCCAAGCAGTGGTCCCATAAAAAACATAGAATCCCACACGTTCTCGCACCTCTTGCCTTCCAACTCGGCACTATCTTTTCTCTACAGTCACGACGACGGGTCGCGTAACGGGAATACGTGAAAAGGAGGGTGTAGGTTGTCGAGAGATGGGAGGTAAATGGAAGTACGGGGAGAAAGAGAGGGTGAGAGAAAGAAAAAGAGAGAGAGAGAGAGAGAGAGAGAGAGAGAGAGAAGGAAAAGGCGGTGAACGAAAAGAGGCAAAGCATGGCACGACATGTATACTAGATACAAGGGAGAAGAAGGAGGGAAAGGAGGTGGGAAGAAAAAAGCTGGAATAAATAAAAGAATAAATAAAAACGAGTAGACACGTGTCTCACAAATCATGGGACTGGCGCACTGACGAGACCCGCGGGACATTCCGGGCCATCCCGTACCATACCGTACCGTTCCTCTCCTCCGCCCCCCCCCCCCCGCCCTTCCTCCCTCAAGCCTGTATACAGGATGATTTCAGGATTATTTTGCTTATGCCCCTGGCCTGCACCTAACCCAACTACGCAATCTGTATGTGCAGCCATGCTCCCCAGCTCCTGTCTGTATTTCTGTGCATATTTCTCTACTTGTGACAGAGCAGAAAGAGAAAGTACGTAAGAGGGGCGGAAAGAGAGAGAGAGAAAGAGAGACAGACAGAGAGAAAGGGGGGGGAGGCGCGAAATGGAACGCGTACGGGCAAGTAGTAAACGTGCGCGCGTACACATCTAAGCACGATGTATATTTGCGCGGGACGTAGAGGGGGGAGAAATTTCATGTTCGTACGCATAGCTAGTATGCAACGCCACATGGAGTAGACGTACGGCGTGACGTATTGCCACGGAGTGTATTGTAACCGTTGCCGAGTTACACCAGGACCAGGGACCACCCATAATAATCATGTCATAACGCGATTCGGCTCGCGCGTGCACGTGTAATTATTGTAACGACTCGCTGACGGTCTTTATTAGCTCTTGTCCTCTTCCTTTAAGTGTGCATTCCGCGAACGTGTATAAGACACTGGGGCCTATTACTCTCGGTCCCAAAATCATGGAAAGAACTCTATGAATTTTAAGTAAGCTCGAGTGTTTCAACACTGTTGTTTGAAATCAATGAGACTGTATTGAATCTTTTTTTTACGGAATGAGCGTAATAATCATATATTTAGACCACGTCGCCAATAAGAGATGTCGTCAATTTTCTTTCGACTGTTAGGCAATAATAATGTAAATGTAATATATGTTTCCACGATATATTATTACATACAGTAAACATCTACCTTGCATTTAATACCTTTTTGTTTCGCACTGTTTCGAAAGAGACCAAATAGGAAAACATGCATTGCAGCGGCTACCAATATCGTAGAATCGTTCGAAATCGTTGATTCAATTACCGTCCATTCCAGCGCGAACAATGCATTCTTTCCCTTATTTTCGCATCATTTCATATCCCGAAAACGATGCGCAAACAAACTATATTGCGACGGGCAAGCTTAATTGCATGCGAAGTGGACAGACGGTGTGACGTATCGCTCGAGTGCGTATTGTGATAATGTTACACTGCACGGGCGCCTACGGACGATGAGGGAGAGGGTGCCAATGCATCCCCTCTATCTAGCCTCGTACGGCCGCGAGCTGCAGTAATCATGTCATAACGCAATCCACGCGTGCTTTCCATGGCTACCCGACGCTTGTAATTATCGTGCCGCACGAGGACTCGTTATAACCTTTAACGCACCGCCAGCATCGGCTTTCAATGCCCGCCGTCAGGATTCCATATAGGGCCTTCACCATTGTTCCCCCAATGCAACTCGTTCGCCATAGTAGCTACCGGGCATGCTTTCGGATAGAAAGAAGTGGACTCGAATTTTCCCGAAGGAATCATTGCGCGCGACGATATATTTCGCGGCTCGCAATTTATATTGCGGGAATTGCACTGGCGAAACGGTCTGTTCTTCCTTAATACAGATGACACGCTCCTGCAGAATATTGCGCAGCAAGGAGCTTGCAGTACAATAAATTCGAAATAACGCTTTGCCTTTATGGATTCCCTTGTAATGCCACGCTGTAAATTTCATTCTTCCCTTTTTGCATCGGTTTAGATTCTTGCGTCGAATTGACTCCTCGGTTCTCTTACGATTAGCGAGCCGAATAGGTACAATTAATAGAGCCTGTAATTACATATTACTAACGCTGTTTTCAGAATACAACCGTGCAATGTTGATTAGAAGATTCTTTCCCGCGAGAGAGCATCAAAGAAAAAATGAACGCTTGACAACGTTTAAAAATGTGCGCGGCTTGCGAAACATTGACTTAATGAACCGAGTTTGAGTAACTCGGCGAGTTGGCCGAGTACCGGCATTTTACGTCTTCATTTTCGTAGTGCGAAATATTTGTCTTTCGGCAGGTTCGCAGCTTGTTAACATAGCTATCGCGAGTTCGTGGTTTCCGGTAGGGTCGGCGTGAGCTTTTTGTCGAACAAAGCGGGCAAGAAAAGTCCTTCCTCTTTTCACGTCCCTTATCAAATTCCGTGTTCTCTGACAACGTAAATGCGAGTGTGGCGCTCGGGGGTTAAGGGCTCTGTATTGCCATGGCTCTGTCGGATTCCCGACGTAAAGAAATGTGCTTTTACTGTAGCTGCGGTCACGTTTGGCTCGCGAGCGTAGTCCGCGCACGTAGTTCGTCTCTCATGGGTGTCCTACAGCCTTCTACGATGGGACAGGAGGTCGAACCAGCCAAAATAACAGCAGTGCATTAATTATCACTGCTCCGAAGAAAATTTTGGCGACACGGCAATTTCTCATTCTTCTAACGCCGTAAAAACAGCCTTTGCGTTGCCAAAGGAACAATCCCTTTCTGACGGCTACGCTATATTAACGTAAATGCAAACATTTTCTAACACCTTTGCTGGCTCATACTATAGCAAACGAAATATTTCTCTTACTTCATTTTCTATTTGTTTATTCGCAAACAGTTCGCGGCGCATTAAGCATACAATGTACTGGACGTTTACTTAGGAACGAAACAGTGACGGGTCCGTTCTTTTTGGCCATTAGCAAATTGTAGCCGTAGAATGACATCTCCCTAGGTAATTACAGCGTCATGCGTCTTTTCGATTCATTCGTCCTCGTCTTCCTTAAGACCGCGAAATGTTTCTGCCAGGTGCGTTACGTGCTCGGATTACGGAACGCCTTTCGGGGTCCTTCAGACGCGCCCGTCCTACGATCCAGACGGATTTCACAAGACATCAAAAGGACTTTCCTTTATTGCTTTTTTCCACAAAAGTATCGACGCATGCTCGACGTGCGCAGCGGAAGCGTTAACAACAACTTTCTCGCGGAGGGATTTGCGCTAAGCCCGATCGACTTCTGCCATATATGTATTCTTCCGACTGCTCTTACCAATACATACCTAATTCACTATGTGAACTTTGCGTTTAATTTGACCGCATGCTAACCTATTTATTCAGTGAGTACTTATACATAGTGTTCTGCTAAATTATATATCTATTATTTCATTATGCACAAAATACGTAATTGTATCAGGTCATACCATTTTCTAATTGTTTTACTACTTCAGTACCTACCCGCTTGGGCTACTGAAGTTACCGAGAAGATGTTTTATTTGTAACAATTAGTATTCTTTGCCGCTGTCTACATTGACGTTTATGGCGCCAAAAGTGTCAAGGAGAGGGGGAGGGGGGATCTCTTTTACTATTATCTTTTGTAAAGTTCTTTCGAAGATGTAAATAGGACGGGCACGCACGGACGGCTCAAAGTCAACTCGTGGCATTAACGTATAAGAAACAAGACTTGTCCGAGAGAAGAGAATGAATTTTACAAGCGACTCACGTAGACCCGTCGCGCCGGGACCTTCTCTCTGTCTTTTCAGTTGGAGTAGACGGACCGTGGCGAATGAATCAGAATCACGGCCCGAAAATTATCGACTCACCGGAACACTCGGTAACACATTCTATATCGGTATATCATACTCAACTTTGACAGTCTTTCATACTAACCCTCCGCAATAAATCTTCAATTTCTCCCCTTCAGAATTTTCACCTTAATTTAGGTTGCAAATACATCCTGTATGCATATTGCGAACGTTCATTATTTGTCGGTGTCGCGGTTAAGTATGTGTTAGATGTAACGTATGTAACTTCGATGTGAGAAGTGGAGTCTTGTCTGGACACCGAGGGTCTCAAGCGATAGGGCAAAGTCTCAATTCAACTTCTTCTTATTTCGGTGCAACGGTCATTCGTACATACCAAATGTGTACCCATGAACTTGCACACATGGAGAAAGTTTTCTTTGGGAATAGATTGTGCTCCTGTCTGGCGCCATCAGGGTAAAAGGGAAGTATATAGGGGATGGAATGATTCAAGTTGTAGGTACACGGTCGCTCTTGTCGTCGTCTGGGAAAGAAAATCGCATCGACCTGGGGGAGCAATGGTCCTTTTATCACGATCCTGCCTGCGTATGTATGTGTCAGTGCACTGTTGCTGGAATTGCACTTCACTCGTGGGAGGGGAACCGTAAAAATTACCATGTAATTCTTTCCCACTCGCTCTCTCTAGTCTACTGTCCCCGACGCTGGACACTGTTTACAAAGAAAGTACGCAACTTTGATTGACAACTTCTGTCCTTTCCGGTTTTCATTGTAACATTCGATTGTAAATCCTTCCTAAATAATAGCTCAGGCAAGAATAGCGTCATAGTTTAAAGAATTGCGGTCCAGTCCTTTTATATTTTCGTCAAACAGAAATACTTTCAATAATAAACGGAGAGAAAACATCACGAAGGTAACTGAGTAGTAAAAGTGCCGTTCATCCGATATCCACCATTCGATCGTGAAGATGACTGTAAAAGGAGAGATTGTAAAAGCGAGAAGAAGTGGGATATTCGAGAAGCGCGAGATTGGAAGATCCATGCGCCATCCGGAAGATTAGAAATCAGTCGAGAGAAAGTCGGCCCCATGATTCTTTATCAGACGGGGGAGCGAGAGATCCGCTGCGAAATGCACTTTTCACCAGTAAGGGCGACCGCCGTAAAAATTACCATGCACCGACTGTGCCGCCGAGAGCGTCGAGACGCCAACTCTTCCTTCCTTTCCTTTTCCTTTTCCTTTTCCTTTCCGCTAAGTTTCCACTGACTGACAGAATAATCTGCGGAGCGGCAAACGAGGGAAATAATTCAACACCGCTGCGGATAAGCAGCCATAACGGAGCTGCAACGGGTACCGTGGTGTGGGGCTGGGAGGGGTGGGGGGGGGGGGCTTGAAAGTATACCCGGTGCGTAGCCAAGAAGAGCGAGGATATGACGCGGCAGGTACGTGGAGAAAATTTGCAGAAAACTTTCGAGGCAAGACAGAGGCTGTCTCAGCCTTTTCAACCGTTCTCCTCGAAACATCTAATTTCTTTCTCACGCTCGACGCCATCAATTCTTTTCCCTCGCTCTTGTTTCCTACCTTTGTTTTCCACCGTTCACTTTTTTTTTCACCCTCGGCTCTTCTTTCGATTTAACGTGCGCTTGATTTCACCGTAGATTTTATTATAAACGACATGAACACGGCAAAACAATTATGCGCGACTAAATGGTCTAGAGATGCATTCAAGTTGAGAGGAAACGGTTGAAACAAAGTAGAATTTTAGCTTCGAGTCGCCGCTCTTTATTTTGCGGAGAAAATTAGATTGGCTGAACTTTATGACCTTCCGTTACCTTCATTCATTCTGGAGAATGAATGATAACGTAACGATGGTGTTGCAAGTTAAATTACCGTAAACATATTTAACGTTTAGCACGGTGAGAGCGCGCTACTCAGGAGTTTGGAAGGAAAGCGCCGCTTGGCTAATTAATCGTCCCGTTTCGTCAGCTACACGTATCCCTTCCGGGAGCAAGGACATGGCAAACGATTCCTTACACATCCATAGAACTCGTCCGTCTTCTATCCTGCACGACATCTTATAGCCACTAGCACCGATTTGTCAATGGTCACGTCGAGTCGGCGCGTTCGTGCCGAGCGAGTAAAGTGTCGCTCGGACATAAAGTGACCAGGAAAGACCGAAATGGGGTTTAACCCTTTCACATTCTGTCGCGCCGCCTGTTACTTAAGTATTTCATTCACTTTGACTTTATATCCCCGGTACTTTACAACTTTGCAAATTGTTCCCATGAATAATGCATTGTTGCCGGGGATATAACGTTTCATGAAATTTGAAAGGTGACTCATCTCCGATCTATTCATTTTTTAAACATTACCCTGAAATTTCCTTCCCGAGTCCCCCTCCGCTCCCCCTCCCATTGTCATCCTCCTTCTACGATCATTTTTTTGTCGTTTTCCCTTAATAAATGGCACTCGGCAATTCTCTAGGAGCCGAAACGAAAGTTGGTCGAAAATGATTTACACGTAACGACATTTGGCTTTCTGAATAGGTCTCTTTCAGCAACTTGTCCTCATTTTCCTCCTTCCCATTACTACCCGAAGGCAGCGGAATCGTACAAAGGAGCGAGGCGATCGTTTAGCGTGGTTTCCGTGCGAGAAGAGAGACGGTCCGTTATCATCGGCAATTTTTCATCCCGTGAAACTCCACAAGCTTCTCGGTCTTCCTTTTCGTCTTCTCCCCCACCTCCATACTTTACCCTCGCATGAATTTGACTGTGTCATTACGGACAGCCTGTGCATTCTCCGGCACCGGCTCCGCCGTCTACGACGACACTTGCACCCTCCAATCTCCCCTCTTAACTGTCTTTATCCCTCTGAGAAGAGAGCTTCTCCTCCGTGAATCTGTAATCCGTGCAAGATGTCGCCCCCTTCTTAGCTTCCCCCTCTCTGTCTCTAGCGGTCTCTTTGAATCTCTTCCTCTCCCCCCCCTCCCTCTCTCTCTCTCTCACTCACTCATCATATCCATTGTCCCTTTCTTTCCCACCATTCTCGGTATTCCAACGAACGAAGAATGTCACGAAGCGAGCGGCAAGATTTGCAAAGACTGCCGAGAAAGTAATTACTACTCTTTGAAATAAACATTCTCCATTAGCCCTGCCCTTTCGAAATAAATTTTAATTTATCCCCCATGTACCGACTGTTTACTTTGTATTCATCGATCGGCTATTTCTTCATCTATGACGTTCTCTCGTTCTACGCGAGGAAGCAAACTGGACGGTAAGATCAGTCGCGTTGCATATTTAAAAGAATGGCCTGCGAGAGAGAAAGTCGATGGGTATACAAGTCTCTCGACGCGTCTATCTATAAAGGTGAATGCCGATGCATGAAGGTAGAAATAGCGAGAAGGAGAAAGATCGGAGATGCCGGTCCGGCGGAAGAGTTTCGAAGTAGTTTTCAGAGCCATGATTTTGTTTTATTTCTTCACATCGACCGAATCTCAAGGATGCGAGAATTCACGTATGTAGCGGCGAGCTGGGTTCCGGAACGAAATTTTTAGGTTCGAGGAACTGTCTCGAATTTCGAGCGCTTCGTTAGCTTGCCGTCCCTTTGGGGAATCTCCCTCCTCCCCCGTCTCTTCCTTTTATCTCGTTTCTAGCAAACGTTTGGTACTTGCCTCGATTTTAACCTCTTGAGGAAATCTGTCTGGACTCCATAAAATGCTGAATATGATTTTTTCATCGCTTTCATGCCGCAGTCTGGGTTACGGGTAGTGCTGCCAACTGAGAAACAGCGTAAAGTGAAGTAAAATGACCATGTACGATGTGCAATTATGCATTCGCACATCGACGTACGAGGATGGTCGATCTCGCTCGTCATTTCAAATGGATTTACCCGAATCTAGAGATTGGATCATTCTCACGCACGTGGTATATCAAGCGCAAATCCTTATGGGTAAAACGTTTGCGGTCGGTCCTTTTTTCCGTTCACCGTTCCTGCCGCGATATCGTCCGCAGCCGTTTAAAGGGTGGCCGGAAGATGTATCCGATGCGCGTGTGGGGTCGCTTGCAGTAAGACGAAGAGGATGCACGAACGAATGTGCAATCGTCGATGGCGGCATCGGGGGAGAGAAAGGATTTCGTATTCGGAGATCGTACCGCTGAAATGGCACGTGAGCGTTAAATTCCGTCCGATTCGTGTGTTTAAATACATGGATATGCGCCATCTCGCTATGGATACTATATGCGCGTGCGGCCACAAGCGTGCGTGTCTCTCTCAATTATATGCAACTGCGAAATGTGCCAACAAACGTGAGTTTTAATTTATATACTATAATCGTTCGGTCGGCTAAAATTCTGTACCTGGCTTGACTCGGTGAAATAAAATAATTTTTCAATCAGCGTTATCTATGCGGGTGTGCATACCGTGCAAGGTAGAAGAGGGCCATTACAGAGTCTCACTCAATATTTTGGTGAGGAGTGTACTGTGTGTGAGACAGTGTTGAATAATTGTATCAATATATATTAATTCATGTGTTGGTACATGCAGTATGCTACCGAAGACATTCAAATATCATAACACTTATATTGTTACCTTTTAATTACAAATTTTTCTGTGCAAATGTCAATCTGGCTAAACGACTTATAGCCTTAATAAAGTCGGCTGCAGAATAATAATTTGAAGGCCATTATAAATTGAGAAATGTATATGATGTTTTAATCGCTGGTACGTCACGTATTGTCATTATAAATTTGTACCTAGCTATGTTATTGCAATCATATCATACTGTCGGTGAAAATGTATTTACGAAGATGATATATGAGGTTCCTCTAAACGTGAACAGTCATTGTGGAAAACTTGATTCGGCATCCCCTGTCCGCTCTAGAGTACCTCCGATAAATATTCGATCAAAACCGGAGTATGAAACCTCATCAAACCATCGTATTATCATATTTTGAAACATTGCAAATTGAGTTTCCATACGACACATGAAATTAAATCATTTCGCATATTAATGGGCAAGCGATAGAATGACATAGCACGAAATATGCGAGATAGGTGGACAAGGTATAAATTGAGTTGACTGCTGGGAATGGAAATATTATGACAGATTTAATTGCGTATTTCATAGCTAATACGAATGGTCTCATTTCTAGGGACAGTGTGAAATGTTGAACGATTCTATTATCCTGAGCTACGATACGAGAAACATGTAACCAAATATATATTTATATTATATTGTTCTACAGTTTGAATAAGAATTGCATATACATTTTCAAAATTGCGTTCATTCAAGTATTGAGTATAAATCTATTCTGTACAAATGAATAAGTATTATGTACTTAGCTATTCGGATTACAAGTAAATGGGATTTAAGAAATACCCGAAAGCAATCAGTCCTAACAATACAGTGAATCTTCTTCAGAAAAAAGGAAATGGGAACGTTAACATTTTCATGCAAGAACAAAGTTAATTCCTCTTTGAATTTTTGCCATACCTTTATCGAGTGCTTATGCATCCGATCGTGTCACTGACAGGATTACAATGTAGAAACGTATGGAAACATACGATGGCCAATTCACCTGACGCGCCATATAGACAGTGGAATTATAGAAAATTATGGATCGAAAATACTTGAACTCCTCAGAGCACGCTTGACGATACAAATATTTATCGAAAATAAAGAAGTGAAGTGGCTAGGGATGAACCGAATCCAAAAAACAAGTATCGCGCAGAATGCAGAGAGTGCACACGTGCACTGGTATACCGCGCGTACTCTCTCGCCATCCTCCACTTCTCCCCTCCTCTACTACCCTCCAAATCGCTCTCTCTCCCTCTCTCTTTTTCTCTCTTCCCCGCTCATACACACACACACCCACACGAGGCAGCGCGCGCGTGCACACGCAAATACGCACGCTGAACGCTCGTCGCGTTCTTCTTTCTCTCTTACCCTCGCTTTGAGTGAGACGCGTCGAGAACCATAGAGAGGGAAATTCGGTATTCGGGAGATAGTTTCGGTGTAATGCTAAGCGCGTGGGCGTGGGAGACTTTGAATGCAAACGTTTACATACCCGTACGATCCGCTAGCCTGTGCCATCACGGCAAGCTTGTGTGTAAACGTATTACGTAAGGTTCCTCGTGTAAACACGGCCACCGCACGTAAAGCGTGATTTTCTTGACTTTCCTTTTTCGTTTTGCCCGGAAAAGGCGGAAGCGATTTTCGACCGCGAACATTTCTGGAAAATGCGCGCAGCGCGTTATGTTAACCGGCTCCAAATCTGGCGCGTACATAAACCGTCCACATACGCGGTACACACAGGCACTCGCATACACACGCGGAGCGCTGTATTTAAATTGACATTAGACGGGCGGGCGGTTTATTTAATAACGTGCGCGCTGCCAAATGAGCTCTCGCGATATCGGAAAAGTCTCGTTTATCAATAACGATTGCGCCTTCTTTCCTTCTCTCCACCTCTGCCTATCTCACTTTCATCTCTTTTGTCTCTTACTTTCATTCAATTTTCCTCCTCGCCTGCCACCTTGCGCGTTTTTTTAAGCTGGTGAATTAATGCGCTTGCTATAAAGCGCACTCCTGCTGGAAAAGCCGTTCGACTTTACGCTCTCTCTCGACGGGGCTACAAAACTGAACGTCGATACGTAAGGAGAATGGAAAAGTTTACTCGCGAGACGAAGCCCTCCAAGACACTTAGCCTCTCGGCACTGCGAAAGGATTAAAGGACACTAACTGTGTGCGTGTGCATTGCCCTTGTACATGTGTCGCCTGGCCCCCTCTATTGTACCTGTGTACGTATATTAAAAGTTTCTATATTATCTTTTCTCGGGATGCGTTTCCAAAGAAGTACCGAATTCTTCCTTGCGGAAGGAAGAGCACGTGCGCCTCGCATAAACGAAACGATTGTTGAATAAACCGTTATTTACGCATATGCGGCAACCCTCCGCGTAATCGTCCCTCGTGGAGCTCTTCGTTTTGTGTGCCTATTCTGTCGCACGCTTCACTACCTGCCTACTTTTTTCCTACCTTACCCAAATATCTTTTGGAATATATACGAGCCTTAGAAACGTCAGCCTTACCTTATGAACTAATATTAAACCCAATTTATATCAAATCTATGCGGAACAAGGGCTATACGGAACAAGGTATACGGGAGCAACTTCTAACCTTCGAAAGTTGAAAGAGTGAAATACCGGTAAGATGAAAGTGAACAAAGTGGAAAATAGGGAAAACATGCCCTAATCATACTTGCTTTGTTGAAATTTGAAAATTAGAAAAATACAATCTAAAAAGTGTATTGTGATTGTGTGAGATATTTTCTCCCGATATATTTTTAGACACTTTCGAATCAATTCCAAAAAGCACCAACTATTTTAATAGAATCAGATTGACATTTTGAAGACACGAGTGGTAATTTAAATTTAATTACTTCAACTTCGGGTTTATAATTACGCCAGAGTACGATTATTAATAAATAATAATTAGTCTTTGCGGATAACAAAATACAAGTGTTATGTACTGAAATTTTGAATCGTTGAGTTAGAGTCATATTTCGACCGATGAAAGTAGTAAAAACTGCTACCGTACGGTCAGAGAGTCTGATAACGTGGCTTTTTAATTTAACTTTGTAACTGTATAGACTTAAAACATTAATGGCACCGTTACGATGACATCAGAGTCAGTAGGAGAGTTGTCGATGTCCGATAGGTAGGAGACATCAGATTATTAGTGAAATTTTGGCCGTTTAGCGAGACGAGCGCACTCAGGGTCCTCGAGCAGTAACGGTGGGCCTGGAATTTTTGGACGATGCCGGCCGGACAGGGGCATTTCAACGTACGATATGCATATTTCGAGGTTGTGCGATGCACCGGCTAATCAACTCGGGTACGATACGGAAATGTTTACGTCATGTGCATCGTTTGTTTAACGTCGAGCGTTACGTGTGATATATGCGTGTGCGCGCAATATCCTACACATGCGTGCGATAGCGGTTGGTGCGCATGCGCGCATGCATATACTGTGTACGCGGAGGCGTGTACATATAGCCGCCCGTACATATGCAGCGCTGTACATGCACAGGTGCGCCGTTGATATGGGCGTACGAGCGAAACGCGCAATTACGTCACAATGCGCGATATTAAAACGAATTTTCCTTCCATAAAAGCTTCGAGCGTCGTCGTCGCCCAAAAAGCGAACTGAAAAAGCGTCGCGAAATTTTGTTTCATTGATTCGGAAACTCGCCAGCTTTTATTTCGCAGATCATTCTGGTCCGTCTGTCGTTCAAAATCAATTTCGTGCTCGAGAAAAGACTCGAGATTATTAAAGTGAAATTCATTCGAGGGTTTCATTCATTTTTTAGCGGTCGCCTTTTGTCAATGTGCCCGTAATTATTGGTAAAAACATCACGTTTATTAATAACTCGTGCCTTTGCTCCGACTTTCCATTTATATTTCGTGCCCGTTGCAATTGTAATCTCGGACATTTTTGACAGCGTCTACGTGCGCGATTTTCATCGGAAAAATGTTAACAGGTAAACGTGGCAAAATACTACGTTCAAAGGGAGACGCGCAACGTTACGGTAAGTTCACGCTAACGGCGAGCCTTTTATTTACCTACAACTACATATACAAGGATTAACATTCCGCCGTGTTTTTGCAATATAACGGGAAAAATTCACTGCGCGATATTCGTCTACGGGCATATCGCACCAAAGCGAATCGTGCAAATGATATTTCACTAATGACGGGAGTGTTTGTACAGTGACAGCGGAAGATGGGTAGAGAGTAATAATGAGTTATCATTTACGCCTGACCTTCATTCATTGTTCGCGCAAGGCAGACCGTGGCTGGCCCATCCGCAACTCGATCTATCAACCGCCGCGTAACGGAAAGCTCATCTGAACCGAAATCAAAGAATACTTTTTGCGACACACAATTATCATGTACACCGACTGCAGGATTCAACATTTCTATACAGAGGACAAAGAAGTCTGTTTCGAAATATTTGCAACGAGTCCGAAAGTTGAAACGAATGTGGCTTGGCGCGGCGGAAATCAGTGTGGGGAGGGTGATATGAGATGGAACGGAGAGAGTGTGAAAAGGAGGCGGAGAGAATAGTGTAGTATAGTATAGTATAGTATAGTATAGGCAGGGCGAGAAGAGAGGCGCAACCGTTCCGCGTGTGTCGGTTGTGAACGTTGAACACACGCAGATGCACAAAGCGACGCTCTGACATTGGACCTGCAGATCGGATGCATCTGCACGTGTAACACGAGCCAGTAGATCGTTCAGTACCGACGTGGAATTTCACCTATTCGGAAGCGATACGACGCCAGGAGCTTCGACGATTTGTCGCTCGAACCGACCCCTCCGTTCGACTCTGCCCCTCTATTCCCCACTACTCACTCCCCACTCGCCGGCAGTCCTCTCGGCCCCCCTCCCCTCCCCTCCCCATCCGCCGCCCGCGCTCAACCCTTCCCCTCTCAACCCTACTACGGAACGCAACGCGAGTTGCATCGGAGCACGAGCGCATCGGCTACAATTTCCGAAATGTATTACACGGCTACGTCCCTGCGGATGATCGTGCCCGATTTGCCGTTTCCTCGTTTCGCACCATCCCTGACAGCCCTGCCGATAGTTTCACATCGTGCTGCGAAGAGGGAGGGTGGGGGGGGGTTAGGATTCACGACGACGATTTTTCCTCGCGCCCCAGTAATGGAGCTACTCTACCGAACTTTATCGCCCGGGATTCTCTTTTTCGGCAAGTTTCCCTTTGCCAGTCGCTTCTCTTTTACCATTCTCCCTTAACGCTGGCATGTGAACACGCGTGTTCAGGTGTCAGGTCGATGCGATCGTCGCAAGTTTCTCCTTACGTCCTGTATTTCTTAGCAGGTCTAAAACGATCAGGTTCGATCGACCAAAAAATGAATGGTCAACAAATGATGTTCGCAAGATGCTTGACTCGTTTAATTAGCCGCTAATTTGATGCCGTGTCACGAAGTAACATTATGCTTGAATACATTGATATGTCGTCGTTAGCAAGTACTAAATTATAAAAAACATATTTCTGGCGTAGACCTAACGGAAAGTGATAGGAACATAACCAACTGTTTTCTATATCAATGCAATTATCGCGGGCGATAAAAAAAATTGGCTGAATTAATTGTCCTGTTAGGTGAAGGATAAATTGACAGTTCTCGCGTGAAATACGAAGAATATCGGAAGAAGGAAGGAACTCTGTTAATCTGCCAATTCAGAGATTAACGACTGTAATAAATGTGCTGAGAGACAAAGATTCACCGGCCGATACGATGGGACG
The DNA here is from genome assembly GCA_914767735.1 of Anoplius nigerrimus. Taxonomy (NCBI): domain Eukaryota; kingdom Metazoa; phylum Arthropoda; class Insecta; order Hymenoptera; family Pompilidae; genus Anoplius; species Anoplius nigerrimus. The sequence continues at coordinate 18,508,710 of OU612080.1, forward strand.
TAGAATCGCAGGCAATTAGCGTGACATCCCAGCCACGGAAATGCTTAATGGAATTACAACGATAGCGATTAATACCGATGAAAGGGAAACGTAGTCCGCGTAGATACAATAAAGATGTCCGCACGCATTATCTTCATCGTCCATTCCGATCGACGTGCGTAACATTCGAAGAAATAAAAGTGACAACAAAAATACGTTCGCACTGCAGAGTGGAAGGTTTAGATGCAGTATTTTAACAGACGGTTATACGTTTTTTAAAAGAAGAAACGAAACGGAAGGATAAGGCTGCCGGTAGGAGAAAATTGCGAGCAACGCTAAGGACGGAGTGAGGGACGAAAGGCGAGAAAGAGTGCATAACGCGTGCCGAATGCAAGAAACAGCAACGCGGAAATAGTATTTCTACGTATGGCAGTGAAACGATGCAGTGGTGGGTGGCGGGACGGTCCAGAAGGGGTGAGGGAGAAGGAGAGAGAGAGAGAGTGGCAAGGTTGGCTGACGAGGGGGGAGGGGAGCAGTGTCCATTGGGCGAGAGAAACATGGAGCGGAGCGTTTGGTTGTAATCCGATCGATTCAAACGATAACGAATGAACGCGCCACGAGACAAAGATTTATCTCCTGTGCATGTCGAAGGATATCGGGGACACGGTTTAATTCGCGGAGAGTTTTAAGGCTGGAAATCCAATCGACGGGGCACAATGGCTACTGTCGACAGATGTCTATCTTTCAATTTCCTGGTCGAAAGTTTGTGTGCATATGTAAAATCGGGTCTCCGTGTCGCGCACTGGGACGCATCGGTGTACAACTGAATTCGACTCGCACACCCGACCCTTTTGCCATTGGTCCTCTCACTCTCGATTTAACGCTTAACTCTTTCGAATTGACAATCGCACATAGTTCATCACGCCTTTCATTTTGCCAAGTGAAATATTACAAGCTTCATTTGTCTCGTGCGCGATAGCGCTTCGCTTTTATCTTTTCGATTGTCTACCCTTTGGCTGATGGTTTTTTTATTCCCATCCGTCTCCCATTACATAGATATAGATGGAATTATTTCTGCCTAATTTTATTATTATCATATCGGAGCAACAACTGTCATGAGAAGCGATGCTGTATAAACATTTTTACCTTTACATTTATTTCCAGCCGTGATGTATCGGCTATTTTTGTCGGTGGATGGCCCTTTTAGCAAATATCTTAAAAGGAGCAGTACAACCTACTTTTTTCGCTGCAAGATAGAAGAGAAGCGAGAACGAACACGAAATCATCGTGAATGCACGATGAAAGATGCACCTTTTATCCGTAAATTTGTCGATACTCCCCTCGCGCTTATTGTTGGCACTCAGCCGGCACTTCGGCATAAGTGGATATATCCATTCTTGGTCGGACATTTCCATTGAATTTCTATCGAAAGTTGAGTGACGACAGTTCGCATTAACTTTCAGTCTTGTCAAATCACTTCTTTTTTCTTTCCGATCCGTCTAGTGGCCTTTTTTTTAGTAGAGTGTGACGGCCGGAAACGTTAATCATACTAAAAATACCAGGGTCGTCAGGGTCGTCACCGGAGTGGTTTTCACCCTACGTATGCCAGTTTACATTAGTATGCGGTATGAGCAGAGATACTGAGCCTCGAAAAATGGGACATTAATCTGTTACATTACCTATGACAGTGAGAAAGCGTGCCTTAAGTAGCCTCAAGCTCTGGGCAAACTGAGCTATTTATAACGTAGAAAACTCTCCCTTCCTGCTGAAAAACCGCAATCCAGTGACACGAAAGAAGGGAGTGAGAGTGAGCGAAAAAGAGGGAAACGGAGAGAGAAGGAGGAGTGAGAAAAATATGCGTTTCCAGAAGTCGAATAAGGAGGTACACCTAATAAAGAAGGACGAATGTGTATTAGAAAGTCGGATGGAGGTGAGAAAGAGACCTAGTGAAGGTAGATAAAGTAGTCATCATGAGCTGCTTACCCTGCATTTTCTACTGATTCGCGTCATTCAATTTGTTCATGAATTACTTTTTGTAATTTTCTAATAAAAAGTGAGAAAAATAATTGATTGATGACGACAATTTGGATTATTCGCTCGTTGAGTTTTTGCATCTCTCTGTGTACATTAATAAGCGCGTTAGCAATTTTCCAAGTAATTGTTAAATTCTTTTGTGTCTCAGGACATTGGAATCACTAGAAGTCTCAGTTTAATTCTCGCATCCCCTCGTACGATCACCCTTCTCTATTTCTCGCTTTGTTACACCATCCCTCTCCTCCTTTTCTTTCTCGCTTCTGCTGCCTTTTACACATACAGGAGCAGCACGCTGCCATGCCCGGTAGCGCGCGCGCGCGCACCGGCGCACACACTCACTGCAATTCCCTCGTATTTGGTCTATCCCCAACCCTCTCGACAGGCCACTAGCAACCCTCCATAATCAAATCCCACCCTAACCGCTTCGCGCTCCCTCTCCGCACCCTCTTCACACGAAAGGAATGTTAATGCGACAATGCCTCTGTTCTGACTCACCTAACCCAGGGCCGTCTCTACGTTTCTCTGCACTGGCGCCTCCTTTGCAACGGAATGAGGCGTCTTCAGTTCCCTTCTTTCAATACTCGCCTCTTCTTACCTTCCATTTCTGTACCCTCTCGCCTTCCACCTTCCGCCGCGACTCTTCCTGCCTTCTTTCATCCTTTCTTCTTCCTTTTCGCAAAATTCTACCAATACTCATTCCGCAGCCACTGCATTTAACTCAAATCTTTCATTCTCTCTCACGCACACAAACTTTACACTTTGAGATCAATTCGCAGTTTGATCATTTCGCATTCCAAAGATCATTCTACGCGCAATTTTGTGCAGTGACAGCTTCTCGTTACTTTCACAAAAGCAAACATCTTCAAACTTTTTCATGGACCTTGCGGATGTACGTACATCATAAAGAAACTGAATTGTTGAGGTGAGTTGGAGGTGAGGACCGCCAGAGCAAAAGATATCTTTCCGGAAGCGGCAGGTGAAAGACGGGGAAGAGAAACGGGTTGGGGCACATCGAGGAGCATCGAAGTTACACGTTTCTCGCCTTGGCGCGTTGGCGTCTCCAGAGAGATTTCTTCTCTGCTCGTTCTCATGCTGTTTTCCTTTTTGGCTCCTTCTCTTTGTCGTCTCTCTTTTATCACCTTTCAAAAAGTGAAGTGATGAGGTTTCCGTTTACTCGCCTTTCGTTATCGTAAATTGGTCCAAACGGTCTCATTCATAAATAATTTTTAACTAGAAAATCGAATACGTTCACGCTCAAGTTCATAGGTCAACAATGATGTGAACACGTAATCAGGGCTGCTAACATGGAATACTAGCGCGAAAGGAAATTTTTCAGTTTGAGAGATATTTTAAAAGACTGGACGTGATTAAGCAAACGGGATTGTAGGCGGAGACGGGAGGGGTGGAAAGTTATCGAAATACGGTTCATTCGACTTACATCAACGCAGAAATTAGATCCCGGCTGTAACGGAAGATCGCTGCCGGCGCACGTGACTTCTCATACCTATGATCTCTTTTTCCTATACGTGATTCATATGAACGGATCATACCTTGAGAAACTTGCGGCACGATGCTGCTGGCAGCTGTCGTTGCTGAGATAGTTTGTACCAGTCAAGTTTCATCGCATCTCAAACTTAGTTCCCAAAAGCCGCCCTCCTTCGAATGAAAATCGACGCTACGATCTCGTGCATACTTAAGTAAGATACATATGGCACCGCATCAGGCGAAGCAATCATACTCTTCATTTTCATGAAGATTGCGTGTAGCAAAAGTCACGTTATAAATTGTACTTATCCTGCAACGCAATCGCACTTTACGTTATGAACGCGATAAAAGTCATCTTGTAAGTGGCGCAACACGCATTCAAGTACTTCATACAGGCCCCGTATTATTAATCCACACGGGATGTAAATCGTTAAATTATTCAGCGTAAAGCGTCCGGTTCTATTATCTGTAACAATTTTTCTTTGATAGAAACTGAACGCGTTACACTTGGTCCTGGTTGGACATGCGCCGAAAGAACTTTTACGCTTTAAGATCCATTTGCTGACATCGTCGAGAAAATTTGCAGCATTTGGCTACTTTCCATTGTTCAACTTTACTCGGTGATGGAAATTGAAAGCTTTGCCCAATAACGTGCGCAGTGAAAAAAGTAAATTTCAAGTTGCCCCGGGATCGATTCCGAACTACAATTCGTACCCCAATATGCATTGCACACGCTCCACTACCATGCAAACATGGCTTTCTCCTTTTTGGGGTAATTCGAATGTTTTATCCCCCTGAGTGGCACTTAGAATCATCGTTTGTCCTAGTTTAGGCGGACAACCCCGTCCATTCGAACAGGTTCAGCATTTTTACCTCACACGTTTATCACACGATTGGTATAACTTTTACAAACGACTGTTACCGCGAGCAAAGCAAATATAATTCCTTAGAGACAAATTGTTGTACCAAGAGTCGAGTAGACAGTGAAGACAATCTCTTGGGAAGCGGCACAAAGTGTTGTCACCGGTGGATCCCGAACAGTACAAAGCAATCCTTTCTGTCTGTAATTAATACCGTTATGTCGACGCTTGAAAGAGACGGCGCAGTTTAGTCCCGTGGCATCTGTGAGGCGGTATGCGGAATTTCCCTGCGGCTGCTCCGCATTAAAGCCGAACTCACTTCGGAATAAATCGGCGAATTGCACCCAATCAGTCACGTTCCGTTACTTTTCAGCTTCCATTCTTTCCCGCATTTCGACATTTCTTCCCATCTCATACCTGCCAGTTACGTCCATGCTCCTTTATCCGCAGAACTCTCACAAGCGCGACACCTTCGTGCACCTATCGCTTTTTATTATTTTCTTTACATTTTCCCTTCGCTGACGGTACCTGATGCTCGCTTTCGAAAATTGTTCTCCCGCGCCTATCCGTCCGTTCTATTTCGATCGACACCCCTTCCGCTCCGTCTCGCACACATTACCTTTCAGCGCACTCCTCCGTCGGCCTCCTTCATTTTGCCTCCCTCTCAGCCACTGTTTTCCGCGACCGTTTGACATTCGAGAGGACCGAGACACCGTTGGCGAATACCAGCCGAATTACCGTAAATCGAACTGCCAGCTACCTTCCAAAGGGTCCCAGGAGACAGCTAAGCCCCGGTCTTAGCACCGTGTATTACCGCTTCCTGAATTCCGGGCTTTGGAGAACGAGGGTCACGCCTCATCGCGCTCCACCATCACCACCACGTCCCGACAACATATTCAAGATGCCACCAATGAAAGAGCCTCTCTCTTTCCCTCCCTCTATCTCACTTTCTCTCTTTCTCTCTCACTTTCTCTCTTTCTCTCTCAGTCTCTCTCTCTCTCTCTCTCTCTCTTTCTCTCTCTCTCTCTTTCTCTCTCTCACTCTCACTCTCTCTCTCTCTCTCTCTCTCTTTCTCTCTCTCACTCTCTCTCTCTCTCTTCTCTACACACCCACACAGACAATGAGCGAGGGAGGGCGTTTTCTTCCTTCTTGTGAAGCTCATCTTGTTTTCTCGGGCATACCGCGAAATTAAGCTCCTGCTTATAGGTGTACAGAGTTGACTCGTTGGCTGGGATTACGCAATGTACTTCCGACCGTGGTCTTCCGAATCACGGCGTTATGCCACGTTAACTGATAATCTATGTGTGCCTTGCCGGATTCACCTACGATTTCATTTAACGTCGCAGACTCAAGTTCCAACTACAAAACGTTGGTGAACATAATGTTTTACGAACTTGTCAGATTTATATATAGTGAAATTTAGTTGTGGTCAATCGACGTACAACGTCCACTTATTTGCGTCACATTCGTAACTTTTGCGTCGTATTTTTATTCGGTAGATTCTGTTTGCATCGTATGTTCGTATTAGCAAGACACGTTTTTCAGCGGAAAATCGCTTTAACATTTCGGAAGAATAGCAAGAGTTATACGTCGCGGTATTACATATGTAGAAATATATCGGAACTTCGACTCGAATCAGTGTGAACGAAGTTCACTGACATCAGTAATAGTACATCTTTTCTGAAATTTCTTCGAATGATTCCTTAATCTGCAGCGCGTCTGAAAATCACGACTCGGGTAATTCAAACGAATGCAGGCGTGAGATAAAAAGCGAGCCGTGGGACGGCCAATATAATGGGGAGGCGGTGAAGGGGAGAAGGTGGCAAGGTGGGAAGGAGCAAGCGCTACAAAACGGGTGGTGCAGCGCACCTAGAGAGAAAAAGATATTGATAGAGCAAAAGACAGGGTGCGAACGGGAGGGAGGGAGAGACAGTATTCGCGGTGATAAATCGATTTCACGTGAAACGAACCGTGAAAAATGGGGGGCAGTCGCACGTGGAAAACGTGTTTCGGCCGATAGCATTTTCCACGCACTCCGCCTCATCCCTTCATCCCGCTTGCATGCAGCTCTCATTGCTGCTGTTTAATGCAGTTAACTCCTGTGCGTCTTCCGATTTTAGCGCTGCTGATTACGAACATCGCCGGATACGTTAACAATGCATTAACGGGATCAGAGTCAGTTCCTTGCTCATCTTTGAAGGAGAATAAATCGTGATACCACGTTAAACACGTACCGTAAACAAACGTATCAGAATGTATTCGAAATAAAAGATTCTTTCATTCCAGGCAATTACAGTAAATAACGACGTTACTTTGCTGACAGCGTTAAGCGTTTGAAAAGACAGAAATATACGCTTTTCAAGTGAATCCTCGTAAAAGTGCTCGACGAATGAATATTAGATCGAATATTTCACGTGGAAAATTTCTCGAATGAGGCGGATGTAATTAAAGTAGAAAGCGAGGTACTGGCGCAAAAATGTCCTTACTTTCTATGATGGATTGGTCGACTGGCCGGATTCATTCGGTCTGGAATCGGAATATGTCGATTGAATTTCTGTCAATTTGGATACAGATCTGCGTCGGCAAAGCTCGGGGGATCAGCAAATGTCCACACTATGGTTAGAACAAAATTCGGCGTGTTTTCTCTGAACGTGGTGAAGACGGTACTGCTTATTCTAATCCAGCCTTCTATCAAGAGGGTCGGAGTCGGAGACAATAGCGAAAGGTTCTTTTTACTGTAGCATGAAACGTTTTTGAAGTACGCTGTGGATTAAAGCTTCATTTTCCTCGCCTCTAAAATACTTGAGCGTAATACTTAAATTGGGAAGGAGAACGTTTTAGGTAGATTCCCGTAAGAGGGTGGGTTAGAGTGGAAAAGACTGTCTTACGCACAGTGGAAAGGAGAGCGAGGAGATAATAGGAGAGGTGTAGCTATGTAAATGCGGTCGACGAATCCTGGCACGCAATAGGAAATTCGGTTAAGGCGAGAGGTGCTCAGCACTGGAAGGTGGTAGGAGGAGGTTCTGTGCGTGACGAGGAAAGGGCGATGCAGTCAGATGGTGGGTCAGAGGAAGAGTCGGACGAGAAATTTGCTCGGCGTTGGGCGAAAGAGGGCTCAAAACATTTAACTCCACTGACCCCAAACAATTTTCGAAACGGTCTCTGCTCTTGTGCCAGTTTACGAATTCACGTTGGTTCAACGTATCGAGGTGACCGCGGCTTTGCGGGGGTGGTGGAAGTGCGTATTTAATTGAAGAGCCGTGGGACATATTACGCAGTATAGACATGTTAATGAAATTTCATACTCAAATTTCAAATTCGCGCATATGGCTGACTACACGGTCGATCGTTTAAAGCGAGCGCAATGAATTATTAACAGGAAAACGCTTTTTCGGATTAATGATGCCGTTGTGGGTTGAAAAAACTGCGCTGATGTGGCCTGGTAAATATCAACTTCCCTTTTATTACTCATCCGTACAGGGCAATATTGGCGCGTTACGTTACATGCCCGCTTTCAAATATTTATAAAAAAAAAAAAGGTGGGCGAAAATTTCAATTTGGGGCAAAAATGAAACAAACGGAGAATTGAAATGGATTTAGCGTACCTATATTAATCGTTTAACGACTTGTCACTATACTTAATAAGCCGTGGGAAAACGACGTTTCGTACCGATGCACTCGTGTGATAGTACTCAAAAAGACACTGAAAAATCTTGAATTGTACTCCATTTTTAGAAAGTCGGACATCATCGAGTTGCCGGTAGACAAAACTGTAATTCCAAAATAGTAGTTGGAAGATGCCAGTCGGCACGCCGGCGTCTGTGAGCAATTTTTAACTACTGTTTTGTCTGACGGAGTTCATTCTGGGGAAACTGAAACGTTGGATGTGTGTATTTAAGTCAAATAGAACCCCCTGTACTTTATTAATCTGAAGTAAAGTTGGAGAGGGTTCATTCTTACATGGCAAATTGTAACCGTTAAGTAGACGATACGCATCGCATTGTCGCCCTTTTCCACTTTCGAAAGATATTACAAGACATTTCACGGTAGGGAAAGTTCAAATTGGGGTTCGTCATTACGGTTTTCTGTTGTTCCGTGAGACTTGGTAAATTGTCCGCATAATGTAGTACGCGCACGTTTCTTGTCCTCCATTCAGTCGTGGCCGGAAACCTGATGGAGAGCGAAAGAGAAAGAGGGATACAAAACGAAAAAGCACATAATAACTCTGTCTCTTAATAAATTTCGTGAGTTCGTAAGGCGAGATAAAAATACTTCCAAGTTCCACCGTAGGAAGGAAACGCGGGGAAACTTTTTCCTCACGGAATAAAACTCCGCCATGCAGTTCTGCGAATCTCGCACCGGTTAACCGCGAGCTTTGAATGGCTCTTTGGATTACAAGAATAATATAGCTGTAACGAGATATTTGGTCGTGGTGCTGATTCTGTTACCTCATAATCGCTGGCAAATAATTGATCTTAATTGTCCTGAAAAAATCGTCTCATGATGGAATCAATTCAATTCAAAATTGGTAGATACAAATACAGACAATACCTTACTATTTTTGGTTTAATACTGTTTATTTATAGTCTTACAACTATTTCTCGCCATTGTCAGTGTTTCAATATGTTCATCTATCTAAAGGCCTAGTACGCAACACTTTTCCGTTCACAGTAATATACTGACTATTATTCCTCCTGTACAAATAAATATAGATACCTGCTTTTACCATGAAATCATCGCCGAAATAAAACAATTTAATTTGGTGTGTATGTCAATCTAATTGAAGGCGAACTAAACCTGAAATGCGTAACTAGTTTCGAATAAAGTCAAATAGACCGTAATTCTGTAAGAAATTTAATACTGTTTGAAAACTAGTAAAAAGTGTAACAAGTTCCGAAGCAATTTAATGAGAAATGTGAAGTGATCGTCGAGTATAACTTAATTGTTAAGCTTCCTTTCTTTCTTTCTTTCTTCATGCTCGCCAAGCAAAACATGATTTGGAATGCCCCCAGGAGTCCGGAGCGATGAATTTAAGACCGACTTGACGAACCCATATCCCAACCTGACCCGAGCTAACCCATCGAGCCGACGGGCGTACCTTTAACGCTGTTTAACTTCCACCTGAATTAGCTTCCATCCAGCGGCGGGCCCGCCTCCGCTCATTGTTCTCCACAATCTAACTCAACCCCGTTTACATTTCGCAGTGGCTCGTGCTAATATTTAAACCTTTCGCCGCTCACCGTGAATCACTTTCCTCTCTTGGCAAGAACGTCTGCGGTGCCGATACCCGGCCATGGATTGCGGAAAAGTGTGGACGAATAACAAGAGAAAGCGCAAATCAATTCACTTACGTGTCCCTTACAACCTCATCCAATCAAGCTATCCCGGATCGATGAAAGTCACACCTGAACCACTCAATGACAACATGGGATTGCGGTTCATTATCTAGAATTTAACGTGTTACCGCGCCGGAGAATCTTCGGTTCTTTGCCCGCGAACACTAACATACTCCTGAAGAAGGCGGTAGGCGGTCGAAAACGTTGCCAGATGCAGAAAAATTGGCACCTCGAAAAGTGTCCGTCTCTTCATCCGGCGTCTGAATGTAAACAAGCGGCCCGAATGTCTTATATTTACCAGACACGCAGCACTCGACCCTCCTTTTTTTATATACCCTTAACTAAAAGTGTCGTGTGTAAAGGACAGGAGAAAAAGATACACCGAATCGCTTGTATTCTCCGTAGTGAAGAAGGGCACATCAGAGGCATGTACCGAAGCCGGAGCTCGTAGTTGCAATAAGGATCCAGGACATCATACCCACGCCTTCCTCGGCACATAGTCCTCCCCCCCCCCCTCCCCCCTCCCTCTTCCCCCGCCTACTCACCCTCACTTTTCCCCTCACCTAACCCTCCCTCCGGCGCACCTCGCCCCCGTCTCGCCCCCTTTCACTCTCAGACGGAATGTTTTGCATTTTAAGAAGGTGTCGGATATCCTTTGCGCTATCCGAAGACAGCACTCTCTCGTCGACCGGGTTTGCAAAGGGAAAAGGAGGAAAGTGTGAGGAAGAGTGAGACGGAGAGGCTGGGCTGAGGTACGGCGAGTGAGAAGAAAAGCTTCCCTTGAAATCTAAAGTAATTCACGACCCTGCATTACGTGCTGGGACGTACCCTTCCCCGAGTACCTTGCGAAATCGAAAGAGGAATCCTCACGCCACTGTTAAATTGATTGAACCGATGACTTTGCTAATCAATCAACCGCTGCTTGGAACAAAATTTGTCCATCGCATTGTAATCAAGAAATGCCGCACGAATTTGACCAAGTAACACCATTATCTATGAGTGAAGGTATGGTCCGAAAGACTAATGTTATCCGGTTGAATATTGACTGAAAACTGTTAATGATACTGAATAGAGCAATGTTTCCGTGCCTGACGTCTCTGATGTTCCCAATGTTATCCGGTGGGAAGTCCAGTATTAAGAAGCAAGATTGAAGGTGGACAAATTTACGAAGGGTCCATTAAAGAGAGGGTCGACAATCAACATTCCTACGGAACAGTTGATGTCGAATCGAATTTTAATCGAATTCCCCGTTTACTGAAGCTCTTCCATAAAAGAAGACACCGTTCTCTACACGGAAGGTACAGACGGGGAGCAGTCTTGATCGTTCCGATGTTCGAGCACTGGTAAACTTTGTCCCATGAAATTCTTCCTCCGCAATGACATTGTCCCTCGACACTAAACACAGAGGAAAGCTCTTTTACTGATATTGCTATCAGTAATGTGAATTCTACTTTTTTTCAACACCTGCGGGTATAAAGAATTGTTGTACACGCTGTTTCAAGGACATTCATTGACGTCCAAAAACACAGGGAAATGTGTGAAAAATTATTACATAATTGTGTAAAATGAAACAATTGGAGGTAAACATTTTTAGCCACTACAATGTATGCTTTAATTACCAATGACATGGAGTGAAATGTTTGGCTTTGTTCATTCGATCTCGGGGTACTTCATGTAATTTTGTTTCATCCTATAGAACAGCCTCAGACTTATCTCATGACCATGAAATTTACGGTACTTCTAAGTTGTGATAGCAAATTATATACATCCAAAAATGAAATTCAAGAAATTTTGTATGTATAACGCTACAATTTTCATAATATATTATATAACTGAAGCACTTGTATGTTGGTCTTCGAAATCGTACCTTCTACGATCAACATTATTGATGTTAGAGCCATGCGAGTTAAGTTCTATTTTTTCCAACAGTCCAACCATTGTTATAGTGCTTTCGTAATTTTCGCAAAAGAATGTGCAATAATTGTAACTATTCGCTGCCAATATATTTATTTAATGCCAAAAGAACAAAATGTGAAACCATAGACCGCTAAAGCTTTCTTTTAATCACTTTTTTTAATACCTCAGTAAATATGACGATCAATAAAACACCATTTTAAAGAAAAATTTGTGCAAAATCATTACTTTTCTCTCACGAGTTTATTTAATAATTCCATATTTTACAGTGCTCTTCAATTTGTTTTCGCTGGCTAAAAACAATTGAGCTTTGATGAGAATAATTTGTTTACTTTTTTAAAATTAATTATTTTGTTTTGCAGTACGCATCCTACGTATAAAGAGACATTGGAGTACTTATTTAGAATCAGCAGAGATTTCTACATATACTATAATTCGAGAATAAATAAATTATTCCCTTTACGACAACATTTTTTCGTTACAAATGTAATAGGACTGATCTATTATATTCCTGGGCCATAATCCATTATATTTACACATTTTGTGTCTAATACATAATAATCATTCAATCCTCAGAAATCTAAAATAACTGTCCATTTATGTTTGCACAAAAATTCAGCATTAAAAAGGTGAATCCATGTTACTTTCACAAAGAATTGTTTACATTAGGTAACTTAAAGGCTGCACGTAGGAGGTTGTATGCAATGGGTTGCACGGAACGGTTGATTGTTACAGTCTGGAATTCCCAGCGGGGAGAAAAGGATGAGCATTGCCGTCTAAATGAATCCGAGAAAGAGACTTTGTTTAAAGTCATTTACATCTACGTGCCTTTGGATCCGTTTAGGGTTAAATCCCCAGTTGCGATACCAAACATTCGGCCCTGTAAAGCAGTACTGGCAACCCTTTCAATGTATCGAGCTATTTCGTAAGGGAAGAATTTCGTCCATAAACGGAATAACGAAAATGAGAAAAACTCCGTCAGTTTTTTCTCCGTCTGTGAAACAGAAAACTTTGTTCATTCAATTTAGATTTACGTTGTGAGAAAGTAATTTAAAAGTAAACGATATAATAATAGAACATTATTATACACTGCTTTCTCCCGTTGCAATCATTCTGTTAATGACTGAAGTCAGCTACAGATTTCTAGTACACCCCTGCCCGAAAACAGGATAGTACAAATTATTTCGCTTAACAATTTGCTCTTTCACACATAGACTTAAATAATGTAGGATGGTAAAGAATTACAATGATAATTTGGTGGAAAAAATACAGATCACTCACCCAATTTCATATAGTAAATTGGTTACGTCGCGATTTCACCTTCAACGATCTTTTGACGTGAAGTATAATAAAACAGCCAGTAAATGAAATACGATATTATTCAAATGAAAAAAGAGACGAGAGAAATAACCTTTGGAATATCATTATATCGCCCCAAGAGAATAATTATTGATGTGAAATTATATCTAAATAAATTTCGTTCACTGCATATTTATCTATGTAGCATCTAATTGTATATAAGCGTATGTTACTAAAACAGCATGTTTCAAATTTACATTAACATCATAATATTCCGCGCAAACGAAGGTATCCGCAAATTTGAAAGTCGCACCGTTTGCGCATCAATATTATACGATCGAAAGCGTCCAACGATTATCGCGCACTTCCCACAAACGTAATCGTTCGGGATAAATGATCCGATCTCCGTAATTGTGGGAAAAACGAGCGAACTGATAGATCGTCAACACAAAGAATTCTAGCCTGTGCGAAAGCGGTGAGATAAAAAGGCACGATAACTCCCCTGTGCAGCCCTCGCTGAAGCGAGAGGAAGCTAGAAGCCTTCTTTTGCTTCCCCGAGGCCTTCCGACCAGAGGGGATCTTTATTTAAATTTTAAAGTAATTTACATCTACGTGCCTTTGCGATCAGTTCCGTCCCTCGCACTGTCTCCCTTTTTCTTTCAGCCTGCCCTTTTTATTCCTCCTTCCTCCCCCCTCCATCCCCCCTCTCGTCCCCTCAACCTAACTTTTGGCCTCACAATCTCCTTCATGTCTCTTGCTTGACGCTTGCTCAAGTAAACGGGGGGTTGCACACTCTCACTTACACCCCTCGTTTCAGCCTTTCATTCCCTCGGTCGAACCCCCTCTAGGGGGGATGTATAAGTCGTGTCCAAACCAGGACCACCAGGTAGGTAGGCGGGTAAGGTGTATTCTTACGAGGTTTAAGTTAAATTGAAGTGCTTCCACTATGAGGAAAGACGTTATCGTGAAGTTGGTGACGTTGACGGTGTGAGAGGCTGTTCATCGAAATGGGATTACTTTTTTATTGAAGGAGCCCCCGTCGAAAGTTGTGGCAGCATATTTAGGCGCATCCGAACATTTTTGTCTTTCCGCCTCGTCCCCAGATCTTTTACCGTGATAGATTCATCTTTCCATCAAGATGCTGACCATTTCCAACATGCCCGTATCTCTTCCAATGCCGAAGACGCGAGGGAAATCTCAGTTGTTAGAAAACTTAAAAAGAAAATTGATTACGTGTACATTTCGTTGACCACGAGTTTCCATGAATATCGATAAATGTCCCAAAGTAAATGTCACAATGTAATTTCCATGAGTGTTACGCTTGCGCTGTCGTTCCGATACCTTCGAAAAATCTTTATTTTCTCAATTTAGACGGCAAACAAAATCAGACTACATTCGAGAAGCAGCCAAGCTGTATCAAGTTGCCGGCAATTAGGCAGTAAATTAACGGTACAGGAGAAACGTGCATATCGTTACGGGGTTTCACCATGAATGAGCGTGAAAGTACCACTAATCAGATACTTAAATGAGTAATCTACGCCAAGTTACGCTAAGCACTGATAAAACAATAACATTTTGCGAACGCACGGTAGCATGTTAAATAAAGAACTGTGGTCAGAGCAGTTAGACGGGAAAGGAAAAAGTGATGCCAAACTCCATTCGGGCAGAGCTGCGCGCGGCACAGCGGCCCGTTGAAAAATTAGTAACACTGTTCTTTGTACTAGCCCGCGCACTCGTGACAGTCACTATTGTTTCGCAGCAGTACACAGAGAAGTGGTACATCGCTTTACAATGAGTGAGGGAGCGAGAGAGCGGATGCGTATGAGAGGAGAAATACGTACATAGAGCTCGAACCGAGATTTATAGACCGGGGGAAGGGATATCGATCGTAGGCCCATCGTGTATTGCTAGTAATTGGAACATTTATGAGGCAATCAATCACTTCTCTGTTTCAGTCGCCCCTGGCCTGGAGATACCGCACCAATTGGTAAGCGCCCCGTTAGGGCACATTATTAAACTGGAATGCTTCACGGAGGCGCATCCGACTTCTTTGAATTACTGGACAAGGGAAGACAATATGATGATTCACGAAACTCCTAAGTACAAGCCGACATCTGTTTCGCTGAAGCCTTCCTACAAAACGCACATGACCCTCACCATTTTCAACGTGCAGGTATACTTCTACGAACATTTAATTTCCCACTCGACGGTGAAACTCATTTTTGTGCACTTTACAACGGTGCGGATGTAATAGCATAAGCGGATACAGCTTTTATTTTGCGGATTTTACAGCTTAGTATCGCTCCTTAAGTAGTCTTGATTAAACATTAAACCGGATCGAATGCAATTAAGAGCTATGGCTGACTTTGAACCACCTGCTGGTATGTATTTCTGAAAAGCTAAACTTCATAGCTTTGTGAATATCAAAGGTAAGGTCAGGTGGAAAGGACAGCGTTGCCTCCCTGCGGCTCGTTTAAAAATTGCTGGTCAGTGTACTCGCAGCAATTTCAGAAATAGTAGATTCTCTGCTAGTTGATTGATTAATGCATCGCAACCCTTACCCAACTTATAAAATATGCCTGACAAATCTTTACCTTCATTGAATTCATTTTGTATTTTAGTAGGTGGCTTAAAGTAAAAATAAAGTCCTGTTAGACTTGTCGTTTATATACATGTTATACTTGAACAACTTAAAAATCAAAATTCTTATCCGTTTCGACTTAAATTAAAATAAAAATGTTAGATTCTAGGAAACTCATATAATCTTATTTCAATATAACGTAAGAATTATCACTCCTATGCCCTATATGACTCTACAATTAACTGGTCCAAACATTTTCTCAAATAGTTAGAAAAATTCTTTGTCACAAACTGTATGTCCACGAACGATTGTGGCGTATTACTTAGACTTCAATTTAATTATCGAAGACAGATAAGAAAAAAATAGAGATTAAAAAGTTGTTTTCTGTTCTATGAAATACGAGTATTTTACGTGCCGAATGATGGCAAGCAACATTGTTTTTGTTGACCTATTCACGGCTTTCTCTGCCCAGGAACTGTTACTGTTCACAAAGCTAGACGCCAATTCACAAATAATCCATTTTTTCTCATTTTCAAGTACTAGTATTATTCGGGAAATTTATTGGAGTAATGGACAAGTAGAAATAGCAAAGGTGGGATGAATGAACGCTATCACTAACAAATATTTATAATATTCTACAAACGTATTATCAAATAAAAAAATAACACTTACAATTAGCATCCTACATCAGACGCTGAATACGAAAACGCTAATATCGTTTATATGAAGTTCGCGGGGACGCACAAATTATATGTAAAAGGTGCTATTGTACTAATCAGAATGTAATGTACCATCAAGGAACCACAAAATCTATAAAAACACCTGTTTATTGTAAAAGTTCGAAGAGCAAATGACTTAGAAATCGTCAAACTACGTATCCGTTCCGCATTTTCTTTCACTCCACTCCTATAATCAACAGGTGACAACACAAAGCACAGTAAACATTTAATTTCGGCATTCTGCCGCAGCATTTATTATATCACTTGTAATTATTGCTTGTAGCGCGCAGAACTTAGTAAAAGAGAGGTCACGATAGTACATTCCATATAAAAAATTCTCCACTCTTTTTCGGAGTTATATCTTATAAGCCAATGCGTATTTCGGTGTGAGTGCAAGTAAACTTTATTGCGCGATAATAGCGCTAATTTGATTCTCGCCGTGAAAATCATTTAACAGAGGACGTCGGCGATTCTGTTTCAGAAAGAAGATTACGGGATGTATAAATGCGTGGCGAAAAATCCACGTGGCTGCACGGACGGTACCATTCAACTGTACAGTAAGTGTCGCCCCTGTTTACAAGCGCTTTAAACCATCGCCCGCAAGAGCGTTTGCTGAGCTAATGACGGATCGTCGCGGTCTCGGCATCGTCGTTTATCGTTCTCCTCTCATCCTCTCCATCCCTCTCCCTCCCCCTCCCTTACCATCCCTTGCCCTCCCCTGCCCTCCGTTCCTCTCCATCTCTCTCTCTTCCACTCCCTCGCCCTCTCTTTACCCTCATCTCGCTCTCCCTTCCCGCCTACCCTATCCTCTATGCGCTATGTATACATTCGCACAAGCCCACTCTACCGGGTGTTTACGAAGTCGACGAACGAGCACGAGTCACGTAATTTGCTCCGCAAGTCCCGCGGGCACTCTGTGTACACCGTTTCTTCTTGTAAGACGACAAACGGGCTATTAGTTACGTAGCCAGCTACATCGTGTTTCTACGAGCCCGTGTAAAAACGGTAAAGACAGCTCCAAGTTTACCCCCACGTTACCGTACGCCTCGCGACGTTTCATGGATCACTAATAACGGTACAGTTTAATTAATTCGCTCACAGCCACTACCTGTTACGCTGACCAATACCACATGCGATCTTACTTGTTGATGAAACGAAATCGACAAGATCTCAATTTGGCATTGGCCTGCCCAATGAACAGAATCGTATGTTTACTTCCAGTGCGTTCTTTCCGCGACGCTTAAAATATTGAAAAAATTGGTTACGGAACGGGATAAATAGTCGTCGGTGGAGTTCGGCATATTTTAAAATCAGCCAATGAACTTAACGTTGACGGAACCGTGTGCAATGAGTTCGTCTGCAGAGGGTACACGGGATCCGACTCATTGGTTTTACGCCGCTGGTGTAGCCGTGCCGCTTATTCATGCTAACTAAACAAATCTCCGTCCTTTTTGAGCGGCTAGTAACACGCGCGGTATGTACGCGGAAAAGTATGATTCCACAGCCGTAACGTATGCATATGACATAAAGGACTACCAGAATGGTCGACCGCAACGCCACTATGGGCGTGCATGTGGGAGTAATTACGTCAGTGTGCGTGCGCATACATTTATGTGGAGTAAAAGCTACGTGGCCATATAGGCGGCCGCGCGTACGTCTACAAGAATGAGATAGGTAGGTGTCCCTGAGTATCAGGGGAGAAAGAGCCCCGTCCCGTCTCTCCATTAGCATGCATCGGTTTTTCGCATTAGCGACATTCAAATGAAGCGACCGTTTAGCATAAAAGGCTGCCGGCACAAAAAGGGGAACGGAAACGGCTCGTCTCCGCCCTTTATGCCCACGGGGCAAATCGGCGGATCGAGCCAGTCGGAAACTGAAGCTTTTTTGAGACCGGTTTTACTGCTATTCCTGCCCCTTTTTTTGGCCTCTGTTAAACGCACTCGTCTGCTTGATCAATTGTATCCGCGTAATTGAAGAAGCCGATACCGCTGCTTGAAATCACGGTCCAAAAGTTTGCAACACTCTGCTCGGATCTGACGCATTCTGAGCTAATATAATATGACGATCTAATCCAAAATATATGGGCTTGAACAATTTTCGATTATTTGTCACCCCAATGTACGTAGAATTGGTAACAATTTTAAAGTAACTTGGACAGTTCTTCTTGTGTGAGTTATGCAAACTGTTAGTTTAATTCTTTCTTAAAACGATTATTGGTGCATATCATATAAGCAATCGTTGAACTGACTCACTGTGATGAAATCTGAAGAAGTTAATGTAATAGAATCATAAAAGCGAAATAAGTATTTTTCATATACTATTCGTGACGATCAAATGATATCAAAATTCGAATTATGACCGCGTTAAAATTTAAACACGTCACATAATAAAGTGTTGTGACATAAGAAAATGTTTTACTTATATTATAAGTAAAGTACATAAATTATATACGTTTAAGCTAATTATAATTTTCGTTCTAAAAGTTCATGTATGTGTTACAAAGTACAAGAAATGTTGAGCACTATCCTTGCCATCCTCCATAATTGTACTTGTCAAGTGACAAAGGCTTTTGACAGTTTATTGAGATTAGCAGACCTTAATCCACGTTGCATTCTACGCAGTTGACTCGTGCAAGTCCATTGCTGCGGTACTAATTTTGAATTATCGACATCTAGTGGAACCCAGAGATTAGTCCAAAGCTAGTGCGCCGTGAAATCCGCAACGGCGAATGGTTAAATGCACTAATGCTTCAGAAATCATGGCGAAGTACTATCGAGTGGAGTGCAATTAATAAGTGGCATCGCACGTTGTTAACGAGCAACAGCCATTCATTATAGAACCGACGACAGCATTACACAGAGGTTTGAGAAGGCTTCGAACAGCAACACGTGTATTAGAAACAGTGCAAGAAAACACATACCGAGTACCCAGTCAATTTATATCTGTGAAAGTTTTAACAGTTATAAAGCATTCTCCTTAAGAATACATTATATTTAAACTTTGTGTTTCGCGGCATATTAGGAACAGGAACGTATTTTGATCATACTATTATACGCATCTTTTATACTTATATGTCCACTTTGATGCTTATTCTAGGTAGTGGCTTTTCCCTGACACCGACTAATACAAGCAAAGAAATTAAATGTCATAAATAAAATGTTAATCAAAACGTTTGACAAATTCGTTATTACATTTCTTATTTAAGTGAATTCAGTTATAGGTTAATACGTTTTGTTCTAATCAAACTTGCTCATCTTCTGCCTCTAATCACTGCAAATCTGTACCTGGTGCAACAACCTGACATTTTATCGCCTACAACATTAAACTAATACAGTGCAATTTAATTTGGCTTTACGTCACAGTATGTATGATAATAATTTCATGATATCCATGTCAGCTGCGACATCATTTCAAAATTTAATAATGTATGCCGTCGTATGGTCTCATACATTCTCGTATCCGCGCACGTGCGTTCTCGTTTCAGTTCGTCGTTCGTATATGAGTATAAACACGTCTACAGGAAATGATGTTCTTTGCATACGGCAAGCCAACACTCCCTTAAAGATTTCTCTTCTTGAAGACCATTTCTTCGCGACAAATCGAATTTACTCTTCCTTCACCCTCTTTCCATTTTAAACTAAAGCTGAGGCTCACAAAGAGACTCGCGCGCGGCGTCTCTCGAAAGAATGCGAATACTTACGAACAGTTCGCCTCAAGGATAGAAATAAAGCACGACGCGTTAGCTGACTATTGAGGTTTGTCAAACGTACGCAAGCAACGAGCAGGGTGTAGAGGCGAGCGGCGTGAGAAGCTCGCGATTTAGAAGGAGACGAAAAACGAGCGGAGGAAGGAGAAACGGAAAAGAGCCGGTAACGTCAGATGACACTGAATGTGCGTCAAAATATGCCAGGTCTGCCGGATTCGAGCAAGAACGAAACATATTTGAGCCAGTGGAGGGTGGGGAAAAATAAAGAAGAAAAACAGTGCGTCAGTGGGAGCGTCTGGCGGGATTCTGGCGCGCGAGCGAAAGAGAGAGTCTCGGGAGCAGACCAAAATTAAGTGGTAGCAGTCAGAGATATGTCAGACGAGTTTTATTAAGCCGCATAAAAAAGAGATTTGTAGTCTGACTGAGGGAGATCGGTAGGGAGCGGTCCCGCGGCAAGGGTAGCTGCTCTGCTTGCGGAAGAGGAGTCTAGAGACAGAAGTGGAGAGAGGGGGGAGGGGCGGCAGTTACGGAGTGGGGGACTGTGAGGAGTGAGGTAGTGACGAAGCCTGTGCTGCCACGGTGGGGCGAGAGGGAGAGGGGGGTACAGGGCCGGCGGCAGAGGCGGTGGGGCAGGGAAAGGAGAGGCAAAGGAACAGGAGGTCGTAGAGATATGAATTTATTATTAAGAACCGCCTAAGGGCCAAAGTACCCCTGTTTCTTGATATCCAGCCATTCCGAACCATCCCGCCTCTCTACTCCCCCACCGCTACTTTTTTTTATACTTCCAGACAAACTCTCTCCCTCCCCCCTTCTCTCTCTCTCTCTCTCTCTCTCTCTCTCTCGGGCTTTCCCTCTTTTCCATATACTCTCCCTTTCTCTGTACCTTGCTAGTCACAATCTTTCACTCTTCTTTGGACCGCGGACGTTTTTCCCCCTTGCCTCCCCCAACCTTCTCTATCCTCCGCTCGTGGCGAAGCTCAAGTACAGCTAATTTATTCCGCAGTCCAGTCAAACTGCTATTTGTACGAATAGAGAATGGAGTACTTGGGCACAACAGGTAAAACTTGCGAAACTTCTGCGTGTAACAACATCGTATTCATTCCGCCATTCGGCAATTCCGTTCCTCTCGTTATGTCGTTTCTCGATTCGAGTGATGTTTTTCCACGTGATCTCTTACATCGCATGACATCCTTCTTTTATTCCTACTATTTTCTTGGAATATTACGTGAGTCTGCTAGATGCGAACATCCAAAGAGCCCAAAAACGAAAGTGGGCATTTGTGTTCGATGACAGCGCGCGGAACCAAAGGTTGCAGATCAAAGTGCCGCATCGGAGTAATTCGTTTTCAGCCCATTCTACATTTATATATGTACATAATGCAAATCGACTAATGCCACTCCTTACCTGCTCTTAAGCTCGGGAGTCGAGAAATTAATTATCGGTTACATCGCTGGTTTTCTAGTAAGTATTGCTACTTTTACATTTTTTTAATTTTTTTTTTGCACTCTATTGAACTCACTATATTTTTTAACCAACTAAGGCTGCTGTTAGTAAACTGTTTATAAGTACACTTGTCTTTTGATTGAATCACTTGCAGCAAAGCAAGCGACAAGGCGAAAATCGACACTAAATAGAATCCTTGTAACTTTGTTAAATTTATTTGCTGTTTTAATGTGCTGTATAATTATACGGTTTTCGGCAAATTCAGTCACTGTTTTACTACTTTACAAACTGATTAAATAACAATGGATTTCAAAAAACATTGTAAATAACCAGTTAAAACAAATCAAATTAAGTTTTTTGATGAGTTTAATGTTTTAATGTGCCAATAATGTAAACGTAGGTTTAGATTAGCAACAGGTAATGTCAAATTGATAAAATGAATTCGGGGTTGTCGAATGATAAGCAATATCGATTACCTTCATGAAACAATTTTCAAATGTGCGAATTGTAAGTAAATAGTGTAGCTACAGTATTTGCGTTTTCCGTTTGTAACATTATTTTTCCTTTGTACACTTGCACTATTGCGTACCCAATCTGTGAATCCTCCAAAACAATGAATCACAGATTTGCTCGTATCACTCATTTATTCACTTTTCCAGTACTTTGGTGCCGGTAAAGCTGGATTAAGAGAGGACTTTTACATTTAAACGAGAATCACAATTTTATTATTGAAACAAAAGTATGCGTTGATTTTCAATACCTTTTTACAAACGTTTGTCGTTATAGTAACGTAACGAAAATGCATTTTAACAGAACAGACTTAAAAAAAATAGTGCAAAGCGTTCAATTGGCCTTACTCAAATAGACTGCATTGCGTAAGCGCGTACATGACGAAACATTCGAGTCCTTATTATTGTTGGTTTTTAGTCTTTATTGTTCCTGCGATAAGCGATTATATTGAATCGTATTTTCTTTGTGCTTACAATTACAAATTGCTCATTGCCACGTATGCAACGGAATGAACGTTTAAGTCAATCTTTCACACCATTTGCCAATATCTCACACCATTTCCTCGCTTGTCATTTCTTTTACACTTTACGAGCATTATTTTATAGAACGATATTACCTCATAGGAAGAATAAAACATATTATTGCGTGGACGCGGCATACCGGAATAAGTGAAGTTAAGATCAGTACCGGCCGTAACATATGCCAATTATTTGACATGACATTATTTCTGAATGTCCTAAAGTAAGTTATGAGCATAGGCGTATAACATTTTCCTTCATTATTCAACTATTTTGTAGATGAATTCTTTACTAGTATGTCCCGTACTCGTTTGCATATTGCATTAGAAGCTTTTCCTCTTATACAGACTTTCCCTACTTGCATTTTTCATCGTACAAGGACGCAGAATTCTTCGGCCTTTCAAGTTTGCTCGCCTTAATATTGTAAATTGATCGTGCTTTCTGCAGACTTAAGAGTCAATATAACTTCGTGTATCCTTATCTTACAGAAATGAAAAGGTTTATAAAGACACGAATCATATGGATGCGAGTGTGCTACGGATCAAAGATGCACAAAGTTTGAAAGATACGCCTCCGTTTACGTTAACGTTCACGATTCAAACGTAGGCACGAAAAGTATTATATAGTTTTGGAAACGTCTAGAGTTTATTATGCAATCTTCTTAAATGTGCGATTAAAATTGTATTATCGGATGCATTTATCTCTATATTCAAAATTTGAACTTTTATCGTATTATTAATTAAACTGCATTACATAACTTCTGATACTTACTACACATGTAAAGATATTATATAATTGATATCCGAATCGTCCAACACGAAATAGCGTCGACGCAATTTTCGTGGCACGGAAGGAGAGAATGGCAACAAAAATGTTGCCCACTTTATACATTGTGGTGCCCTCTGCCAGTTTCAGCTTCAATGGAAACGGTAGAGTTTGAGTTCCATAGCCAAAAGTTTAACGCAAAAGCCCCCAGGTCTCCTTTGAAACTTTTGTCCTTCCTGGCGGTACTATACTGATTCCCCGCAGCCTCCAATTCAATAAATTATTTATGCTGCGGTTGGATGGAACGAACCCTTCTTCTCGGGGCGACCTTTCTCCCTTATCTCATCCTCTTTACTGTTCCCGATTTGGCGCCTGAAATCACGGGCATTGATACGTACGTAAAACAGTGAATAATCTGGCTGCTTAAGATTTGCCGGCGAAACTTTTTAGGTACATCTTATCGCCTATTCATGCAACCTGTTCATATTGCTTATGAACTGCGATATAAAGTTTGTTACTTCATATCGCGTGGAATAATTTTATATTATTTTTTTATCACTACAAAATCTCTACTGAAGAGGTTTTGCGCGCAGAACATCGATCATGCTTGAGTGAACCCAAATTTTAAATCTGTACTGAGCATCTTATACATCGCTATCGACACTTTGATATTGACGACAGCAAAGATTAATTACACCAATATTCACGATAACTACTAATATAAATTAACTGCGTAGCAAACTGCAATCAGCCGAGAATCTGTACACGTACCTCATAAATTTGAAATATTTTAATGAATACGGTAGTGATTGGGGTTCTCTGCCTAATTGGTACGGTAAATACATAATTGTGACTTCTTATCAATTCGGAACGTTTGTCCAGGATTGTTATACTACTAGAGAACCCATTCACTTTCGAAAACGGAATGTTACAGCGAGGCTTTTGCATTATCTGCCAGTAAGTATATTGAGATCTCGAAAATGTTCCACACTTCCAGTCCTGACGTCGTAACCGTACCTAAACATATTGCGTGAAGATTGTCGTTTTCAACTGTTAAAAACATTTATTTAAACGTATTATCTTCGAAATTCATTTAAAATCGGAAACCACACTCTTATGCAAGTACATAAGATTCTCTGACAAAGAGCACCGTTCACTTTGATTAATTAAGCATGCAAAGCTTAATATGGGTCAAAACATGCTCAAAAAAATACTATATCCTGTCCATACACAGGTTCTATGCACCAAACGTCTAAACTGTAAATAACTTTCTGTAAACAATTACTTCACTGTGAAAGCTCAATAACTCATATTATAAATGTTGAATCAAGTAGTGGTGATTGATAAACTGTCTTAACGACTCTTTTCTCACAGCAATTTTAAACTTCCACGATCTTAAAAATTAACCGCAGAGTTAACAGTGCATAATGCATTGAGAAGTATTACGAAGCATGTCATTTCTCATTTGGCTGAGAAAGAAATGAGGAACTGAGCAGCATGGCGGGTTGATGCTTCGCAGCGATGACGAGCGTATATAAGAAACTAAGAAAGGCATGAAAACGAGAGTGAGATTGAGAGAGAAAGACAAAGTGCTTTTTTAATTTAGCTAAAATCTTTCCAATTGCATCGAGGTTGCTTATGTCTCAGGGATTCTCTGGTCCTTGGGGGGCGCGAGAGGGAAGGGAGGGGAGGGGGTAATGAATCGAAGCGTTTAACCAAGCCGCAATTAGGTATATCCGCTAATGAAAGCAGTGCTGCTGACGCTGTTGCCGCTGCTGGTAGTCTGTGGCTTGTCGGATCATAATAACTTATTTTCATATTGTTTCGATTTGACCTATTGCATAATATTCTTACTATGCAGATTTGACTATTCATTCTCGATATGTCATAAATTATTCGAATATTATCAGATTTTCTTATGAAATTTATCCATTCAAATTAATACTTTGCACGATAATAGCAATTTATGTCTAATGATAAATTATATTTCTTAACATCAACCACATAATGCAATGCCCACCTATATTATTATGAAAAGTTGCCGCATGTTTTATGCTCTGCATTGAAATAAGAAAACATACCTACATTTTTTCTTACACTGTTCGTAATATGTGACGATCGAGAGGTGAGCGGAGTGACGAAGTAAATTACCTAAAATATTCAGAGTAAGAGGTGACTAATACGTAATTTGTTATTTATAAATGCCGCTCCTGCCAGCATCTCCAAGGGCAGTAAACCACTTATTTAAGAGAATAAGCTATGCTGACGATCTCCTTGCGAGAGCATAATCCACTCCCCAATGTTGGTAGCACTCTTCCGTCTACGGTCATGGTTAAATCTCTCGTAGGAGGGATGGAAGATCCTGTAACGTACCAGGTATAGGATGAACCACAATAAAATCTGCTGTACGGTGTTCCAGACTAAAAAAGTCAGTTTCGAAAATCGAGAATACTTTTGATGCATAGAATTGTAACGTTGAAAAGTGTTCGCCAATCACTATGAGTTTTCCATTATCTTAGCTCCCCTTCCAACTTCATTATTGTAACTTGATGAAATTCTTGAAGAAAACATTACTAGTTGGTGGGAGGAACAATAGCAAAAATTTCATCTCCTTCTTGTTTTAATCTTTTATAGTAAATGGAACAAGATGTTGATATGTCTAATGAAGCAATCACGAAAAGTTGCGATATTACATTTTTGTACGAATAATATATAACGTTGTATACTTGTAAGGGTGCGTGAGGGATTCAGGGAAAATGTGTGAATAGTTTCATTAAACGAATTGTCTCAAACTGAATGTTATTAACGTTAGACCTACCGTCGAGTCCTACTTATATTATATTTTTATGTTCGTAATTTAAAATACAATATGAATTAATCATTTGCCCACCTGAACAAGTGTTAAGAAATATTAAAGAAAAGTCGTCTATAAGAAAGAGTCTGGCCAGTCATTTTGACTGGTCAGTAGTTCTACTGTTAATGTCAAACGTGATAATGCTTCCTTCCAACTGCTCTAATGTCATGCTTTCACTTTCCTTGCCTGTTAGTAACTGCCCTTAGGTTTTCGTTTGTTATTATCACAGTCCTAGGATTTCCTTGAAGTTGCATCTACGGGTGATTTTGCATTCCATTTAATATACTAACAGTGTTTGTACTAACGGTGCTATTTAATCTTAACTAAAAAAATCAGTGGTTAACCTTCAACTGTTATAAAGTGTTACTTGTATGTTAACGTATTAAAACTGGCTAAAGTTGCTTATGCAAAGACTTTCTGAAATCTACGTTCAAAATAACATCACAAATAATGTATTACTAATTAGTTTGTCAAAGGTAGTGTGTTTAGACCATACAACCCGCGTACTTGGAAGGATAAGGATTTCATTCGAGGTCAGGAAGCAATTTTCGATAGTCTCTGCTCTTTCCGTGACAATTTCTCGTTTCCGGCATGTTTTGAGGTCATTGAATTTGACAGTTCTTTATATATATGCTTCTTAACAAAATCACACATAAGTACAGACGGGAAGAGTGTGCCTGTGTGCATGTATGTGAGCCGTCAATGACGTGAATACCGATATTCTTGAACATCAGTTGTTTTTAGCAAGATGTATGAACTTCCTGTTGTTGATGAGAAGTGTGGATGAATAATGTCTTTCTGAATGAACAGTGGTTAATAAACTGGAGAGTAAGTGGAAGAGAGTGGCAATTATGCGATTTGGGGAGGAGATATGTTTATATGTCAGAAATGGGCAACTGAAGAATGGGGTACATCCCGCGTAACGAAAGGGCAGATACGTATGGATGATGTAAAAATGTATTGTGTGGAGAGAATGTAGTGCAATTAGGGTTAGGATTGCAGTCCGTCAACCATGTATATTGGCGTGTGGAATACGCTCAATGCACACATGTAACATTAAAAAAAAATGTAAGATACTTGAAAGCACAACATGCGTATGTCCATGTGCGGCCGTTTGGAAGATAACGCGTGTAATCGTATTTCCGTTGAGCAGAAGATGGGGGTTTTGTAACCTAACGCGAAACCAATAAAGATCGATCAATCAATCAGTAGTTCCACAGAGAACTCGTGCGTCGACTGTCTCAGTCAACATCATAGCATTAATTTGATGGCCAATCTGCATCTAGTTGGTGTAGAATTCCTGACAGTGAATTGAACTTGTTTTTAAGAAAAAACAATATTATATCGTAAAACGCAGTTTTTGTAATAGGCTATATTACATATCTGTGTCAAAGGATGTGAAGGTGCACTGCATTTATAAACGCGGGAATAATGCAGTCTGCTGTCTTTCTTACAATTAGTTTAAAATTAAATAATTGAGAATCGTCAATATATTGATATTTCCACCCTGCAATGCATAGAATTACCTAACAATAGCATATCCGCTTCGACTCCCGAAGCGCCGGCAACATTAGGCAGGAAGCTATCAATAAATCACAGTTAAGCCATACTGTCATATGCCACAGATGAAAAGCAGCTTCTCGCCTGATACTGAGTATACTAGCAGTAAATGTGTAACTTTGAAAGTCTGAAGATTTACAATATTCATTTACTTTTGTTACCCGAATAAATATTCGAAAATATATCCCTTCAGCTCCAATGAGAAGCGTGTTGGTTTAATGTCATACAATGTAGATTTTTGTCAATTTCGGTGCGATGTAATATAGTACCTGTGAGCAATCTACGTTACAGCCCGGGTCTGAAAGGACTCACCGCAAAAGTGTTAATTTCACGTACACCGTGCGCTGCGGTTAATGCGGTTAGTAGACTAGGCGACTTTCACCTAATTGCCTTTAATGAACACAACTCGACACGTGCTTTGTCCCAATTTTCTCTTACTTTTGACGTTTTCGCCATCGACTCACTCTATCACTTTAAGAACATGCTTAACTTGTTCAACATTTGAAGACAATCAATTCTTTTTTAGAAATATAATTGTTACAATACAAGGAACCTAATTTAATCAATACGTAATTGCAGGAAAGTATATCAATTACAATGGTATCAAAGTGGTGTATGGGGTAATCACGTTGAAAGGTCGGCGGAAAAGAAACTGTTGACGCGAAGAGGGAATCGGCGCATTCAAAATCCTTTTTCCCTTTTGTTCCGCGCTCTTCACTCAGTTCTCATTCCAGTTTTTACTCTCTCTTCAACTTTCCCTGTCTCAGCTTAAATGTAATGCTTCCCTTCTTATCCGCCCTTGATAGTACCTAAATGAGTACCGTCAAATATGATATTAGATTAATATGATAATTAAAAGGAGTATTAATGTACCTTGTAATTAACAATCAAAAGTACAAAGTGTACTTAACAACCAAACAACAAAAATGTACACAGAGTTTAGACCGAATCTATACGAGGTCGGAAAAATTTCCGAAATATTCAGAATTCAACGCAAACAAGATTGAGAAAAACAAACGCAGACTAAGTGCCTTTTTTTTTATTCAAAGTTTTGAGTGGCATCAACAACAAAGTTATTAGCGACTAAGGGATTAGTTACATAATTTTCAATATTAGTTTTGTTTCTTTGAGATACATGAAGAGGTTTTTCATTGAATCTTCTTTGAGATTGTCCTTTAATGATGTACACAATTTATAGTGGTTACGTTAGAAGATGCCGTTGTTCGTGTCAATATCCGACAATTTTTATCGAGACATTCAAAGTAAGTGTAACATAGAAAATTTTATGTTCACTACGCGCGTGTAGTTTAGTGTCGGATAAATAAGTGATTAAAATATGCGGAACGTAGCAAAAATAAGTAAAGAAAGAGAAGAATTGCGAAAAATATTTTTATTTCCCCACCTTGAAACGTTCGAAGACTTCCACTGAACGCATGTCTCGAATTTCAAACACTAATAGACTGCAGCATCAAACATTCTCTTTCCTCATTCTCTCGTTCTACTCCCTCGTGTATTAAATAAGTATGCTCGACGACAGGCACAAGAAGAGAAACCGCAAGTAAGTGCAGAATAAGACCAAGTCGAGAAAGAAACACTTGTGGAATAATGAACACATCAACCGTTACGCTAAAATGGAAGGCGCCATTCCGCTATCGTCTCCGTGTGTCCGAACGGGAAAAAAAATGAGAGGACGAGAGAGCGAGAGAAAAGGCACAGCTACTCAGATGGCATTAACGTGAGGAATCTGTACGTTACGCCGGAAGGAGACAGAAGGGAAAAGACGCATCCAAATAGGTAAAGACAAAAAGTGGGAGAAGGAATGAGGTAGAAGGAGAGGAAAGGGAGGAGGGGACGAAGGAAAGTCCAAGGAAGGTTACTGGCCGCTTGAAGAACGACTTTTGGAATCGACTTTTCTGCCGGAGCGAAGAGAAGTTTGGCAATTTCCTGGGGCTAATCTGGTGGTCGGTCAGCATTGAGATGCTGCGGGGTTACCGGCGCGGGTAGAAAGATGCGGAGTGTGGGGGTTACTTGAGGCCAACGTGGGTGGACCGACCGACCGACCACGAACGCCGGGTGGTCCCATGAATTATACAAGCGATTCACCCCCCATCCCTCCACCCCTCTCTCTCTCTCTCTCTCTCTCTCTCTCTCCCCTTCCTTCTCTTCTCTCTCTCACTCTCGTACACTCACACACACACACATACCTGCCACATACCATCCTTCCTTCTCTAGTACCTTTCCTTCATTCTAACAACATTCCTGTCCTCTTTCCATTGCATTTTCTCTGTCTTATCCTCTCGTGCAGCGTCTCACTTACTTTCTCGGATGCCACTATGAATTTGACGGAAGCAGGGAAAAGGAACGCAGGGGAAATCCGAGCCTGTCCCATCCCTTTCCCTCTTATTCTTACTTTCCCTTGTACCGCTCCCTGCTCTCCGCATTCTACCCTCTAGCACGCACACATTTTCCTTGAACTTCGTCTCTGAATCCTCGAGACGCGGCAGAGTAAACGCGAGTGCGTGCCAGGTGAAACTTCTCCTCTCCCCTTTTCTATTGACGCCTCCTATGACCAAATAGTTGCATCAACGTTTACGGTACTCCAAAATTAAAAGATTACGTTTTACAAGTTGCCCGTGTGTAATTCATTACTATTACGATGGAAAATATCTAAAGTATATAATATGTACAGGGTAAATTATGTAAAACGGGGCACCTAAACTTCTCCGCTACTTGTCGTTGTATCAAAAAACTTTCCTTA
Source organism: Anoplius nigerrimus (assembly GCA_914767735.1). Classification (NCBI taxonomy): domain Eukaryota; kingdom Metazoa; phylum Arthropoda; class Insecta; order Hymenoptera; family Pompilidae; genus Anoplius; species Anoplius nigerrimus. Next base: position 18,539,031 of record OU612080.1, read on the forward strand.
TCAAAGCCTTATCAGAAAAGTTTTGTTGAAGATGAAATTGGGCTATTCGAAAGGATACAAATAATGATTAAAATGGTTTCCGAGTTAATGTTGTTTAAGGAAGACATATTTTTTATATTATCTTAAGTACTAGTTAATCGAAATTTCATTTATTGGCGTGTTCCATTATAACTTCAAAGTAACCTTGGCGATACATATTTTTTGAGAGTATTATATTACAGATTACACGTTTCATTTCTTTACAGTAGACGTCGGCTGTCTATTTGCTTACTGTACACCTTCATTGATTGATCTTTTGTATTTCTAATTTCGCCCGATGCGATTGCAGAACACATAAACTCTCACACGAAATAAGAAGCTAACGTGTATATACCTACACTCTATATATATTATTTTAATTATTCAATAGTAACAATTACTTTGATTTCTTCGTAGACTGTTAATGATGATACTTGAGTGAATATGAAGCGATATCACTTTACTAATGGCAATGTATGTTACAAAGTATAAAAACTTAATCATATATTACACTTATGTATTATATGTTTTGTATAAAATATATAAAAAGTTTTCTGTGTACTAAGTCAAATCAAAGTGATCGAAGCTAACGAATACCTATTTGTTTCGTCACATTGCAGAGCATGCATAATTCGGTAGCTTCTTCTTTAACAACAATCTGGCAATGTCGCAATTTCCCTCGCTTGAGGCGTGTTACACTGTACAGTTACAAAGGGCCCACCAGCTGCAATTCTGCGGGCATCAAAATAACTGTTGGCATGTCGGTTACACTATTTACTGTCCTGAGGCTATCAAGAATATTCTCCATACTTGGCCAACATTACTCCGCAGCGACTACCTAAATTACCAGGCACGAGATCGTTCGCAGATGAGCCATTGCTTGATAGCGCCTACCTGAGTTACTAGGCCCTGGGTTGTCTGCATATAAGCCATTATCCATAGTGGCAACTCGTGACACTTATCACGGGATCGTCCATGCTCGTCCTCGGCTCCTGGCAGCGCCGAAGATACCCTCTTCGGATCGTCGGCACTAATCCGTAACGGCAACCTGCGACACCTATCACGGGATCTCTCGTATCTTCCACTATCCTGTCGCTACCGGTCACTTCTTCTCTTCATCATACGAGCTGCGAACCTCATTCAGTGGCCACCGTCCGCGGGCTTACTTAGCCGATGGGTTCACGCGATGGTTTATTCAGATTAAATAATATCGAACATGCTAATTATTTTATATCGATGCGTCTCTTGTGACAACCATTCAGCCACATTAGTGATACAATTTACTTTAGGAACAACGCCTGGCTACTTTTGTACTCTAAAAACATTTTCATTTTGGCTTATTGCTGTTTTTACAAAATTCTTCCGAATATCTGACATTGATTATTTTGTATCGTGTGACATGGTGAAAAAAAGGTATTTATAAATTTAAAATTATGAATAATACTTTATTGTTCTATTTCGAATCTGTGAGTATTTCTATATCCTTACATTTGCGGGGAGAATAGATATTACGAGACGAGAAAAGCCGCAAATGAAAAATGGAAAAATGAAACGCGCAAGACGATTGACTGTAGCAGCTGGTGGGAAACGATATGGAACTCCGTTATAATCCGTGGGAAAGATATTCGAACGCATTCGTGACGCATTTTTATTATTTGTTCGCTGTCGTCTGGGTGGATTTTATGGATATATTTAGTTCTCTTCCATGATTTGCTTTTCTATTTTTTAGATGGCTCTTCGACGTTTTAGTCACCTTATGCTCGTTTTATTTATCAGCGAAGGAGAATAAAATAATAAACCATGGTCACTTTGGGCTTTAGTCAGAAATCCGCATTAATCATTACTGGCACAGACGGTACAATTATTATAAGACATTGGACTGTTCTTATCGGTAATTTTGTCAACGTCTTCGACAATACAAATTGTATGTATGTATGTTGTATTTATTCAAAGAGGGAAATGATCAATAGAATCAACGCTAATCTTGCTAGAAACAGTTATATAAGTGCTTAAGCGTTTGGCTCTCTAATAGATTTTCTCTAGGCTGCGCATTATAATGTCGTAGATATAATAGATTGCGAAGATAAACAAAAATGGTATTATAAAATAAAATATGTCTACAAATACTATCTTACTGGTTAGTTCTTATTAAATTGTTACAATGAATTCACAACAGTCAATATACTTAAAGCAAAGGTCACTGGAGGTTTTGGGGATCACAATTACTTATAAGTAATCAGAATGTATAGAAAGAGTGCTTTGCGCATACTAGAGATTAATGGACCTGAGAAGCATTCTGGTTATATGTATATTAATTTTATTTTATACGTCACGACTTTTCTTACTTTCGACGCCGCAGACATACCACAAATTCTGTACGTTGAGGCTAAGCAGTTAGCTACGATGACGAAACGAGAAAACGATACGCTTGCTCTAATCGGAAATATTTGCTGCAATGAAGAATTGGGGGAAAAGGACGGGAATGAAAAAGAAAAGAATTTTAATGAAATGAAGGATTGGATCCGCAGCGGGAAACTGTTACACCGCACTTGGCACCGTGTGAACGGGAAGAAGGAGAGTTCGTGCGAGGAAAGAGGCTAAAAAGCAGCTTGGCGGGCTCATTCCATGACACTCAACCGATTAATTGCCGGACCGAACAATCGGATTCAACGGTAAAATAGAGAATGCGTGGCCCTTTTCATGTAATTTGGAGAAAAAACTGTCTAATAACTCGGGTCGCAAAATGCAGCTGGTCATGACATTGGCAAAGGACGGGGTGGTCATAAAGTCGGTACCCACTGGGGGAGTTTTTCCCGCAGACCGTCCACGAATATTATTTCGAAGAATTTCGTAATTATACGTCGTAAGAGCCGAGTGAAACTCTTGCCGCCGACATGACGGTAGTCGGTGCGCAGCAGTTCATAGAGACATTGCAAATTGCCGTCCGGTCCAGCATTTTAGCGTAAAACAGCACGTCTCCTGACGTTCTGCTCATATTAGCATTGTCCGTTCCCCCTTTACATATATTGGCCTCCGGATGGAAATGTCGGGAACATTTATTGCTTAGTGCCAAAATGCCTGCACATACATATATTGAGAAAACATTTCCGTTAAATAAACTTGAGGGCTGCTTTCAATGTACTTGAACCTGAATTTAGCAACTAGTTGTAAGATCGGGTATCTGTGAAACGCAGAGGATATTGAGACGGTTTTGAGGAACAAGTCGGTATATAGTGCGTAGAAATGAATTAGATAATGTTATATACGAATTGTTATTTCTGTCAAAAGGAGAAAATTGCTAAATATTTTATGAAGAATCATTTCTAGGATAATGTTATCGAAAAGACATTCATGAATGGACTAATGTAGGAAATAACATCCTGCTGGCAATTATCAAGCAGACAATGGATGTGGTGACAGTAGTTTGTAAAATTTTCAGTAGAGTCATCTTTAGCCGACTCGCGTCTGTTGGATCTATTAATGTAGTGTTCCAAATCCTTTTTGACTCCGTACGTCTTACACAATCATCCATCGATCAATATTATGCGTCTGTGGATTTGAAAGTCATAAACAATACATTTTATGAAGACAAACCTTTGACTAGGTTTGGAATTAAACATTATTTAGTTTTTACACAGAATGCGAGTATTTGGCGTCTATTCTATTAGGTTGGAGACAATGAAACGGGCGTTTTTTTTTTAGTCTGCGTTCAACTGCGACTAAGAGAGATACATTGTAACGTGCGCTCGATATTTTTATTTATAAAATTTAAAGTCGCGTTTTGTTTCTACCTGGTTTCGGAAAAAAATAAAATAAAAATAGGATACAAACACGACAAATTTTACAAAATGAGTAAGGAGAATATCTTTAAACTTTATAAATAAAAATATCGGCCGCACGTTACAATGTATCTCTCTCAATCGCAGCCGAACACAGACTAAACAAGAACGCCCATTTCATAGTTTCCAACCGAATACTTAATCCCCGTATCATTAGCATTTTTTATTCTGATTTTAATATTTGGGATTGACACTATATACGCCTTCCGTTTCCAGATTATGTGTCAACTTCATCGTAGATTGTCAACAAAAACTCGAAGATATATAACAAAACAACACCTGCGGTTGTAGCAGTCCCCACATCATATAACTAATGATCAATGCTTTTTTATTCCGATAAAGCAAAAATGCATTTAGTGTTAAATTAAGTATAAATAACTCAACAGACATATCTGTTAGCATGAATAGACAATGATAAAATTACGTTAGGGAAACCTTGTACTTTGCAACGGGCAAGGATCGAAATGCAGTAACTTCCATTACGCGCACTATTTTGTGATACTCGCGGGTACAACAATAAATTTAATATTTTCACGTTTACATTTTTTTAACAAACTTACAAGTAAAATTGGCACGGTAACTGCTATCTGTCGTTCCGTTTTATTAGTGATATTTTATAATAGGGTTTATTTTATGTCTTGAAAAACATCTTTTTAGGTATTTAAGTATTTCTATGTCTGAATTAACTTTCACTGATCTGTTCATATTCGCATTACACGCTACCAATGTAGAACGAAATTAATAATTCTATAGTCAAACAGACGTACATTGAGCCTATACATTTATTTCGACTAAATTAGAATTTCCATTGCGTTTCAGCGCACATAAGTTACAGTCGAAAACAGATATTTTGAAATGTGTAATTATAAAGTAATTAATTGGATGTTGATTTTAAAAGGAGGATATACAAATATTTTTTATGGATTTGATGCAGACAGAGACCGTATTTGGAAATCTTGCATCCATATCTGATTTTAATTCTTCCTTTTGTTCTCATTTTCTACCTCTTTAGCTTCCAATTGTTACCAATTCACTTACTTGGCGCACCACTTTCATTGTTTCCTCTATCCACATTCCAACCCTCCCTCCATCTTTCTTTTACACGCATGCTCCTGCAGCAAAACTCTCCCCCCCCCTCTCTCTCTCGCTCTCTCCCTCTCTCTCACTCTCTTTATCACCCCCTCCCCTCTCTTGATTCTCATACTCTCCACTCAACCTATTTTCCCACGTGCAGAGAGAATATTCTGGAATGATGTTCGCAAACTTCGAGTGGGTTCTTTCTTTTCGTACTCAGTCGGAGATTGCATGTACCAGAATCCCAAGTAAGTGCCAAAAATCAACTCAAAGAATAATTGTGAAAATGGATAAATCGAACGTACGCTCTCTATAAGAAATTAACTTTGCTCTGACCGATTTTTCTCTTAAAAACAATTTAAACAGGCTTTTCAAAGCATGTTTATTTCAACTTTATTGTGTATAATAAATTGTTGTGTATAAAAAACATTCATTACACATTATACAGTTGAGATGACTGCAGATTGCTTGAGTATTGCCACTTAAACAGTGTTTGGGAGAATGTTGTGTGTTTAAATCATATCATAGTAAAATCTTACCAAAGACAGTTGTACATACTCAAGTTTACCACGTACTATATTTTGCTTGGAACATAGTTCGTTATATTTGTACTGATATAGTATACCATTGAGACTGCAAACATAACTTTTGGTTTAAGCACTGAAGTCATTAACAGCTGCAATATGTAAATATATCAAATCGTGCAACCGAACAGAATTCGCTTGTGCAGGCAGAAGTAAATCGTAAAACGACAACACAGTTTATTCGTTCGTGGCTTTTTCCGGAGAAAATCATGTTTGAAAATTCGCTGAATACAAATATAGTGAGCTAACTCGTTCGTCATCGGAACGTGTTCAATGCGGATGTCGAGAAGAGCGTCGTTGGCTTTCATTTTTCAAACCGGCCGTCGTCACTGTGGCGATATCTTTCGAGAGTTTATACTTTTGTGTCCTGGGCGTTGGTTCCTATTCTTAAATTTTGAAACTTTGATAATGAATACCCTAAAATAATCAGTTTTTTGAAAAATAAAATATCAGGT